>JAZGTH010000025.1:1800000-2155000 GCA_036877525.1 Chromobotia macracanthus
AGGTGAAGAAACTAACATCATAGTGTCAATCAAACTGTCTATTCCTGAATGTCAACAAAACTTCAGAGATGATTGTGGACTCCAGGAGGAGACAGCAGCGGACATACACCTCACTTATGATTGATGGGACTCCAGCAGAGAGAGTCTGCAGTTTCAAGTACCTCAGAGTGCACATTTCTGACCAGAGACCAGATCTGGACTCATCACACTCAAGCCCAGGTGAGAAAGAACAAACAGCAGCTGTATCACCTGAGACAGCTGAGGAAATTCAGGACCTTCCTGCTTAGCTGAGCTCATCTCCAGTTCTGCTCTTCCCTCTCTACATCATATCTACTGCAGACTCCTCAGTATGGACACATCCTGCACTTTAAAGACTCACTCTGGTGAACACAACACTGCACTGTACTCTTCAGTGTAGGTACTTTAATGTAGGTCTAAATACATTTCTATTCTAGTATTTTTGTTTGCACATTGTACAGAGTTGACCATACTTACATTTCACTACAGGTTGTATAATTATGTAACTGTATATGTGACAAATAAAAAATCTTGAATCTTGTATAACATCAGACTTCAGTTTATCTTTCTTCACTGGTTCTGTCTGTTGACAGACATTAACATTCTCACTGCTACAATCAAACAGAACTCCTCTAGCTAAATACAATCATATGTGGCATCCAAACCCAACATTTAGATTGTTCCTTTTCATTAATGTTTCTCAGCCTGGAACTCCTGCCAGTTTCTCAACTGGACTCATTTCCTGCAGCCTGGCTAGATTGATATGCTAGCAAAATATGTCATGCAACAATTATACAGTAACAGCAGCACTGATACTGAAGTAAAGGCAGTCTTAGAGCCCATTGATTCAAAATATAATTTAAACCGAGAAATAAACATTCATTTTAGAATTTTGATAAATTGAGTAAAATAAAATATTTAATGTTCTGCACTGTTAACGAGAAACCATTTTAAAATATGTTATGATGACAATAAATCAATAAGAAATATTTAATATTTTACACTATTTCAAGGCTTACCAAATAAGCGATTTTGACATCTTATGTGAACACAGTACAGAAAGTCACAGATTACACAAGCTGCTCTTTGGAACATTTTTAAATCATGCTGGAATACTGAATGCATGCTGGAATACTGAATGCATGCTGGAATACTGAATGCATGCTGGAATACTGAATGCATGCTGGAATACTGAATGCATGCTGGAATACTGAATGCATGCTGGAATACTGAATACATGCTGGAATACATTTGCACCAGCCTTAGACTTTGAGCCCACTGTGTTTTATGCAACACAAAAGGCTTTTATGAAACTTTTTAAAAACTGTTCACACAAATGCTGCTTATACACCATTCAGTGTATTACAGTACAATTACAGTATCAAAGCCACAAAACCCTTGAAAGGTAGAAACTCAGGAAGAAGCCATGCTTGACAAACACAGTTATAGCAACAGGTCCTACTGCACATCTAAGCGCCTGGCAAAAAACACTGTGTTTATTTAATGGTTTGAGCGCCACTGAAGATTGGCCGTGTCAGTGGAGGGGCAGTAGTTGGTGCCTCAGTATTCTCTGGCCTCCTCCAGTTCATTCATAAAGATGTCCTGGTGTGGGTTCTCAGTGCAGTGCAGGCCGTTATTGGGCGGGCGCACCGCATGTAACCTGCTCCAGTCTCCCTTACACAGTATCCAGGGCAGTACATCCACCTTGAAGTGCAGCTCAGGAGAAAACTCTGTGCTTACCAGGTTGGGGGTTCCTGCCCCCTTGCCCCTTGTAATGAGCTGCCTGTGGTCATCATAGCAACAATGCTGGACGGCGAGTGTGGCGCCACCTCCTGAGAGAGTGGAGCGCAAGCATGTATGTGCCGAGGGTTTGTAGATGTCTAGTCGTTCTTTAGGGGCACTGGCATCCCTCCATAGGAAGGTCCGGTCATGTCCCATGTCCAGCAGGTTGATTATGCTGTTGGAGACCTCTGAAGGATAGGTGCAAGGGCAGCTGGGTAATTCAGCCAAGACCTGCTGCAGGTAACGCTGGAGAAACTCACTCTTACAGTTCAGCCACTTCTCACAGCTGTCAACATCTGCAGAACAATGAGAGCCAAACAGGTCACACTAATAGCTTAAACAATTTACATTATAAACCATTTCGTTCTGTCCTGATTTGTTTGGCAAAGCAGCACTGGGACATTTAACTCTTTGTATCACTCTGAATATACAGTGTTTAAAATCAGAGCATGGGCAGTACAAACTGAAAGGAAATGGGTGTTTTAGTGATTTAGCAGTTTCTGTTTTTTAAATCAGTGGGTCTGTGTTTTCTCTCGCACAATGATTGCTTGAAACAGAGTTTCTCTCACCAGTGACTGTAATGTAAACTGATGACTAGCCCACAATCTTATGGCAATTTGTAAATTACATTTTATCAATTTGATTGGTAATTTGTTTGAATCTGTACAATCTGATTTGTACATTTTTTAACAATATTCTTACGCCCCACTAATGGTTAGGTTTAGACCTTCATGTTTGCTTTTTTCTCAAAATGATGTTTTTACATGAGCCACATCGTACGAATTTATACAAAATCACAATCTTGTACGATACATGTTTTCAGTGAGATTAGGTTGCTGTGACATTTTTCCAAACCTGTATGATCTTTCTCAATGTACCAAATTTTAAAGTTTGCCTTAACTTTCGAATTTAGAGACCAAAATTATTTTTATTTTTCAAGACAAATTTCAGTAAAAGTTTCAAGAACAATTATTGTACTATTCAATGATATAATTATTGTATTACTTTAATTATTTGTGATTAATTATATGTATATATTTCAACTCTGATTAAAGCAAATCTTAATCCATCACGTACCAGTGCCAAAAGGTTCTGTACCATTCTCCATCTCAAACGGAAAGGCATCTGACACGCTGTTCAAATCGTCTGAAAGAGAAACAATTACATAAACAAGTCAATTAGAAGTCATTTCATTTAGAATAAACAGATACAGAAGTCAAACTCACCTGGGCATGGGGCAAGCTCACAGCTTTGGGTCTCAGTGGATGTGCAGAAATCTCCACATGAACGTGTGCGGGTTTGGTTGCCATGGCCACAGGTGGCACTGCATGGTGTCCAAGAGCTCCATTCCTCCTTTACTTCTGAGAGAACGTGTTGTGTGTTAAACCATGTACAAGTGGAGTACAAGTAACAGCATTACTGTTATGTCTTTAGCATGCACATTTATGCTAAAGACATACCTTATACCTTAAACTGTGTGTCTTATTGAAGGGAGGTGTGCCGTTAAACCAATTAGACCTACTCATTTTGTCTGGTTAACAATATGTGAGAAAGAATCCAAAAGACTTTAAAAGATGGACTCAAGCCATTTACAGGAACCAGAATATCACACAGATGTCATTACTCTTGTTCTGTAATACAGAGCATAGATTACAGAGGAGTATCTTCACGTATCTGACTGAGATTTGGGCAGTGTGTTAATGATACTGCACACAACGATGGCACCCTGATTACAGACAGACTAGCAGATAATTAAAAGGAGGTGATGGTTCAGTAGATACAGGCTTTGTAGATCTGCCAAAATGCTCAACTCCCAACCACCACAGGGCTGGTGAAGAGGATATTTAAAGCAGAAATGGGGGTCAAGTTTTGGCTGGTTAGCATCAACAGTTAGTTCCTGGTGGTAAGAATTTAATTTTGCAAACAACAACAAGCCACTAATGGACTTTCAAAAGTAACAGTGTATTCTGACTTAAAATACAGGGTACAGGCAAGATCCCTCCAGTGACTGTGTGATTTAAAAGAATTCACCATGTAACAAAATACAACACTGTATAAGATCCTTAAAAATAAAAAAATGCTGCTGATGAAAGCTTGAAAGTCATTTTTAAACTTTTTTATGAAGTGCTGTCTGTATGAACCCTGTAAAAAGTGTTTAGCAAACAACATATAAACTGCAAAACCAACATTTTCATATAGTAGCAGATGTTTTACTGGTTACTGATTTTTAAAGGTTCTAAACAGTGTAAAATACATTTGTGTGGACGTCTGAAATATATTCACATGACATTAATGGATCAGCTGATTGGCTCCAGAGTGTCAGGAACAGAGCCCATGAAGACTAGATGACAGTATTCAATTAAAACAAGGAAGTCTTTTACTGTTTTTTTAACACTAGAAGGTGATGGGTCATTGATGAAGCTCCTCTGTGTTCTCAGCAGACTCACTGAAATATGTGTTGATGTTTTGTGAAGTTGTGGCCTGGTGAGACGTTCACACATTGTCATATGACGCTCGTGTGAGACCTAAGCTCCACCCTCCCTATTAGTTCCACTATCCGTCCACTTTAAAGGCAAACATTTTGATTAAAAATAAAAATCAGTTTCAAAATATGACTTTCTCCAAACCAAAATCATAGAACAGGTAAATTAAAATACAGTCATGATGATCTATGCTCTCTTTTGTCACAAGATGTTATTCCAGTAACCCTGAGAGCTGGTATAAAAGTAGGCTAATCTAAGGCCACCATAATCTCTGGTTCTGAGTCTCAATCCCTATATGTTTCCTTGACCACCCTAATTCAACTACCCATTTCATTTATCCTGTCAGCAATGTAATAAAACTTGGCCTTTGCACAGCAAGTGTACAATTCCCACCACGCTAAAAACAACAGAGGCATAATGTTGTGTGTGGCCTCAAAAAGCCCAGAATTCTTGAATGGGCTTAAAAGACTCAGCCGCTCTGGGCTGGAGGTGGGGAATGCAGGGTCTGGGGCCCAGCCCGCGGGATATAGTGTAAGCGAATGACCCCTCGCTCTGCGTTCCTGATCTGTACTCTAATTGAACACAAGCATAGGTCTATTTGTCCAAGAGAACGTCCTCACGCTGCCATTAGTGACCAGACCGGGCCCGTCTTCAAACGGCCATGTTCTCTGCCAAGTGGGATCAGTGTTTACTTGAAAGGTCCTACACTCAGAAATAACTCAGCGGCTGAGAGTTTAGTCTGAATCAATGCTGTGAAACAACCCGTAACTAGTTCACTGTAACATCTCTTGCCAACCTCCAGGTCTCATTCCTTTAACCACTCATCAAATTACCTTTATCCAACTTCCAGTTCACATTTTAAACAGTTTACACAGCTTTTAAAAACTCTTTCATTCCTCCAGCCCAATATCATCTTTTCTTTCGTTGTTGACGTGATTGATCTTATAATCAATGGGGAAAGTTGACTGTTAACATTCCCATTCATCTTAATGGCAGTTAACCCTGCTGGAAATACAGCCTTTTACATTTTCTGTCACTGAAGGTATGAAGACGGGATAAGAGGGATTCTGATGCCAATGCTCACCATTGTAGCTTTTATCAAGACTCCACCCCTGAGTCCACGGGTCTTCCCAATCGCCTCCCAGTCCACTAGGGAGGAGCTCCCTGCTGTCATACTCCACTATGTAGTCGTCCTCTTCCTCCATTGTTTGACCTGTACCATCCTCATCTGAATCTGCATCCGTGTAGCCCCAAAATAAAGGCCAAAACAGCTTCTTCCCATCCATCCAGTCTACAGTAGAGGAGGGAGAAGAGGAAGACCTGGGCCAGTCATCATCCCAGTCTTTAACAAGGTCCGTCTCTGCTTCAAGAGGAGGTTCCTGCAACACCTCTATGGTCACCTACAACCAATGGATCAGAAGTGAACCACGATTAAAAGCGTTCAATGACATGGAAGGAACATTGGATTATTTTACACATCCAATGAAGGGAAACAAAGGCAAGTCATGCAGTATGAGTAATGTTACGCTTGTTGTCTGGTGAACGGTTAATGGCAGTAAGCCTCAGGAGTGAGTCACTCATAGCAAGTCTCTTGAAGCTCAGATGTGAGTTCAAATCAACCAGAATTACTTTCTCCTCACTTTGAGATGAGGTTACTTATTACACTTAATTACATCCCATCAGGAGTGATGACTCACTCTGGATACGGGATGAATCCACTTTGGATTAGGTGAGATTAGACATTAGTCTCAGAGGAAGAACTTGTAACAGCCTATTAAATTTGATCTAGCCTATTTCGACCGACCCCACTCAAATAGCAAGTGTTTTTGTTTTTTGATCTTTAGTTAGACAAGCAAACAAACATCACAAAGCTTTTCACGGAGAAGTCGACCACCCTGATGTATGTTCATGCATGCTCTCACCTGAATGTTGGGGTTTTGGGAGCCCATATCGGGGTTTGCCAGGTCTGGGAAGTTTTTGAGGTCTAGGACAAAGGGTTTGGATTCTTCCTCAGGGTCAGGCTGAGGTAGGACACCTGTTGAGCGATGCTGGTGCCACCTGTGTTTGTGAAGATGTGAGTCTGCCAAATCACGCTGGACGTGGTTCTGCTCGTTCAGGAGATTATGGTCATGGCTGATGTCTCTTAAAGTCTGAGAATGTTTCTGCAAATAACAAACATGATTCCAAATTAAGTTCTAAATGTTCATATTTCACTGCTGCATTCTGGAATGAAAGTATTCAGATATGAATATTTCTGTGAAACATTCATTGCAAATGAACATAAATGTACATAATGAAGGATGTTAATAAATATTAAGTATCATTAAATAAATATGCTTAAGACCTATTCTTGTTTGTAAAATATTTCATGATTTCTTAAAGAACTCCAGCCCTAATTATTAGCACACCTGAATCAGCTAATCAAGAACTTTGGGACTGCTAGAAACATCCAAGCAGGGGTGTTGAGGTAGGTTGGAACTAAACTCTGCAGGTCTGCTGACCTCCAGGAACATGGATTAAAGACCTAATGGGCATAATGGAAAAATGGGAGAAAAAAATTGTCCACTCTAAGCAGATGTTCAGAAGCATGTTGCATTGCGCAGATTCAGAGTTATAAGCTTCAAACCAAAATGAAAAGAGATGCTCCGTTCTAAACAACTTCTGCAGACCACTCTTGGAACCAGGCACTTCCAGTTGGGGCAGCTTTGTTGGTTTTAAGGAGAGCAATGTTGATGGAAAAGTGCTATTCGAGCTTCCATGTAAGGCCTCTTGTCAAGACTTTCCTTCATGGATCAGTGGTTTAAGTCTCAACAAGAGAGGTCCGGTGGATAACTAGATGGTGAAGAATTTCATTTCCTGAGTGTTCAAATGGATCTCTTAACATCCTGCCTGAGGCCATCTCATACTCTCCTCCTCTTGTTGCTCCTCTACTATCTCTTTGTATTGTTAATTCATCATAAAACCATCATTCCTCTTGGAGGAATGTAGCCTGTTTGTCAGTGGGCTTTCTCACCATCACAAACATATGGCACGAATTCCAGAACCCGGAACAAAGCCTTATGCGCAAGTGAAAGACTATGAGATACACACGGCCTCTGTTGAGCTCTCCGGTGAGACACATGGATGCGGTCAGATCACACACGCTGTGTTAGAGCATTTGAGAGAGCAGCCGACAGTGAAGCCTAGATTTATGTGACCTCTGATATCAAAGTTCCAGGACCACACCATTTCCAAACCAGTGAAGAAAAACAATAAACGAAGACCCCCATTCCCTCTCTCTCTTTGATGACCCCGCCCCACATGTAAAAACAAAAGAGACAGTTAGTAATACAAAACGGGGTGGCAGGACCTTTGCTGGAGAGGTTAGACGTGGCCCCCTGGCACACACACACAGGATCAAGGAGGCTAGGGTGCAGGAAATTCCACATTAACACAGAAGAGGGGCTAAAAAAACAACTGAGGAGCTAACCTATGACCCCGGGAGAGTAAGGGGAAATTGAGTGCATCTGCTTTGACCACTATTTTTGGGCCTCATTATTGTACTGCTCTACTGTACAGGGCCTCTCCGTCATCCACTCTGACCCCTTCTGAATAGTCAAATAATCATTTTTTGAAACATTTATCATTTTGACTCAATCATGTATAACCTCTGGTACTCTGGAAGATCTCATATGATAGCGTGAGTGAAGAATTCGGGGTGATGGGAAAAGATTTCACCTGTTCTGTTATTCCAGCCAAGACATTCATAATATGATTCATTTACACTATGATCCATGAATCAGGAAGTTCAGACACACACCAGATGCATTTGTTTTCCCAACTTGAAATGACTTTTGCATTGGGTTCAGTTACACAAAAGTCATTTCTCCAAACAGTACAAGAGGATTATTATAAATGATCAAGACTATTACCTTAAATTGTTTAAAGGTAAACCTTAAATCTGTGTCTAATAAATGACTAGAAAGTGTCATGATCGTGTATACAAATCAGCACCAGTTACCCACAACACTATAAGATCAAGACAATATAAAGTAACAATCATTCAATATTCATTTAGCTGCCACAGTGTGATTTATCAACAGTTGAACGAGTTCATTGGCTGAAAGGATGTTTAAACCTCATAAAAGCGCGTATCGAGCCGCTCACCTCCGCGGAGACGCCGCGGTTCAGCCCGCTGTTTGCGCTCTGGTGGCCGGTTGGGAAGCCGCCCGCTCGCTCCATCCGCACCGCCAGCAGCACGCTGACGAGCAGCCCGACACGGCCGCGCGTTCTCGGCATGTTGTTCACAATCTGCCCCCTAAACGCTTCAGATATTGTGGGTCCTGGACGAGCAGTACGATGCTTACGAAGCTCTGTGAATTCACCGCCCGGTCTGTTTGCGTTCGTAATTCTTCATCTCAGCCAAACTTCATCCAGGCTGGCACACGTATGTCACACTCGCCGGTTCACGCGTTCATCTGCGGCTCTCTCCGTCTGCCCGGGCGGCGGCTCGGGTTAAGTACGCGGGGTTGAACCCGCGCATCGCTCCTCGGTGCGCACCGGCGCGCCTTCATTCGGCGCTCTCTGACTTTGTCTTTATTAAGCACATCGTGGTGCATTAGCTCGGTGACACATGAGATGATCAGAGAGTTTAAATGTGCACTGGAGCTCCTAAACTGTGCGCGCAACACCGCTGGAGGACTTCGAGTCTGCGGAAGGAGAACCGCCGCAGACTCCAGCGACGCTCCTCTCTGAACTGAAGAGCTGGATTATGAAGGGATGAAAACCTTTAATAGTGAGTTTTATGATACACCTTCAGAGTTAAAACACTTACTGTGTCATATAATCAATATTCGACATGTTGTCTTTCATTTTTGGGTTCATTTTCAATATTTAGCATCCCTCTTGTGTCTTTACCACATATGAAAAACTTCCAGCTCAAATCAATATTTAATGATAATTTATTTTCTGATTAAGCACACTGAACATTTTACAGGCAGGGCTTCATGTCTGAAATGATCTGCTATATTGACCATCTCACATGATTCAACATTACTGTACATAATGTTTTACATAATGGATTTACAATATCTTAAATCTGACTGTTATAAAGACATAGTCTTTTTGAGGTAAATTAAAAAGTCCAGAATAAAGCTCTTTATAAAGATACCTTTAACAAACTTTAATTAACTGCTAAAACAAATGATAAATGACTCCCGTGAAATGAATTTGCCACAGGTTGACAACTGACACATGACAATCACATAACATGTATGTATTTAACGTTGTAACTCACAGTGGGTGTCACAAACAGAGGGAGTGTGGAATGGCCTTTGGTTTCACAGTCAATGCAGCTCAGTGGCAAGACTCAGTGTCTATACAGGGTAATGCTCATAGCCTGTGTGCCAGCGTCATATCTGCATGTCTTAACCGTCATCAGCAGCTCTAATATCATACAGTCCTGCTCACACGTGAACTGAGAGACACTGAGAGCTGCCCTTCTGAATAAGACTTGAGAAAACAAAGAAAACAGGAAAAAACATCCGACAGGCGCAAGCCACATCATCATACGTACAGACTCCACAAAGCACTTCATTTCATATCAGTGACCCGTATTTATCACCTTCATTACAGATATGAAGAACAAAACTCAGATTTTTTTAAAACATAGATTATATTAATTTATCTCCTGATATTAAAGCATCAACTCAGAAGCAGCTCTATGATAAAAAGGCGACGTGGACGTCTCTTCTCTGCTGTCTATAAACAGACAGAAAGAATGAATTATGATGTCACAGGATTGTGTGATGTCATTGCTTAGCAATTGGCAGATTAGTGAATCATGAGTATCAGATATATAAGACATACGGCACTGTACAAGTACAAGTGTGCAGTACACATTAGGGTCTGAAAAATAAAAATAAATAAACAGGGAACATTTTCCCTTAATTAAGGGATGCTGTGGAAAGGTTCAAATAGTCACTTCTTGGTGTCACAAGTTTAAAGATTGTTACTTGTTTTTGTAATGGGGGTCTTAACAAGGTCACTTTCAGAATGCAGGCCACTAAATATTACACTTCCGATCATTACAATTAGTTAATAGTTAAGATGTTTTTAGAAGGTATTATAGTAATTTACTACAATTAAATGTCAATTTAACGTGTTATGAGTTTGCATACAGTTGAGAAGGTCAAGTGCTCTGGGGGTGGGGCAGGCAGGGGTGAGGGACCACAAAAAACATGAGACTTGTGTCTTAATGCTTTAAAAGAACAAGAACATCAAATTGTGTCCCACCTATTCATGGAGTAAGTGCCAGAAATCAAATTAAGACACATACACAAATGGCATTTGTAAAAAAAGTCCATAACAGAAAGCCATAATGAAACAAATGAAATGTTATAATTAATATTGCTCAGTGCATCACCGTGAACCCACCTACACAATGACATTTGCATTTTAGAGACTAAAGATTTGACAAGAAGACTTGTGGACCTACACAAAGAGAAATGTAGATACACACAGAGAACGTGAGCTTTCTTCTTTTAGTTGTGAAAAAACTCAAGAAATGTTTCTTCTAACAATGAAGGCAGCTGAGGAATTCATCACTCTCTCCCCTCACATGTATGAAGTCTATTCAACATTTCAACCAATCATATCATATACTATGAAACTGCAAAAACAAGGTTTCACTTTATACATCCTGTGCTGAGATGTTAACAGTATTTAAAAACAGTAAGAGGGGAGATGGAAATGGTAAAGGACTCTTTTAGGAAATGACTTTTGCACTCCTTACATACTCTGCCCTGCAGTGTGTATTAATGAATAACTCAGTTCTTCTACAGTTAATCTGTGAAGTGTGAACTACTGCACGTTGAAATGAATATTGTTACTGGCCTCTGAGGTAAGACTTGAAATTTGGTCAATCAGTGTGAGCCCACTGAAAAGAAACGGTATGAAAATACAAATAAGTTCAACACACCAAACAAACGTGGGGTGGTAGCAAAAGCATCAAGGGACAGTTAGGAGCAATCAGCTCATGGTGAGAACTGAGAAGTGCTAGTGATGCTCCTGGCGGCTCTCTAGGTATGAGGAGCAGTCTCTGATCTGAAGTCTGTTGTGTCGTGAGTATTTCAGCTGGAGAAGATCGCCCACTTCACTGATGCCGTTTAATGCCTGAGAGAATGAAGGAGACGTGAGGATCATTACTACTTGAGAAAACATCTGACTGACATTGATTTATAAACTCTGGTTGAGTGTGAGGTGAGTCAGAGTTTCAGTGATCTGCCACTTCATTAGAGGTGCGGTTGAGCAGGACTGATCACACATGTAAATACGTGACCTTAACAGAGAATACGTGACCTCCTCATGTACTGCTGGACAAGAGCTAATAAATACTGTTTTTAACTAGTGTGAAAACTGAACAAAGAAAAACTCTCACACTCCAGAAAATCCTTTTTCATGAGTTTTGACAAACTCTGTTTGCTGTGGCACTGTTACCTGAGTACAGAAGAGTTCCTTTACTAACTAATTAATAACGTATTAATTCACAGAACTATATTATACTATATCATTTATATAGTATGCGTTTATTTTACAATATTGAATAGTCATCCACAATTAGCTAAAACATTTATCAAGTAATTAAAAACAGGATGTATTTTATGATCAGTGTATGATCTGATGTTATCTTTAGGCTGAGGCTGGTGGTGATCATGTGACTCACTGTGTCCAGCATTTCTCTGGTGTGTGCAGCAGAAACACAGAACCGAGCCCGAGACTCGATGATGGGTGTGGCGGGAAACCCAACAACCACTGTGCCAATGTTCCTCTTCAGCATCTCCTGGCCAAATGCCCTGAGGTGAACAAGGACAGAAAACATTCAGATAACACCGAACCATTTCCTGCAGTCTTAGTCACATGATCAAAAATGAACGAGATTCTCTGACTAGCATTACAGCAGATATTACTGCTGTGATTTAGAACAAAATGTGACACTGACCCGATTTTAGCCGGCATGTAAAGCATCAAGGGGACAACAGGAGAGTCATTGTTCCCATAGATGATGAAGCCCATCTCATGGAGCTTCCTGCGAAAGTAGCTTGTGTTTTCTGACAGCTGACTGAGTCTTTCCTGACCTGCAGAAAAGCAGAAAATACATACGGTCTCATCTGCATAATGACAGCAGCTTCTGATGAGAGACTGTGTCCTTAATGTGAAAGTTAACTATTTATTCATTTAACATGGAAACCCCTTCCTTCATTGCTCCGCCCTCAACAGCTAACAGTTGGTGCACACGCCCCCTATTGCTGATTGGCTATAAGAGTGTTATGGTGTTGTGGTGATTGGTCTGATCCACTTTGTTTCTTCTCCATTTTTTTTGTCATGTTATCACCACAAAATCTGCATTAACTGTCTCACTGGAACAAGCTCTGGATTCATGCTCTCAGTGCTGTGCAGTGCGTGATAAACGGCACATGGCACATATCATGGGTTTTTTGGTCATTTGTTTTTTCATTTATATTGTATTCATATCAAACAGCAGGAATGATGAAATGTGAAATTCAACACATGCCATCTCTATGAGTTCCAGTCAGCACATCACAAATGAAAACCTGCTTTATTTTATCTGAAGCCAAAGGAATTCTGACCCACTCTGAGCTCTAGAGAGTGACTCTCTGGGGAGGGTAAAGATATCCTCTCCATTATTAGTTTCACTTGTTTGACATTCCAGTCACAATGAAGAGTTCCTGAGGAACAGCTATACACGAGTGCATTTATCAGCATTTTACAAGCTTCTGATGTGGCCCATCCAATTAAGAATTTAAACAGTCTACTGCGATTTGTGTTGGTCGAGTTTATCATTTGATGCACATGCCGTGAATGCCTCCAGGGAGTCGAACCCAGGACCTGACGTTGCTGGTACCATACTTTGCCAGTTAGTTAAGCAACCCCTCAACCCATCATGCAGAGCACCTGAAGGCTCACTGAAGGAGCTACAACTCACACTGAAGGACGTCACTAAACTTCAAGAGGAGAGCTCACCCCTCCTCCTCTCATGCTAATGTCTCAGAAGGGCTTGAAGAGTTTCCAGATGTGATGCGTGTTGGAGCTCTAGATGTGGTTTTCTAAATGAACGCTCTGGTACATCAGTCTGTGCTGAAACAGAGTGTGATTCCTAAGACTGACAGCAGAGATGAAGATCACACGTGTAACCAACAGCCGAGTCATCGAGTTTACAGATAACTTTTATGTCACTGCTGATAATGAGCAATGCTGGAAATATTCAAAGTCCTACAAAAGTCACACGCGTAATGCACCAAAATGCTTCCAGCTATACAAGCTTGTTTTTAACACCTTGCGGGAACAGGAATCAGTGGTTTAACAGCACAGATATTTAATCCTTCATACTGAGGTTTATTACTGCCACAATCATATAAGAACTCGTGTGAAGTGTGTACAGTAAGCATGTGTTAGCCAAGCATTCCTGTGTGTATAAAGTATGATTCTCATCTCATACACATTCTCGTATAATATACTTTTAAAAACACCCTATATTACTATAGTACTATATTACACAAATAAAGCACACAAATAAAACTACAGCAAGTTCTGAATACCGGTTAAATGAATGAGACTGTTATGTTATCATCAGTTTTCTCAAACTCTGCTCATCTGTAATGAATACTGCCACCTTGTGGCTCTTTTTAAACATACACGTTACACAGAAAATGTTTGGCGATATGGGCCCCAAACTCAGATGAATTTTGTTATTACTGTATAAATCTAATTTAGAAATAAAAGCAATTTAGTAATTTAGTTCAACTTTAAATATCAAGGCCAGATATAAAGATGTGCAGCTGTTGTAAGGCTATATGAAAACTTAAGTCTGTTCATTCTTATTCTGAGGCTAAAAGCATAACACTCACCTAACGTGGTGCCATCCTCCCCCATAATGCACTTCATAGAAGTGATAATCTGCTGGGTGATGGGCGGGGACATGGAGGTGGCATAGACTCCACTGTGAGAGTATGAACGCAGATAATCGATCAGCTCCTACAAACAAACAAACATTGCTACCAAAATGTCAGCCAAAAGTCAGCTTGAGTAACAGATCTCATGCGTTTATTGTGATACAGAAGAAAGATGTTGTTGTTGAGTGTCTGTTCAAGCGTTCTCTTCATTACTGGATAGACAAAGGTCACAGGTTTGAATTCCAGTGGACACATGTACTGACAAAACCTACAGCTTTAATGTACTGTAATACTTTGGTTAATAGCCAAATGCATAAATGTAAATGTGATGGCTACTTAACATGATTTTTTGCAACCAATAAAATTTGTTTGTCAAAGTGCTCATCACAACATTAATTCAACCAATGGTGTAAGTTTGGGACAGGACTACGTATTTGAAAGAACAATGCCAGATGGGTGTGTTTCAAATTATTCATTCATTTTGCCCTTTTTTCATATTATTTTGTTTAAATTATTTTCCATTTTAAATCATTTCCATTTTTCAAGTAAAACACACGCCAGTTTGGAAATAACTTGGAAAAGGCAGCTTGAAAATTCCATGTTTTCCATAGAGCATGACAGCTGTACCTTCTTTCCTCCAATGTATCCACCAGCAGCACCGAAGCTCTTGGTGAACGTTCCCATCATGATGTCCACATCAGTGGGATCCAGGCCGAAGTAATCCACCACACCTCTACCTCTGGGTCCTAGTGCCCCAATGCTATGGGCCTCATCTAGGTACAGGTAGGCTTTGTATTTTTTTTTCAGGGCGATGACCTCAGGGAGCCGCACTATGGAGCCCTCCATACTGAACAGATTTGTACAGCACAAAGGTCAACTGTTGTTTTAATTGCTCTATAAATACTCTGCATTGACACTGACATTGTAACTTGCATGCCTCCAAAAGTTCCTGTAAAAATTCCTGTATTACAGTATGCAAACCCGTTTCACTTGCCCATGTATCAGCTTCCTGCCCAAGCCTGAGAAAACAAAAGCACAGAGTCCAGATCTCTGCTGTACCTGTAAATTCCCTCCACAATGATCAGGATCTTCTTCCAGGGTCGATGGGTTCGAGGCTGGCCGTGCACGATGGCGTCCCTAAGCAACTTCTCCAGACTCTGCATATCTGAGAGTGAGAGTAAGAGCAAATGAATTTAAGATACCTGTCCATTTTATCTGATATCAGTACATCAATAAACAGAACCTTAAATCGCTCTTCTTGGCTTGGCAAATATGATTGACCCTCTCTGAGGTTGACCCCACCCTCTCTGAGGTTGACCCCACCCTCTCTGAGGTTGCAACTTAAAATTCATTTTAAAGCTAAAACATAATAAAGGTTTAAAATAAAAACCACATGAACTTACTGTTGTGTTTAAAAACACGGATGGTGGAGCCGGAGAGTCGGGCGCCCAGAACCAAAGAAGCGTGATTGAGTTCATCACTTAAGATCAGACAGCCCTGAGACACACACACACACTAATCTTAATAAAAAGTGAGAATGCAAATAAAACATGCCACATCTGAAATTCACAGTGCCAAAGCACTGACTGACACGCTTTATATAGTATCATATGCTCTGTTCCATTTAACAGTTTTCATATCAACAATATCCAAAATAAAGTTTTGCTGTTGCAAAACTTTTTCATGTTTTGCAACAGCAATAAAGCTTATCCTACATATCTCACACTCTGATCTGACCAGGATTTTCAGGTGGGGAAAAAATCAAAATGTCACAGAATGAAGAAGCATGTGAATCTGCTGTGAATGGAATTTGTAAACACATTCTGGGGCTTCCAATAACATGTGACTCAGTTATGACCAACTTCCTGTGTGAGCCAAAGCAAACACTGATAAAACAGATCGGGAGTGTTTTCAATAAAAGAACTAAACAATCAATGTTCCTCAAGTTCCCGCCCCACTTTGTTTTGATGTGAAAAGGAAACTCTTAGCAGTCCATCAGACTCATTGTTTGAGTCTCTAGTGAAAGGATCCAGCAGGGACTGCAGCAGGTGTTTCTAGTGAAAACAAACTCTTACTCGGCCTGTGAGTGCAGGAATATTCATGGAGTTTGTAGCAAAGCCCATTCCAAACGCCATGGCTGATTCCACCCCTAAAAATCTGGCCACCAACTTTTCAAGTTCCTCATGTTTGTCCAGATTTCCTGCCAGACACGACAAAAGATGTCAATGATTTAACAATATCATCAACAATATAATCAATATCAACATTAGAAAACAATACTTTTCTTGCTCTATGGAAATACAAGTTCTATCTGCAATGTGGACTTGTGTTCTGCACAGCAGAAGATAAAACAGTGTTACATGCAACAATATAATCATGCATAGTTAAGACAGGAAAAATAAGCTTTGAATGTGAGGACTTTGTTATTGATGTCAGGACCACCCAGTCAAACTCAGTTTGATTCCTGTACAGGTGGGAATATGTCTAAATTTTGATAGAAGCTCATTTTACATGTGAATATGTAACCCAGCAGATCGTAGCAGATATTATTTACATACAACAGTCAGTAGCAATAATTCTTAGGGTGTCTTTGATGCAAGAAACATTGAAACAAAGAACTGACATTGACTAAACTTATGAGGACCAGGCATATGGTCCCATTAAAATTATAACTCTATTACAACCTATTAAAAATGTCACAGCATTTGGCCTCTATCATGACAGAGTAGTAGATGTAAAGACGGTTTATTACCTATTTCCTGCCTGGTGCTGCTCACTCCCACTCCATACTTCATACTGCACTCGGTCGCAACATCAGCACATGCACCAGAGTTCTCCGCAAAGCCGAGGTAATTATACGAGCCCATATTAATCACATCCTTCAGAACCTGACCAGTGTGCCTGCAGGAAAACACATGGACCAACATGAACAACTGAAACATATCATATCTAACCCACAAATATTTTATCTGAGCACAGAAAGAGTACCAGCTTTTCATTTACAAATACAAAGTAGCAATATATTTTAAAAAGAATAATCACCAGCTCACTCGTTGACATTAGCATTAGAAACACCATAAAATCAAAATCGTGACCATGTACTGTGGCGCATTTCAACTTTTTGCACCTCTAGCTAAAGGACGTGTAGGAGAAAATTTTTATTAACCAATAATATTAAAGCAAAATCAAATCAAATCCAGAAAGATAATGTAATGTAATTTTCCTGCTGAATATTTTGCCTAATTATAGCTGCAATCTGTAACTGTAAAATTAGTTCTTGAGCAAGTAAGTAACACAAATAATAGAGAGATAAAGGTTACAGATTGCAGTTTTCTGTTGTCTTTATAAAGTGAAACTCACAGCATACTCATTAAGTATAGCAACACAAACACTCATCTAAAGTAAAGAATTCTTACTCAAAGGTCCAGTTGTAATCGTGCGTGACCCGCTCCACCAGGTCCATCTTCGCTCCAGGAACGCTGCATATGGGTCTGTTCCAGTTATCCCTGATCCTCATGTACAGATTCCTGGTGTAAAAGTTTTCAAAGTCCTGGTACAGCGGAACGAAATCCTGAAAATAAAACACAAACAAATATAAATCTGAAAGAGTGAAATGATGTTAAAAAAGAATAAAGAAAACACAAATCAGGGCTGATCTCATTACAGTCTTCTTTCATCATAGAGCTGCTTGCTTGTGCAAAGATTCACCACATTTGCTTTACATTACAAAGACAGCTGTATCCCTGACCTGACATGTATTAACAATACAAATGTTGATGCTTGATTTAGCAAACACTGATAACTAATGAACCGAATTTAAATGTTTTACCTTTTGCTCTTCTCTCTCTCGGGCCAGATGACACTTCTCAAACTTCCACTCCCTCAGGAAGTCTCGCAGATAGCCAAAAACAGTGAGGATGCCGTAGCCCATGTAGGTGAGGACTGCCACCAGCAGAGGCGTCTCCTCGAAGGACTCCACAAAGGGCTTGTTGTAAAGCGCAAAGTTACATGAAACATGATGATTCTGTTGAAGAAATGTAGATGGATTCATTATGCTATGAATTTCTAATCATAATATATAAGGCAGTATAAGTCACCATCCACTTTCCTTGTAAGGAAAACAGCATCCTTCTGTCTAGAACATCACGTGTTTATTATTTTTGAGTTAAATGTTTTTCTAATAACCTGACGGTCTGTCAGGAAAGCCAAACCACTGCAGAAAATACACTCTTACATAAAGATGTGACACAACAAGCAACGTTTCTGAGCTAATCTGGTATTGGTTAAATACACCAGTTTGCAGACAGGGTTCTAACCAAAGTGATTTTACTAATTATAGGGATAGTCAACCATCAATAAGATGACTTAATCGAGGGTGCAATAGACTGTGGACATGAGATTTCATGCCAATACAACCAAAAGCTCCCTAGCAACCGACTAGCAGCATAACAAAGCCCTGGAAACCTGGAACATTTTGAGCTAACAAGCAAGACTCATATTTTCTTCATGAAATGTAAATATTAGTCTGGAATTGAAGCTGCTCATAGACTCTGTCAAACATCCAACACAAGAAGAAGAGAAGGGGATAACGCAACAACTGATAAAACCCACAGACAGACGTAAGGTTTGTAGAATGAATCCTGCTGAGATTCGGTCTGAAACCTAATTCATGAATCACTCCGGCCAATCAAAAGAGCCCTCACCCTCCCACTGCTTAGCAACAGCATGTGATCACAGTCACGTTTCTCTCTTAACTACATCCAGTCCTCACCGGCCCCTCCAGGAAGGATCGGTTGTGACTGTTCCCAATGCTGAGTCTGCCGTCTCACACAACCCTCAGTTAAGTCAGCCGTCTCACACAGTCTGTGGCAGTCCTAAGTGTCAAAACTTTTTTGGGAAAAGCCACATTGCTAAAGACAGACAAGTCATATTTGACCAGTGACTGAATTATCCGGTGCTAGCTCATTCCTGGAACAAGGTGGACAAAGGTTCCTTTTAATGCGGACTGGAAACATTAACTCAAAGTGAAAGACCGTGACTGCCCCACAAAAAAATAATCATTTGAAATAAATTGTTAAAATAACATAGTAAATGCATACAGCAGATTTCCATGATAATAATGACCCAGCTCAGAAGTCCTTGGAAAACATCCACAGGTTACAAACAAGGAAGTTCTGCTTCTCCTGATAGATAACAGATCCCTCCACTGTTATATTACAATGTATTATCAACACACACAGAGACAACCAAAAAACTCAAACTATGAACTGAAAAGCCCACAATTAACTCCATTCTACAATTATTCATCTCAACAATTGTATTGTCTTTAATAAAGAGGGAAACGATCATTAATGTCACACTATTGATGACAATGTATGTGATGCTAAACACCTGCAGCTCAAGATTTATCTCCTTAGTCCTGTATATAAACCTGAGCGTTTTAATGAGAAATAATGAAATACAGGAACATCTTTTACTGAAACTGCATGAAAATGATCCTAAACTTTCGTGTAAGTTTCAGCTTTTGGCCTTTACGAAAGAAATGAAACTGATGAAGCATTTTTGATGACAACTATTTTATAAGCTATAAAGAAACAGACTTTAAATGAAGAAGAAGCTCACAGGTGAAGCTCACACGGGTGAAGCTCACACGGGTGAAGCTCACACGGGTGAAGCTCACACGGGTGAAGATCACACGGGTGAAGCTCACACGGGTGAAGCTCACACGGGTGAAGATCTCACGGGTGAAGCTCTCACGGGTGAAGATCACAGGTGAAGATCACACGGGTGAAGATCTCACGGGTGAAGATCACAGGTGAAGATCACACGGGTGAAGATCTCACGGGTGAAGATCTCACGGGTGAAGATCACAGGTGAAGATCACACGGGTGAAGATCTCACGGGTGAAGATCTCACGGGTGAAGATCACACGGGTGAAGATCACACGGGTGAAGCTCACGGGTGAAGCTCTCACTCATTTAAATCATCTCCAGGGCGGTGTGATGAGCGCGGGTGTGCTGTGGTGTGTACAGCGGGAGGCCGCCTCACCTCCTCCGCCGAGCGTCTCTTCCGCCGCCGCTGCTGCTGGATCGCTCTCGGGCTCTTCACGAAGCCGTTGGCGCTCGTTTTCTCGGCCTGACTCGTCCGGCGGCAGGACTCTCCGTTCAGCGGCTCACTGGCGGAGTTTCGCGTCATTTCAGCCGCTGAAGTGCGCCGGTCCCCCCGCTCGCTTCTGCGACCTCGCCGGAGCTCCCGGATCCGCCCAATGACGGCGAAGACCCGCCCACTGTCAGAGAGCGGGAAGCCACGCCCTTCGCGCGCAGCCGCAGCCAATGAACGTAAGGAACGTCATGTGTGGGCGCGGTTTAGCGGGGAATATGTATCGCTTGATGACGTCATTTCTTGTAATGATGACGACTACAACTTTCTTGTAATATGGACTCACTATCCCATAATAAAAGAAAGTTGTAGTCTGGAGATTCAGTGATCAATGGACATTTCGTGGTGCTGCATGGAAAAATACATTTTTCAAAGTGTTATGCTGAGTTTTTTTAGCTTTATGAAAACAAACTCTTTAGAAAGTAAATGACTTATGCCACATACAGTTTATATAAGTGTTTTGAAGGCATACAGATGGGTTTGAGGAAAAAAGCTCAAATATAACGTTAATAAAATATAACTAATATACATTGTTTCAAGAGATTTGTGTTTATATTTGTCTATTTATTGTGTAAGATATGGACACGTTTATGACTTGGATGATTTCTGATACAACTAACAGATTTCAATGTTTCAAAGATTTCAGATTTTCATCTTTCTTTTTGTTACATGATTAATCTTGAAAACTTTTTACCATGCCAAGATTTATTTAATAAAAACAGAAAACAGACATGAGATGAAATATGAGACATGATGTGTAAGGAAAACAAACCAAGTTAATCATTTGTAAAGAGAAGATTTTTGCTTGTGCATCTTTCCACTTAGCTGCAAATTTAATTTCTCTGTGATGTCTGCACGTGCACTGTTGGCCTTTGTTTTAAATTAAATAAACCTTTAAAACACTTTTCAAACTAACAAACTATCTACAGTGCCCACAGTTAAAGAAACACCCACAAACACTGAAGTTAGCAAAGCAGTTCAGGGAGAATCTGTTTGACTGACACATGACTGTCTCCTGTGAAGCCCCAGACATGCAGCTGAATGCAGCATCTGCTACAAGAACAAAAAGCCTTCTGCTCAACTGACTGAAACAAGCAGCCTGAATATTACTGGCTGTTTCTCCACGTACAGCAGATAAGAACCCATCAATCTTCACTTTTGTCTGCTTGCCAAAGTTTCCATTATGACACAACACAATATGTGGCTGTTTGTTCTTCGAGGCATTCAAAAGCTCGCAAAAGAACCAATTTCCTATGGCTGTTGTCAATAAGAAACTAATTTTTCTTGCTCCATGCACTTTAGAAACACAATCAACAGATGAGTGAGGACTCATTATCAGCCTGTCCCGAAAAATTTACTATATCTGAAAACCTAGACAATAGGAGAATGTGACGGACAAAATGAGCAAGTCAATTCACAGCATGAATTACATTGTGTGGCAGAGAAAGTACAAAAATTCTGCAGTGATATACAGACTTATAGATCTGCTCTTCACTGGATCCTAAAGAGGCAATTACAGCAGAAAAACATTTAGTGAGTGAATGTCACAAATTATATTACAACTACATCAAAAGAAATGTAAACAATTAAAATCTGTTCTGAGCACAACCAATGGTGAGTTTAGGGCAGAAATCTGTTGGTGGTGCAATTTCTAGTGATGCATTAATCATAATCAATGAAAATAAATGGGACTGACATTTCCTAAAACAACACATAATTCTGAAAACTGTTTTTAGAGTGTCAGAGCTTGTGCTGTTATTTATTGGCCCTTTTAATTTATAAACTAGCCTCATTTTTCAAGAAACATTTAAAAAAATACAAATAAAAATGTGATATAAAAGCAGAGTTCACTGCCATACGAAATGTTATTTTAAATTCATTCACCTTAGTAGAAACACAGTTCAGAGATTATTTACACTCATTTCACAGCCGCTGAAAACAGTCTCTCACAACCACTGTAGTCCTCTATAAGAAATTTATTAGGGTGGATCTGCGGTACAAGATTTTTGGATTTACACTTTCAAGAGAAACTACTGGAGCAAAATGGTACATATCTAAACTCAAGAGGATGTTTAAAAAAAACTATTACTAACACTGTGACAATTAAAAAATAAGAAGGTGGGGGTGGATCCTGCAGCTGTGGACAGAGGAAGTGTCTCACTCCTTCCTGCGCTTCTTCTCGTGGTCGTAGTCCTTGGAGCGTCCACTAGTGGACGCTCGCTTGGAGCCACCATGCTGTTTGGCCTCCTCCAAGAACTTGTCCAGACCGAAAGGATCTTCCTCAAACTGGACTGGACCATCTCTGCGGGGTCCGTGATCAGTGCCTGAGAACTCCCTATCAGGAACAAACCTAGAGAAACAAAAGATCTGATTGTATCGATTTGTGGACACAGGAGGGCTAGAATACGATGATTGTTACTCTACAGTATTCCATGTGTTTTTGTTGTTGATTCAGGTGATATTTTAACAACACAATACATACATAAATATTTTAACAATACAAATGCAAGCTGATTAAGAGGCTGTAATAATCGTTCTTGTATGTTAACCAGACAACCTTCTGCAAATGAAGGTCAATGTTCAGTAGGTGTTGATACCTGTTGCTCTGCATGAGTGTGTCCAGGTCATCTCCGTACATGTCCTTATCTGCATTCTTACTGGGCCTGTAAATGTTCTGTGCCATGTCTCGGCCGCCCCTGAAGGGCTGATCGTACACGTTGTACAGTTCATCCTCTCCACCAGCAAAACCGCTGTCCATGCCCTGAAATAAAGCCACAGCTTCACACATACAGCACATCAAACTGACAAAATAGCACATCTAAGAGCAGCTTCCCCATCTTTCCACAAATAAACTAAACAAAATACTCAGCAATGAATAAAACTTATCAATGTTTTCAATCACAATTTGACTGGATTGTGATTGTTCCACAGTATTACAGTTTATTAAAAGATCATTTCTTATGTGTGCTCATGGATTGTACACAAATAAACCAGTGCCATTTATTATTCATAATGTCTTTAATAAAGCAAAATCTCCTAAATTATGGCAGATGTAAAGAAGTACAAGGTCAGGGGTTGTTACCTTGCTCTGATTGAAGAGTCTTTGGTCATACTGAGCATCACTGGAGGTGCGAGGGTTCGGCTGACCCAGAGCGATGAGCTCACTGATGTCTCTGTCCTGATCTCTCTGCAGCTTAGACCTAGAGGAACCCAAATCACACTGACATCAGCTAAATCCACAGCAACACCTCACACAGACAGCCAGACTCCTCACGCCATGGTACACCCCTCTCAAACCGGGAGCCTGTGTGGCATGGGGGAATACTCGCATGAATGTCTTTTGTGGAAAAGAGTGAATAATTCAGCTGATGACAAGAACAGATTAAATGTATTTTAATGACTGGAGAGCAAAGTTGGGATAAGGGACGTGTCCGTTCGTTTTGCTAAAAGCTGTCTGATGTACAAACGAACGTGGTGGGATTTATGTTAATGTCTGAATAGAGAACTCTTGCTAAATCGTGTACGTCACATCTGAAGGTCCGCAGCAGCTCATGAATGATTGAGGTGAAGCGTGTTAAAGATGCATGTACCTCTTATCAGGGGCGGCTCTGGAGATGTTCCTGTCATGCTGCCGTTCTTTCCTCCTCTCATGACGGATCTCATCACGTTCCCTGACCTCTGTCTCCTCACCACCTACAAAAACAGTCACACCACCCAGACATTTCATTAGTAACACAACTCTCAACTTACGTGGAAAAGTGCAGAAAAGATCCTGTTTTTTCTTTGAATTTCATTCTGTTTTAAATGTATTTCCTTAAATTCAAAACAGAGTTACGATTCTGCATCATGTTTGGTATTTATTCTTTTTTTTTTAAACCCTCTCGTTCTTACCCCCACATTTCTTGCCCACGGTTGTGAAGACAATGAAACTAAAAATTAGACTAAATGTTTTGTTATTACACAAAACAACATTCACTCTTGGACATGAAAGTTAACAATATATAGGCTCTTCCTGTGCTTTTGTACCTTTGTCGCCATGGGCTTTGATACCAGCTCTTCTATCTCTGGCCATCTTAGCCAACTCTCTCAGCTTCTCCTCTTTTTTCTCTTTCTCCTTCTGGGCCATCTTCTTCTCCACCTGAGCTCTCATCTCCACAGCTTCTCTGGCCTGCACACGTCACCAAGATCAGCACCAGCAGTATACACACAAGAATTCAAACAAATCACCTCTTCTAAATGTCACTGATACTCTATCAACATATATGTGGGTATGCATTAAATATTTCACACAATAACTGATCTAGAACCTGTAGAGAATCTTCTGTTCAGGATAAAGCTAATCTGAGGTCAAAAATAGTGCTGACACATCTGTGAATCATATCTTTGAATACAAACTCAGAGTATCAGACCAGTACAGCTGTAGCAAGTCTATGATACCAAAGAACGTTATTTGCGATAATTTAATATAAACAATTTTGCTTACAACAATATAAAATTAAAATAACATCAAATCATGCCAATACAATTTAATTTTTAGTGAGGCAGGGATGACTGATTCACCTTTCTGTCTGCGATGTACAAAGCTTCAGCCAGCTTGGCGAAGTTCTCATTGATATGAACGGTTTGTAAACCCCGTCCGTCAGCCGCCAGACGTTTGTCTAGCGGGATGGTGTAACCCTGAGATGAGAGGTGTGAGAAAGCAATACATTCACTGTCAATAGTTTACAGCATAATAACAAACAGCTAAATAATTGATGGATTCGCTCTGTGTGGAGGGAGAAAAGCTCATTGTTACCTTTGCGTTCTTCCAGTTGGAAATGCAGGGTGGAATCTTCCACTCCTGCTGTTCTTTCACTGTCATCTACAGAGGGACGGAAAAGCAAAGATTAGCTGAGACGCTCTTTGAAAATGTTCTTCAGACAGGTTTCACTGGATTTCAAGAGTAAACTAAGCCAACGATCGCTGGTTGAAGCCAGACTGTAAGAGTCTCCCACCTTTCTGCTTGGAGAGTGCATGACTGGAGCAGGAGGGGATGGAGGTCCGCGGGGAATCTTCTTATTGATTCTGTTTGAAAAGACAAGCAAATATTGTGAATCTGTGTTTTCCACACACCTTACGCTCTGTCTGATATGATGTTTGTTGTATTTACAGTGACGCACTTGAAACGTGGAGGTTCCATTGGATCTTTCTGCATTTCCACCATACGAATGACCCGCTGTTTGGCTCCGGAGTTAAACGCCAGTCCCTGCTGCGAGGGTGTGTACCTTTAAGAAACAGACAGAGTTCACAGTGTTAAATGTCATCAAATATCTATCAAAATGCTGTCAACACCCTGCGATGAAAGCTTGTACAGGGTGTTAGTAATAGTTTTTGCCTTAGCAGCTTTGACTAGTTACGGCCACAATGAAATGTCACTGGTCCAAAACCTCACTCTTCATAAAAAGACATTCGATCACAGCCAGAAGAAGAAACCAACTGTTAAGTCACTGTAACTAACTGTGAAGTTTGAATCTCGTGTGGATGGAGGTGCTCTTACCGGATGTACTGTGCTGGGGCCTGCTTGTCTGCAGCACGCACAGGCATGGCTGCAGCAATCTTCTGCGACACCTGCTTCTCCAGAGCTGCTCTGGTCTTCTCTGTGAGCTACAGAAGACAGAAACAGGAAACTGATTTTCTGTATGACAGAATTAAGAATCAACCTGGAAAACATTTTACTCTGGAAAAATGTTTGATTTCCTGAGAACCCCTACAAGACTTGATGATGTTTAAACTGTTCTAAATAAAGCAGTGTGGGTAACTCACCTCCTGCACTGCCTCTTCATCTGGTTTCTGCAGCTCAGGAGCCTCATCATTCAACACTTCCTTGGGAAGCATGTCTGTGTACTTACTGAATATGACCTACAAACACAACCCACAGAAGAATGAGAACACACCCTCTCTGGCCTTCAGGTCCACTAAAACATGAAGATCTCAACAGCACATGAAGATGAGGCACCTTGTCTTTGCTTTGACCTTGCCTGGCAATGGCATCATATTTGATCTTGCCCTCGGCATCCACCTGCACCGCCAGAGCATTGGAGGTCCTTTTCTTTCGGCCCATTTCCAGAGGATACTGGGCCACATGTATCTCTGGAAAAGCTCCTCCATCTCCAAAGTCCTTTATAAAGACAAAACAATACACATCACGCTGGAATGATCAAGTACGTATTCTAGACTCTTGTTCACTCGAGCTTTCATACACAGATGATGTGTTTTATGTCATGTTTATGGTTTTATAACAATCCATTTAAGATGCGTTATGCATGTTGGTCGTGAGTGTGGTTAAAGCAGTTAATAACGAAGCAAGCTATTCTATTTTGATGTGTTTTTAGGCGTATAGCACACACTTTAACATCTACTTCCAATACTACACAGCATACATCACAGCTGCCATGTCCTAAAGTCCCAACATGCATTGCGACTTCACATTCTCATTCTCTAGAGAAGACACATTATTTCCAGTCATAATAACAGTAAACTGTCTCAGCTTATCACTGTGGCTGGTAACAGTGGAGGATGTTAACAGGGCTTGTGCTGCAGTACCTCTAGAGCGCGCGGCACCCATGACTTCCTGAAGCCGTATGGAGGAGGTTCTCTGCGGGTGGAGACCAAAGCGCTGGACTGAGATCTCAGAGCCCGGGCTCTCTCCTCTGCCTCGAGCTGATCCTGAGACAGCTGCGTGGGTGCAGGGAGGAAACTAAAGAGAGCCAAAGATTGACAGAAAATACTGTATTAGATATATACAGTGTCAACTGCAGCATCACGTTCAAGTTTAATGACACAGAAAAAAATGAATATGAACAAATGGTCATTTACTGACTGGCTGTCATTTAGTGTATGACGGACTTTTCTCAGGCGATTATTAGGGACAGTGGTAAGCCTCAGTGGCCGCTTCTTTCCCTGTATATAATAATAGAGTCAGTGTTTATATGTATACGAGTTTATTTCTCTGTGTACCTTAATGTTTGTTAGTGTGACGTGTGTGAAGCGCATGTTAGTCGTTTGTTAGCGTCACTCGTGATGTTTCTCTCTCTCATGAGGATGTAGCTTTAGCCCGTTAGCATTCACGGTAACAACAACACGGGCCTCGCGGCGAAATTAAACGACAGACAGACATGATACGTGAAGCAACATCAGCACCGAATCACGAACCCGCTGAGAATCACGAACCCGCTGAGAATCACGAACCCGCTGAGGTTCACGAACCCGCTGAGGTTTAATGCAAACGAGGAAGAGTGAAACACAAACCGTTTCAACGCGACTCACCTCGCCAGCGACATCTTCACCACTGCGCGACGTGACGTCACAGGGCTGAAACAACTTCTCGCGAGGTTTGGAAAAGAAAACGTCACGATGCATTACGTATACAGAGCAAAATAAATAAATATATTCTTGGCATCAGTTCGTTTTAACTTTAAAGTGTATAGCTTTTCCCTTTTATTATATTTACAGATGTGTAAACATGATGTATACCAGATTTATTCGAAAGCAGATTTCTTTTACAAAACATACAGTTGTGACTTCTCTTTTAACTCATGTAGATGTCTGCGTCTGTTTCTGCGCTGTTCTATGCCGTTGTGAAGCACCTTTTTAAGAGTGCATTTATCCCTACTAAGAAAATCAAGGATAGCAACATAAGAGCTGGAGAAATGTGTCCACTGTTGTGCTGGAGGAGAATGTGAACTTTCTTACAGTCCTGCATTCAACTGCCCTGGTTCAAGTGTTTTACTGAAAGTGATGCCCCTTCAGTGTCTGACCTTCAGTCTTTAAAATACCCGCCCTGAGCTTTAACCACTGCTCTGCTGTCCCCCCACAACCCATCACTATCATAAACTCACGTGCTGCGGGTCATGGCATCATGTTAGTTCTAAATAACTTTATGCTTCCTGAAAGGTGACATGTAGTTTCACTGCAGAAAAGAGAATTACTGAGACTATAAAGCAGTTAAGAGACATAAGCAGTGTTGTTTTAATACATCACTTCCTCAGGTAATATATCCTCCCCATCCATCTGCATCTAAGCCTTCTCAGATGTTTCACTGGCTGCAGATGACAGAGTGAGTGTTAATTCACGGGCCTGTCGAGTGTGTGCAGCCTCTGAATGCAGATGTGTGCAGACTCTTACACACTGTGTAAGCACTGAGCTCTGAGGCACTTTAACCAGAGAAGACAGTTACCATTATCTCAGCAAAACAGCCACAACAGACTCCTCCAGCCATGCCAAGTGTCAGCTCCCATTTAAAATGACCCACATTTTCTGCATTCAGTACAAAGACGTCTTGACAGATTGCTCTCTTCTTCCAACACTTTGGTTTGTGGGTAAACATTGTCTTTATTCCACGTACACGTTTTTAAATGGGGAAAGATACCTCTCTGCTGGAAAGACCAGCATGATTTTGTTGGAGGTTAGTTGGTGCGTATTACCCAGTTCATTCAAAAAACATGGACACAACATGCTACTTGCTGCAAAACTCAGCATGTGAAGGCTCAGCCGACATGTTCCTGTCGAATAAAAATGGCAGATTTCACGGTCCTCTGTGTTGTGCAACACAGCGCATCTGATTTGTGATGAGCGAGCTCTCTAACCTTCAGCGTTCTGCGGTGTGTTCTCCAGGGCCGAGCAGTCTGTCATTCTCATGAGAGACAGCGAGTTATTCATGTGACAGTGG
This sequence comes from Chromobotia macracanthus, assembly GCA_036877525.1. Lineage (NCBI taxonomy): Eukaryota > Metazoa > Chordata > Actinopteri > Cypriniformes > Botiidae > Chromobotia > Chromobotia macracanthus. The sequence goes on from JAZGTH010000025.1 coordinate 1,829,100, forward strand.
ATAAAAGGAGGTGTCAGCTGAGATCAATCACGCAGCCTCGGCAGGGATAAGCACACTTTTAATAATCAATCATCTCCAGACACACTCTCAGCGGTGAGGCCAAACGCAGGAACTTTCTCCTCAATGAATGTGATCTGTCAAAGTTTACAAGGCTCTTTCTCGACGATTTAGTTAATTGAAGCATTATAGGTTGTGCTTTGACACATACGTGTAAAGAATGATTAAAACAATCAAACGTAGTCACTGAATTTAAAGTGACGTTCAAATGAAAGAGAAGTTTTATGATGTGCAAGCTGGGAATTGAGTGACCCGAGGTGTGGCTTGGCATGAAGTCTAACAGACCTGAAAGCATGTTTTGTACAGGCTGCACACTTCCTGTATGCTGCTCTGATTAATTTCTCATTGATTCACAGGTTAGTGCTCACAGGCTTCATATTGGAAGGAGATGAATGGAGAACAGAGTTTTAGCATAAAAGTGGGCCAGAGCTGCAGTCTGGGGAGCATTTACCTGCTGGTGTGCTGAGAGTGTGCCAGCAGCTACTAGCTGCACCCAGTGGATAGTCTGTTTAAAACCAACCTTGAATAAACAAGAAAGGCTCCTTAGCCTATTGTGTTGCCTCATTATCAGAATTAAAAAGCTTTATACAATTAGTTCTGGTCCTGAATCTGATTGGATGAGTGCCATTCCAGGAGTGCTGATACAGGACCAAACAGTGCTGAGATGCTTTACTGGTTAAAACCATACTGTGACAAAGTTATCGATTAGCTCAGCAGACCCAGGTTAACACACACTTTCTCTCTAATACTTTCTCACACGCATCACGCATCTCCACACACAGAGGACAATCCACTTCCTTTAACTTCTTTACTGACTTTCTATTATCTGTTTAATTGTTACATAAAAGCAATATCACGCTTACTGTGTGCTTTTACAGTCATACATCAACTCACTGGTCTCAGCCGAATCACAGACATGCTCATATACAGTGTGTCTGTAATGCACTCTGGGTCATCTGATATTGCTTTCATATAGCTGTTATCTCCACTCAGTTTTACATTCATATTGATTTTGTCTCTTGCTGCGGCATCATTGTTTCTGATAAATACACATACAATGTTAGTTTAAATATTCTAGAAACATTCAAAACAGCCAGTTTTTTGCAGCCATTCGCCAGCCATTATTTTAACGTTATTGCTTGGTTATATAACCATTATTCAAACTTTGTTTTTAAAATGTTCCACTAACAACGTAAGAAGAATGTCTTTGATATATGATAAATAATGTTGTGCAAGAATTTGTTTGATCATTTTGTTAATCTTATCCAATGTTCTGGGAATGTTCCCTGTTAGCTGGGTTGTGAATGTCTTGTCTTTGTTGCATTGGTATTCCAGTGGTGTCCTCTTCTCTGGTATGATCTAGTTTAAACACACATCGGGGAGTCTGCTGAGAGCAACAGCACAGCTCTGGCACTTCATAAATCTTAGGGACAGATGAGGGGAAGAATTCAACACGGTAATTCAGCTGACACACTCGCTCCCTCAGCCGGGGGCGGAGCTTTAGCAAGCTCGCTGTCTTGCTCTTATTCTTGATCAGAGCAGGCAGATGTCTGTGATGAGGTCTGGTGAGGTAAAGCCCCATCAGAGAAGACAAATGACTTGTCTTGAATGTGGAGGTTGCTCTGGGTCAAAGCTAACATTCTGCCTCAGCTCTGGCTAAAAACAATCAGATAATTACACAAGAAATCAGATTACGGAATGAAAAAGCACATGAAATAATTTCATGAAACAGCTTCCTGCACTGACTGCATCTTTCGTATTGGAACAGGTAACAGGTAATCTTTATTAAAGGTGTTATTTTTGAATATTATTTATTATTATATTATTATTTTAGAATTTAATATTCCTCCCTCTAAATTAATTTGGCTCTGAGAGAACATTATTTGCAAACTAAAGAAATGCAAACCATTTATTTGTATTTAGTGATTAAGACTCTGTTTCTGGCATCAGTTCACAGCTGCTGAGGAGGAAGCTGACTCCAGCTCAATAAACATGGAGATGATAAACCTGCTGGTGAGAGTGTGTCTGTGTGATTTCTCTCCGGAGCTCCGCAGGGACCTCTGTCCTCCAAAAATCTACTAAAGGTCTGTTCATGTTTTCCACTATGAAAGAAAAGAGGTCAGTTCAGTCAGTCCTGTGAACACTCACCTTATAAAGACGAGGTATGAGAGAGAATCAAGGTTAGGGGACACTTGTAAAAGCTTACAGGGGTAAATAAAACAGAGAGAGAGAGAGAGTGGCTTTTAAAGTCAGAGCGGATGAATGGAGTGTAAGGAGGCCGTCTGCGTGCTGTGTTTGTGCTGTGTTCTATTATGTTAGCACCTTTGCAAATGCATCTGTTTTAATTTGAAGGCTGAAATGTAAAAATCACCTGGTCGATTCTGGCAAATGCAGTCCTGGGGTGACATCATTCATTAGACCTGCATGAGCGCGTCCCTCTGCACTCTGTATAAAATACATGCGCTACCTCTCCCAAAGGGGCCATTTACACAGCATGTGTTCTTATGTATATTTCTGTCTGTGTGCACGTGTCAGATCTTCAGTCATCCTGTATGAGGATATCTATGATATCTAGAGAGAGCTGTCCACTAACATTCAACTCAATGGCAGAATCTTTTACAGTCAGCTCTTTGTGCTTGACCTCTATGGATATATACGTAATGGATAAACATCTAAAAGTGTCTTTACCTGGTTAATTGTAACTTCTTTACCAAGTAAACTGAATCACAAAATTAAAACGCCTCATTAGCTGATTAATGTCCACTGATATACAGTTGCAATTTTACTTGATTTATGAAACATGAAATGCATTTTTCTAATATTTAAAATAATTCAGCTTTATACAAATGAGACAATTTTTTGCCTATTGCTCAAACTACTGGTGTCATTTAATTGCATTACTGTACCATTAGATCTTATTTGTAGTTGACTATTTATTTGATTTGCTTTTACAATAAGTGATAGTAGAGATTTGTCTGTCACTGCGAATTGCATTTGCAAAAAATGATTTGCATGTAGACACAAAACGCTTTCGTCACTCTTACAGCAGCATTGATGTACCAGCAGGGGTCAGCACTGACTGATGTCTGATGCCCCAGTCGGGTCAAACAACAGCTTACATTCAACATCCTCAACTGTTACTCAACATCCGGGAGATATTTCGCAGGTATCTCATCACACAGAGCACACAGAAATTGCTCCAAGCCCAGGAATCCCGGCTTATCAGAGCCAAAACAAACAGAATTACAGGCAGCACTGTGGAGGAATGCCAGAGCGATGGAGACAGCGAGGAATAAAAACAACCCAGAGGGCTGTAGTGCTTCACTCCTCTGTTCCTCAAGTCTTTCTCTCTTCCTCGCTAATCTCCTAAACCCTCCACCAGACAAGAACCTGCTACCAGACTCCTCACAGAGAGAAATTACTCATTTCCTAATTGACTCAGAATTGCTTCATCACGAGTGTTCATTTGGATGCAGTGAGACGGCTAATTAAAACGCTCTCAGCAAACTTGAAGGCTGATCACAGTCAAATAAACATGCGTAACACTGAAACTGTGTTTGTTTCATGTCTTTGTATTAGAGCGCAGCTTTGAGCTGGGAAGGGCATTGTGACCTCTGGGTTTCTTGCATAAAGTTCATTTAATGTGCTTGGAGTCTAATCTCCGCTTTAAACAGCGCGGACACTGACCGCCCACTGACCGCCCACTGACCGCCCGATGCTTATGCACACAAAAATGGCAACTGCTTTTCAAAACAGCAAACTGTCTGGCTGATGATTTTCAAGGGTGTCAGGGTGCACAGGTTTTCAGCAGTTCACTTTGAACTGAAGTCTACACTGCACCCCCGCCTTCTTGGAAGGTCACTAAACTAGAATCCCATCAAAGCTATTCTTGTGCATGTCTGCAGCATTTGTAAGAAAACAATGTCTAGTGAAGCAATTACATTCATTTTGAATAGAGAAAAGAATCTCTCACATTGCACAAGCTCTGTCGAGCTACAGCTGAAGCATGACTATTTATTCAGAGCACAATTAGTTTAGTACAATACAGAAATCATAACTACAATAGATGTAGTAATTAGTGAGAAAGAGCCTGTTTCCATAGTTACAGTCCTGGATCGATGTTCATTGAGTATGTACACTTATATTTAATATAGATATGCATTGAATATTTAAAGTACTCTGCCTATACTTTGATTGCCCTGCTTGACTTTTCTTCAATTTATTCAATTACCAAACTACTCAAAATAGTTTAGAAAGTTTTGCCCCACGTCTTATCACTTTGTGGAAAAAAAACATTTAAACCAGCCTGAACTTAATACATTTTTAAAGAGCATGTGGGCCCTAATTGGAACTCACAAAATCATGTTTTTGTTTCCAGAAAAACTTTCTCTAACATTTCTGTTACGTTCACACCTAAAAAAGCTAATGTCTACCTTACTGTCAGTTTTGCTGTATTATTGTCTCATATTTTCTCCACATTTTGCCTCATAATTGGTTCTGACTATCTGCTGTCACAAATTACTGCTGTCTCAGCTGGAATTGTTTTAAAAAACGTTATGCGTACCCATGTTTCCCATGAGTGTGCTCCCCCGAAGGCTGCTCGGTAGTTGGAAAATAAGCTGATTTTCATAGTGTTTTTAGTGCCCACCCGGAGATATAGACAAACTGAAGAGCAGCCAGACAGATCTGTTCTAGAACATTCTGTAACTCTATCTGACAGGTGATGGACAGGCAGTACTGGACTCATGTGGGTTACATTACAGAGTCTTAACCAAACAACAGACCCAAACTTTCTTTTTTACTTTCTCTGCTTAGCATTTCTAGTTTTCAGTTTGTATTGTAGACTACTATAATAAAGTAAACAAGGAAACCTGTGTACAGTGTTAGTCAGTTTAGACATTATGTTACTCGTAGCACCACTCGTGGTAAGTTTGTATTACAGCAACATCACACATTTTCTGATTTGTTTAAATGCTATGGGTTTATTTTAACTAAATGACTTGATTTGCTTGTAGCTTTCCTGAGTGTCTAACTTAATGAATGTTTCAAAATGCTCATTTGGTATTGTACATTTTATGTAACGTATGATGCTCCCAAAGTGTCTTATTCATTGTGGAATGGTATTTTGTTAGCATCTTGAGGTTTTTCTGACCAATCACATGCTGTTCAGAATCTGAAGCATCCCACCCCCAACATTATCTAAATGTTATTGACTATTTTAAAAGGAGGAGGTGCTGCTTAATTGGTCCCGCTCTCATGTCTTGTTTCATTGGAAATTCTGTCAATGCCTTCAGTGGTTTTTAAAATGCTTGGGCCACCACTGACTTAAGGAATGTGCTCACCCTAAAGGAAAAGCTCAGGAAGGTGTTCATTATTTCACAAAAAGTTTGGACCAGTATGAATATATGTGTTTGCTCTCCACTGCGCTATCAAACTCAAGTTCAAATTGTCAGTCAGGAGCAAACCAAGCGTGTGGGCCAGCTGGCCTGTCTTCCTGCCGGCCGTGTGTTTAAATGCCGGCTGTTTTAAACGGAGATGATGGGAATTAAGAAGCTCTCCTGCTGATGTCAGGCCCGGTTCTCTGAGAAATACCACCAGATCCTCGCAGGCGCAGCATTTCAATGTGACGGCAGAACATGACGGAAATTATCCAGGCGTGACAGCAAAATACAGGGGCCGTGAAATTAACCGCAGCTCTCTCACAGCTCATCTTCCTCCACATATTGCGTCTTTCCACGCAAAGTCTCACCACAACAGTGTTTCAAAATATTGTGCATTTCTTTGAAGGTTGTGGCTGATTTTTAGCTGAGTGTGCTCACACACACACACACCCTTGAGCTAATTCTGTATTAAACGATTTCCAAATGAATTAGAGAAATTCCTTCCTGCTAAACCGCAGTGCAGGAGACATTTCTTCAGTGACTGTCACATTACTGACAGTTTCATTTCCAGGTCATAAGCTAAACGGTGGGGTTGCATTCAGAACTCTGTGTGAGAATAGCAAAGGGCAAAACTCAGATGTAGGATGACATCACAGTGATCTGCTGGCTGTTGTGATGTCATCATTAGCATGGCCGCTGCCACCAGTGATGTCATTTCTACTACACAATAGCTTTATATCCCCATATATATTATATATCCCTTTCATACATTAGATGGAAATAAATAATAAATTCAGAAAATTATGTTAAAAAAACATGTTAATATCATTTTAATTTTAATTTGGTTAATAAATGCCTCTGTGAATACAAATTGTTTACTTGAAAACAAATTGTTAGAGCTCATATTGCTCTCTTTCTATCTGTCTGTCTGTCTGTCTATCTGTCTATCTGTCCCCCACACACATTTTTAGGACAACAGCAGCTCATAATCTTTTTTTATTCTGACCTTTGGACCTCCTCAGGCCCTTCGTGAGGATAAATCTTCTCTAAACACAGCAGCAGAACCGCCATTAAGTTCTGTGACAGTGCTGCACTGCTGTTTGACAGGAATAATGATCAGCGGGGGAGATTTCATGAGTGCTGGCATCAATCTGATCATCCTGTAGTAATGTCACAGGGACACGTTTACTTCAGCTGTGAACTGCTGCCAAACATCAGTCACTGAACTTCTGTGTGTCTGCTGCCCTTGACCCCAGAATGACTTTCGTTGGGCCCGTGTGATTCAATCAGTAAGACACAAGCAAAATAGCTGATAACAAATAAAACAGTGATTCTGCAAAACTGCTTCTAAACTTTTCTTCTTTTGCTGTCAGGATATAGATCATAAATCTGTAAGTACAGTCATGTTGAAAAAAGAGACACCTCATGCATTATGTTACACAGAATCAATGCAATTAAAAGAGCATTTAATTTGACACAATTTTTGAAACTTTGGAGCAGATCAAGTGAGATCTCCATTTCAATTAAATCTTCAGTCCAGACCACACTGTAAAACATACACTCATCAGCAGCCAGTGAAATACAAGTCATAACATTTCGTCTCAGAAAGTGGGTTGTTAATACCTGCCAAGAGGGCTTTTAAAATGTATGTATTCATTCCAATATGCACCATTAGCCAGTCATATGCTCAGACACTTTCTGATTATTCCATGAAGATGCCTTCAAGCCCTGCTCTTCATTGAGATTCAGCCTTCAAACTGCTCAGGTGAACAGTGGCCAGGCTTACAGATAAAGAAACTGTTCCCGTCAGTGTGTCACTGCCCTCAGAGCTGAAACGTCTGTTTTCTGAGGAGATGAACATTAGAGTCGGCCGGGTGGGTGTGGGTTTGCATCCCTGCAACACAAACAGACCTCTGGCTATCTGGTTATGATCACTCACTGTTTCTTGCTTTATTTCTGACTGAGGATACACCACTTTTAAGAACACACTGACGGTGTTCTGTATAAAACCTACAACTGCTGCTTTGATGACAGAACATGGCCTACCGGGGCCTTTTTGAAGTTTTAACTGAAAGGACGTTCTCTACCAACTCAAGGTGACTGCAGAGAGGCAGTCCAGTGTAGCAGTCTCATCTGATGCCTAAATTTGCCCGTGTGTGAGTCAGTCTAAGTTATTTTGATTTCTGAGGAGAGTGAAAAATGTCAGAAAATGTGGAAATTACTGCAACTGCACCCACAATGCAACCCAAATTCTCTCTGAATGACATTGTACTCTAACAGAGACAGGTGTTGGAAAACAATCACTCATTCTTTCTCCATATAAGCCTTTTTAATAATGGACTAAAATTGCCTGGCGTTCAGTTTGGTTTGGAAAAGTGAAAAGTCTATTTCACTTTTCCTGGCCAAGAATCGCCCACTGATGTGTGATGGTCATAAAGTCACTAATAATAATCTGGTTTGTTTTCATGTGTCATTAAGGTGTGGGAAAACATTAAAGTAGTTCTACCACAAAAAAAGATTTACTTTAATTCCTACTTAGTTCTTTAGAAGAAATTCTGAATATAATATAAATATTTGATGTCACAAACATTACAGATTTGTGGAGCAACCCTGTAAACACAACTTTACCATACTGTGGGCATACAGTCTAAGGCTGTGAGTTATGTGTTCCACAGAAGAAAGTCATATGGATTGAACAACAAATGTGAGTATATTACAATAATTTAGATTTTAAACTATATTTTAAACTCTGTTAAAGTACAAACGTAAAGTTTTAAACTCATCCTCTATCTTACACTGGCTGGACTAAGAGGTCACATCATGGGCCATTAAAAGAAACTGTCATTTCTTTTGGTTCTTCTAGCAGTGCGGAAACGACACATTTCACCTTTCCACTTTGTAGCTTTACGTACTTTACACACTTCATCTTCACACCACTGACCCAGGAGCTGTAAAATCCATCTGTAAAACTTTGTAACCCTCAGAACGACAGATTCATTAGGCCATTAAACACTGTAATTACCAGAGTAGGTTGGTAAATGTTCTTGTCTCTACAGGGTTCCTCTGTATTCTGTAAGCGTGGGGCTCGCCTTTGAAACACACAGTCTCTTGCTCCTCTGATCCTGCCTCTCAGGAGCTTTAACATCTCAGTGTGCTCTCAAAGACACAAATGTCACAGCTGCACACCCTCCACTCTTATCTACCTCTGCACACGACACAAAATAAATGATTAATCACACAGACTCGTCATGGCGACGCCTCATCAGCCCCGATGTGATAAATGCTCCCCTCTAATATTACTGGAATAAACTATAGTGCTCCATTCACATGGAAATAAATGACGGTGATGATGATGATGCTGAAATAACGTTCTTACCGATAAGACTGCATAACCAAGTGCTTCCGTGGGAAGATGAAGTGGAACGCATGGATAATGACTCACATTATAGCTGTGAGGAATCGAGATGAATAGTGCTCGTGCTCTCAGGGTAATTCTCACAAGTGGCCTGAGTGATGTTTCATGACCATGTTGCTTCATTATTCATTTAATTTTACTGTAGATTCTGGACTGTGTATTTGTATGCCATGTGCTGGCTGACGGCAGGATTGTCAACAAGATGAATCAAAACTGGTTTGATTTCACATTAATACACAAACACATTAACTCACTTGCATTTAATTGATTTATTTTTTTTTAAAGTGCTTTAAATATTTATTATAGTACCTGATTCTGTCAATTGCAGCATTCAGTGGGTGAATATTTCTGAATAATCGCTGCTGTCCATGGTAACACTACATAACTGACAGCCCCTTATGATCTAGAAGCCTTAGAGAATAATTTACCAAGTGCTTCCTCCCACATCATAAAGTTTCCAGGGTGGTCCGACTTATCAGCAATGTAGTTTATCACCTAGTGCAGTGCATGCTGGAAAGTTAAGCAAACCTACAGCAAGTTCCAATATGAAGTGCTACATTAATTCCACTTAATTCAACAGCGCAGAACTGATTCATAACTAAACAGATGAAAACAATTTTAATGAAATTCATAAATTCACATGTTAAATTCACACCACAAAGTTTTGTGACATATCAAACTGACATGAACTTGTTGCAGTAACACAGTGATGAAATAATTGTTTTACAGTGTTTAACCTATAGTTGTTATTGGTTCTTGAGCTTTTGACTTTACACTTTCACATCTCCCCAAGTGATGCCTGCAGGTTTTGCATTTGAAAGGTTTCTCAGTTCTTTTGACTTTACGTGGGTAAATCAATAGAACACTGGAGGCAGATGCTAATCAGAGAAAGAAAAAGAAGAAAACACAGTAGATACACATGCATCTGATCTCATAACTGCATGCTAATGGCATCTCACACCAAAGACGTCAGTTCTCAATTCTGTCAATCAGCAGTTGATACATACAGTGCCAATTACACCAAGCACAATAATAATCTATAACTGATGATTAAATTAGTGCAGGGGTTGATGCCCAGAAAGAGAAAGCATAATTATTAATGATCAATTATTTATTAAATAGATTTGAACATTTCTGAAGATATGTTAGCAATGCTTCTGTGCAAAACTCACTGCATTGATGCTTGATGAACGCTGTGGGTGGTTACCAAAGCATTTCTTATAATTTGCTAAAGTCTCTAGAGTGCCTTTTTACATGTTTCTGTGTGGTTGATTTGCTTACTGGCCCACCACAAGTCATAGCCAACTCCATCCTTAATGTAAGCCAAAGGATTTCTTCACACCTCTCCTCACCAACCCACATCATCTGAGGGTATTGTTTGTAGCACAAAGGTGCTGAAGTTCTGGTTGGCATCTGTTCAGATTTGTGTAATACAGGCAGAAGTAACAGTGAAAACCTCACAGCCTGATGAGGTGAATAAACAGCTGCTTTGGCAAAAATGAGTGGATGAACACAACTGTAGGTGTGAATAAAGATCTATTCATTCAGTTCAAAGGTCACGCATTCTCTCTGATTCTGTAGGAGTTTTCTGACAGAGCCCGCAGTGCACTGATCAATCGCACATTAATTTTGAGAATGAGGTTATAAAAGAGGGATTAGCGCTCATTGATTTTCACTCTTGACTGCAGTCTGTCTATGAAAAGCGAGTCAATATCTGCAGCGTTTATTGACACGATATTGAATAGCGCAGTACTAAAAACACAACCTGCTTCCCATTCAGATGGACAGAATGAACCATCGACTGTGCAGAAATTGCAAACTGTCACTGTCAGAGGATTGGTGAATACCTTTAAGAAAATCAAACTTAATCAGAGGAAATCTGAAAAAGTACCAGTCCAGAGGAGGCACTGTTCAATGGCCTTTATACATGATCAATAACTTTTAACCAGCTAGTAAAATTTTCAATTTTAAGTTTTCATTGAGACAGAGAACCACTGACACTATATGACCCAGTGTAGTACTCAGTGTAGTGACATTTGATGCAGGTGGAAACATTTTCATAAAGTTTTCCAATCACATTCCCAAAGGTTTTAATCACAAAGGTCACACAGCTAAATATTTGAATGAAATGTTGGCCTTTGTAGCGGAAACAGTCTCACATGCAAAACAGTCGGTGAGAAGAGAATCCCAGAGAATCGTGTCTTCATTTGAACTACACTGATGTAGAGCAATAGCATCTCATATCCCTCTGTGAGAGTGTGTGTTAGCATCGTGCTGTCTCTGAAGTGACACGCCACAGGGCTTATTTTGACAGCTTTCTGAAGATGTTTCCACCTGATATCTGTAAGCTGTTTTCTGCTCAGGAAATTGGATGACTTAAGGTCCTTCTGTGGATGGCAAAAATGATGGATCTGCCAATGCTGATGAAGAGTTGATCTGACACCTCAATGCAGGGCTGCTGTCCCCATATATCTGCCTACATCATCTCCTGATGTCTTTAGGCACTATGAAAACGCTCCAAAACGGTTATAAAAGGCTGTTCAGAGATGCATCTTTTGATCAGTAGACCTGTAACATTTTTTGTTTGAAATACCATCAGTGTGTGTGCTTGTGGAAGTCCACAATGATCCAAATGAATGTGTAATGATTACATGCAAGAACAGAGAAAAAACAAAGACCACGAAGAATAATTCCTTTCACAAAAGTTGAGACAGGTGCAATCAGAAGTATATTCTGTTTTATTTGTCTCCTGCACACTATGTAACCAGCAGAAGATTGTGTGTATATTTGTGTTATTCTGTGTAATACACATTTTAAAGTTTCTGGTAGGAAATTCAGTATGTGATGTTATTGTGTGATGTCATGAAGTCTAGATAATTATTTTGATGTCTAAAACAGTCAGTTTTACATTGCAAAGGTGACAACAGAACGTTTTAAGACTCTACAGTGCAGTGTGATCTGATGGTGAAGAAATAAAATACTTGGACTGGAAACAATGAATCTCATAATTAAATTACGCATTAACTAAAACAAAAAAAAAAGACTGATGGATTTGATTCCTTTTGTTTTTGTGATTTTAAACAAATTCTGATAGGATGCTAATCTCAAGTTTAGAAACGTACAGCAGAAAAGAAAACAGAAATGATTTTAGGCCGGCCATTGAATAATCTTTATTATCCATAAACCAGCACATAAAACTGCATTTTTGATATGCACCTTTATTAGTGTGAAGAGAAACAAAATGTTTAATAGGGTCCAAACTCACCAAGGCAACACTAATCACACATAACTTCACACGAAACTGCTAATTACAACAAAACAACATCAATAATACAATAAAGAGCTAAAACCTCTATGAATTCTTAATAACTGCTATTTAAGTGCCCCCATGAGCTCCAATACTTTGACCCAGCACATATCATTTATTCAGGTCTGAAGGTTTTTGAATTTTGTACTACACTTATTTCTGGGGGATTTTAAAGCTAAAACTGTTAATATTAACATTATGTTTATATATCTTTCTTCTATGACTGTGGCAAGCAGAATTTACAGCAAGTGCAACACCATAAATCTACATATATCCAGAAAAGATCATAATTCAAGTTTTTAATGTGAGCTCCAGTTTGTTTTCTTTCCTTTTGGAAGTCAGAATAAACGTCATAGCTTCCTCAATTTGTTGTGTAATTTACAAGACATATTTATCACCTTTCGCAAAATAGTGGCGTAATCTAGAGATACCTCATAAAATGAGAGGGTAACAATGACATGATTCTAGAGGGGAACTCTGGTCATCAGCTAGAGGAGTATCTCACCCTGCTGCCTGTCTGTCAATCACAGCCAGTCTTCTGTCTGCTCTACACACAAATCAATAAGAAACACTTAAGCTGGTAAAATTCGATTTCCCACTGAAGTAACTTGGTTTAAACCATCTCTGTGTGGTGCTTAAAACTTTATGGACACGGTATATTTGCTGCTTTTATTGAAGTAAAACCTTAAAAGTTAAAAACAACATTGGCTAATAATTGTTGTGAAGGGCTACTTTTAGGGTTTTATTTTTGTATCTAAATAAAAATTAAGGCCTATTCACACATTGAGTGAATATTCATAACAAACTACATTTAAAATGGAAACAATTCATTCCTATTCACACTGAGAGCAAAATATGTGTCTGTCAAATATTCATCACACTGAGAAAGAAAGTCTGTGTCTGTGTAACAATGAGAACTTACTGAATAGAAAGAAATTCTGATGACATGTTCCTCTATATTGTGTGTTTTCTGTACAACCACTGAAATGTGGTGCTATCTGCAATTCATTCGTTTCATGCCATTCTTTATTGTGATATATTCTATTCAAGACAATCATGCATCTAAACGGCACAATTAAACAAAACTAACTGTGGCTGGTCACTTCACATGTTTGTTAGAAGGTCTCTTTCTGTCTAACCAGCTGCAGGGTGGACTAGACATCATTCCACAAGTCAGTTGTCTTACTATACGAGAAGAGCTGACCCTGAAACTGTAAACTCAACAAAGGCACACACACAGAAATAGACTCCAAGGTGACACCTTTTGCAGGAATCCCAATAAAACCATCCAGTGTCTCTGAGGTTAATGCGTTTTATTTAACAGCTTTGTGGAGCCCTTATTGTGATTGTTATCATTAATGCACCACATTCACTGTCTGTAATTCTCTCCCTCTCTCTCCTCCAGGCTGGGAAGCAGGAGAGACAAAGATTACAAAAGCAGGCATTGCATAATTCATTATCCAGACTGGTCTGGTTTGGTTCAGGGGAACAGGAGGGAGAGGGGATTCAGTACATTCAGATACTAGTTCTGAGAGAGGAACAGAGAGCCTGGAAATGGTTGTGCAATGCCTCATTGGTTTTGGTGAGAGAGGGCGAGAGAGAGTAGAGAGAAAGAGAGATGGCCATTTTCCCATCTCCCTGCGGCCGGACGGAGCCACATTGCAGCGGTCCATAAACAACACATAAAACACATAAAACACAGCTTCACAAAAGAATGCTTTTAAACACGTTAAATGAATTATTCATTAGGCACTGTTGGTGCCTGCCAGGCATCACTAGCCTAGCAACACCCTAGCAACTGCCTAGCAATGCGCTAACAACAACTTACACTTACACCTCAGCAGCTGCACAGTACAACGCCTAACCGACAGAACACTATAGTAACGGTCAACCACCAAAACAACATAGCAACCATCTAGCAATGCTATAGTGCTCGCTCACATGCAGAGAACATTATTTTATAGACACAGTCGGTGGGTTACATCAAAACATATCTAGTCTAATAAGTGCTGCTATCTTAATATGCAAAATTTATACTGTCACCTTATTTTACTTCACAGAACTGTGATAACGTCTCATTTCAATCAATCCAATGTGTGATGGCAGTAGTTATTTTATTTATACGTGTGACAGTGATAATGAATTAAATCAGTTCTTATTAATAGATGCATTATGCACAAAAGGGAATTTGTATATGACCCGCTTTCATATGCTCTTTATATGTCAGTGACCCCAGCTGTACTGCTTGAGTGCTTCCATGACTGGAAGAGTTATACCGTTTCTAAAGGCTTCCTGGTCTGGAGTCAGTTTCATTGTTTTCAGACTGATCTTGCTGCAGGCATCACAGTGATGTCATTAATGGAAACACCAAAGCAAACAGACGTTCATTATGCGCCAATATGAGCATGTTTAATCATGCAATTTTCTGCTTTGCAGTACTTTATATAAATAAACGTGCATAAGTCTAATTTAATTAAAATAATCAGCTATGCAAAGCCCTGTGTACATTCAGATGAGGTTATTGCAATTGCCTTTACTGTAATATTAATAAAGGTCTCATTATATAGCAGGGCTTGCACAGGATTTATTATTTTATTTAAAAAGGTTATTGTTGAACTTTTAAGAATTATATTTTTCCTTTAACTTTAACTTTAACTTGGTTGCCTATCCAACCCCCCCAATGATCAGATGAGTGCTGAATGTGTAGCTACAACCCTGTGAAATACTAAGAATTATTTAATGCTATTATATTAATTATGTTATTATATGTATTATATTAATTGTGAGATTATACTGTAGCAGTAGGTGACATTTCTACTATGTAAACTGCAGCGCCCTATACAGAAAAAATATATATACAATGTTTTATGTTTATGCAGTATTTTGATAACATATTAGGAGTGGGCCTTAGAGAACTATTAGAAAGTTGTTTTACACATGCACAAATAGCAACTGCATTTAGATAATTGTGTTTAAGATGAATTATAATAAATGAGTGAGTGCATTAACATCAAATTAACAATTTCATGTTATAACCTACAGCACAGTACAAACATCCTAAATACTGGATTGGTTTACATGTATGGTATTACATACATGCATGCATGCTGTCCTGCTGCTGCAGCCTGCAGCGTGAATCTCCTGCAGGTTATTGTGGGTAGCAAGAAAACATGCGCTGCTTATGCACTGCACTTCTGTAACACACTGTCTGCGCTTCTGTACATACTGTTACAATATTTCATCCCCATATGTAAGTGAGATATTAAACACTAAGCTGTTGAACTTAACA
This sequence comes from Chromobotia macracanthus, assembly GCA_036877525.1. Taxonomy (NCBI): domain Eukaryota; kingdom Metazoa; phylum Chordata; class Actinopteri; order Cypriniformes; family Botiidae; genus Chromobotia; species Chromobotia macracanthus. Next base: position 1,844,549 of record JAZGTH010000025.1, read on the forward strand.
CATTAACACATGCAATTAATTTAATATGATTATTGCATTTATTTTTGAAGAGAAAATACATCCCTAGAAATACATTTATTTAAATCTCAGTCATTATGGTGCAGGCAAGTTAATCAAATAAGATTTCTTTGGTTAATTCTATGAATACTAAGTACTATTAGGTTTGGTTATCTGGCTTCTTACTGATAAACCTGTGACGAAGACTAATTTTCCTCTCTCTGTGTTGTCTGTTCTAGAATAACTAATCCACTCCCACTCAGAATTCCAGCACTTCTGCTAATATTATAACCAATATTTAACATTGTGTGAAATGTATCCCTCTGGTTATATCTCACAATCACATCTGAAGAGCTTAGAAACAGTGCTGTCCTACCAGCATTTCATTGTCATCTGTGAGGAGCACATACTGTTCCTCAGATACGTGACAATATCTTTAAAGACAAAAAGGTGATAAACAATAATGTTTACAATAATGAAGCAGTTTAATGAATTTCACTCTTAGTTGAGGCTGTTCTTTCCCTCCCTATGATCAGCTTTTATTGAGCTGTTCTTTCACAGCTCAGTTAATTTATTTTTATCAGCATTTGACTATGACCGACCTTGCTTCATTTGTATCATACAGTTTTTCAGCAGACAGACTGGGTTTTAAAAAAGGTTCAGTAATTATTTTAGTCACATCATCCAGATTTAGCCCTTCAGTGTCATCTTTCAAAGGGCAACTTATTTCCATCCTCTCGGAACAGAATAAGTGAGAAACAACAGCTGATATTATTAACTGCTGCTGACCGGGACGTGTTTCTGAGGTGTCATTTGATTCTGATGTTTAATGACATCCACACTGTCTATTGTACAGCAGTTCTGCTGATCCACCCCAGTACACGAACAGACAAACACTTTGCAAACTTTTCATTCTGTTGAACATATATGAAGGCTCTTGAAAACATTTACATTTACATGTACACGTTTGACAGACGCTTTTATTTCAAAGCAACTTATCAAGGTGTATAATTCATCAGTACATGTGTTCCCTGGAAGTCGAACCAACAACCTTTGCACTGCTAACATAATGCTAACAAGTGAGTTTGATTTGGGCCTTAAGGACCTTTTAATGGCAGTATTTCAAACCCTTGATCTATTGATTATGCACAAATCCACGTAGCATACAGTTAGACACATGAACAAAGCAGATGAATCACAGACTGAACTCGCATGTCACACTGCCATGTCTGACAAGGTTCCCCCCTTTACAACTCGCTGCATGGTGACTGCACTAATAACCTCTATCATTTCCTATGAAAACCTGCTTGCATCAGCTGCGACTCTGCTGAATAAGGTCTCTGACGTACCTCATGACTCTAGTAATATTTCTGGGAGCATAACTGAGCCATAATCTTTGGCTTAATAACATACAGATAAGTACAATATACACACAGAACTGCTTCTTATTGAGATGACTGACAACATTCGTCTTTGAAAGTAGATTTTCCTCTTATGCTAAGGTCTCCAACGTGCAATAGACCACATGCGCAGCATGTTGACAACACGCTTTTTCACTCTGATCACACTTTCTCTCAGCCTCTGGTTTTGGCGGCTTGCCTTAAGGAAAGCCCTTATGGGTTTGGCAACATTTAGTGAGTGTTTTGAGGAGGCGTCGTAGGACGGTAGGAATTATTCTCAGCTCACTTCAGAGGGAAGGATATCTCCCTCTGACTGCTGACTCTACACTCACGTGGCCACATGATAAAGTTCAGCTTAGCATGTTATTTTTCAGGATTAATAGCTAGCATGACCTGCTAACAACTCCTGTTAGCATCAACATGAAATGATGAACTCATTTTACTTCAAGAATCTGACGTGTATATTAGCAAAACAAGATATTTAACAAGAAAAAATGTAGGACGGGACCAAATGCTCCAGAGAAATGAATCATTAGCCAGTGGCATTTAAAACTCAAGTGATGGGAAACAGATTGTAAATTGAGAATGACAACGAAGAGATTTGGTGACATTTGTGAAATTGATTTATGAAAGTAAATATTTTGATATAATGTTGCTTTTATATATTGTTAATTTTATGTATTGTTACCCTTCTAAACATTCCTGCCGGTATACGGCTGAAATAACTCACAATTTCCTCTGCAAAACGATTCACAGTCCGCGGGCTTCAGAATTAGCTGTTAGCTGGCTGGAACATTAACTGATATGTTCTTGTCAGCAGCTATAATCACAGTGATTTAGCCAAACAAACGCTGCTTTCAAACGCAATTCTTCTTCCTCAAGCAGACTGCTAGCTAAGCCCACCACACGCCATGCATTTGCCTCTGCTAAATATAGCGTCATCATCATCGGCTTTTAGAGCTTTCATCTTTTTCCTCCTTTCGTTCTTGTTTTGTGTTAGCCGCACCAGTGGCTCTCTTCTCCTAAAGTGCTTTCCTGAAGCTGGCTGTACGTCTCCTGCCGCGTCCTTGCAGAGGTCACGCACTGCATTATTCCTGACTCTTTCCCTTCTGAATGGTCAACAACTCCTACAAATTCTTTGCAAATGAGAATTTCTGAAGATTTTTGTGCATTGTCAATTTATGTTAATGGAATACTTCACCCACAAATGAAAATTCTGTCATCGTTTACTCGCCTTGTCTTTCTTTCATGGAACAGAAAAAGAGAAAGTTTAAAGAGACTGAAATTACAATAAGATGCAGAAGTGTAATAAAAGTTTTGTGCGCTGCATTCCAAACCTTCTGATGAGAGAGAGAGAGAGAGAGCGAGAGAGAGAGCGCGGGAGAGAGAGAGAGAGAGACAGAGAGAGAGAGAGGGAGAGAGAGAGAGAGAGAGCTAGGGAGAGAGAGAGATTTTAACATTTGAATAAATGAATACGGTGACCCTGTTATCAACTGGTATTACAAAGTACAAACATGTTTCTAATTCATGGTACATGATGGTATATGAATGTAATGGGGAGTCAGCAGTTTACTGTATGAAAACACAGAATGGAGACTAAAGACAGCCGAAAGTATCCGTCCGGCATTCTGTTTTGAAAGCTCCAGTACACAGATGCAAAAAGAGCAACCAGAACATTCCTCAGAAATTGTCCTTTCAGGGAGTTTTTATTTCTGGGTGAACTATTCTTATTAGCCTGGTTTGTGGCTGTTTTCACATAGCAGCTAAAGTGAATGTAGCCATCATCCCATGGTGGCTATCTGCCCTCATCAGTAGACTCATTATACAGTGAATGACCCCATTATATCGCAGGGAAACTGCTATTTCCCTCAACAACCCTCAAGCTTTGATTTGAAAGATCCCCTGGGACCTAATTTAATTTGATGCCCTGTGTCAGACGCTCTTCAAGCTCAGCTCTGTAACATCTACCACATGAGGAGGCAGAAGGTCTACGCTGTGTTTAGTTTGGGGTCTGGAGTTATTGATGTTGGTGTTTGATTGCTGCTGCCATTTTAGCCATCTGGACTCATTGTGGCTCATTGTAATAGAGCTGTGCAATAAAGCTTTACATTGAAAATCATTCACTTAGATCACAGCTAAACACATTTTTGCTGAGAATGTGGTTTGTAATTGTGCCAAAAATTATTTAAGCACTAGCTAAGTATAACTTTCGCACTAGCTAAATAACTGCCCTTAAGATGAATAATGTGTTTCCAAATCATTCAAGATGAAACAAGTGTGTCCAAATCATTCACCAACAATCCAAAGTGTTCTTGGAATCATTTCCTAAATAACAAAACTAAGCACAAAACACTCCAGACTCTTAAAACTCTTATTTTCTCAACTCACATCTGAACTGTAGACTTTCAGAGCATTCTGGGCAAAAACGCTGAGTGATCAGAGAAGGGTTTACATCACCCTCTGTTCAGTCAGCTATATCAACCCTTTAGTCTCAAAGATTTACCCTGACCATTTCAGCTGAACGTGAACTTTGTTATTGCATCAAAATACTGAATGTAAAAACTCCAGAAATTTTGAGAATCGTCTGCTCATGGTGAGGTAATGATAGATTATTCTTTTCTGGTAGATTGCAACTATGATATCACAGTAACAATGAGGGAAAGTTGTCGAACCGTGTGCTTTACCTGCTTATGTGTAGCATGTTCTAAGAGATTCTAATGTTAAAAACATTCCCTCATCATTCCATTCTGTCCTTTATGTACCAGATTCTTTACATAATTTCACAGACGTTTTAAAGGGACACTGTCTTAGCACAAAATACCTTTAAAAGCTATTCTTAAACCCAGTGTGACCTCTAATAGATCCACCACTATTTTAAAATGAGACTCAATGTGTTTGTGTTTCACTGATAAATGCAATGAAAGAGAGAAATGGGACACCTGCACCACTTAAGCACAATGTTTTCCCAGTATCTCACTGATGTCCTCATTTAAAGCCGAGCTGTTCATTTTCATCTGCTTATTAGAGCCAAACAGATGCGTCTGAAGTCATTTATCAAAGAATCAATATGGCAGTGAAGTTTCTCATCTAATTGCTGTCATGCCACTCACAGCTGCAGCAGCACTTTGCACTGGACACACACTGCAGGATTCCTCTGAGGACATTATCTGTTCTGTTTTCTGCACTGCCAAGAAATCCAAACCCTTTCAAGTTTTATCCTGCAAGAGCATGAGGTTAAAAAATGCCATGATACGGGGGATATGATTCTTTTAAAATGTTGAAAAATGTTGATTACTTTGTGTTGCAATGAGTGGCTAACTGTAGACATTTTGTTTAGATTTTTTATGAAAACCACCAGCTCTGTTGCTCTTGTCCATCAATCATAAAGGCAATCCCACAGAGCATTAGCAGCCAATCAAACGTTGCCGCTGCCTCTGTTTGCCCCAGTGCACTCTGGGAGCTGCTTTTGACAGCTGACCACATTAAGATGTAAGATGGAGCGTGGCATTTGGGACCTGTCCTACATATAACGTCACTTTTCTGCCCAATTTCTTTGCGAGGTCTTTATTACAAATTAATTGCAGCCTAAAGTAACCAACTTAATTATAAATGCTGCCTATAATAACCGTACAGTTATAGCTAATTTCCAATATTGCTTCTTTCTCATTTTACTTTAAACGTGGTATCAGGTGTAAATATTTTGAAGACAGTGATGTTTTTGTAATGAAAAGCTCATAAGAGTTCATGAAAATGTTAAGTGAATCACTCACGGTTTACACTGACTCAAGTCTCTCTCTCATTTGACTGCTTTCCTGCCATTAAAGACCAACTACAGGACGAGCAAATTCAATACTGAGTGAACACACCCTTCACTGAGTAAACGGGTTTGAGGAGAGGAACTCAATCAACTGCTGCATGTAATTATTGAAGATCTGCTGACCAGCAAAGACTAAACAAAAGCTGCAATGAAGCCTAACAAAAGAAGAAAGATCTCGACATATATAATACAAGCACAACTCATAACAAAACCTAATATAAGGTTAAAGGTGAAACATATGTCGCTTGTACAGAATGCATAAACCAACAGGCTTTTAGAAGCAGATGATGTAGTTACAGCGTTGACCATGAATTACTGTATGAATCTTTTGAGTGAATGAATTGAAAGATTCAAATCATTGGTATAAATCCAGTTTCCACTACTAGCACGTTACTTATTCAGATCATACAGAGAGACTGTGACTCATTTATGGGGCCTGTAAAATGATCTGCTTCATCAGTAAAGGGAAGTTAATACTTCAGTAGTTCCATCCTCCCTCTGACCCTGAGCTTATATGCCACATGCTGGGATTTAAAGAGGTTCACTGCACTGCACCAGCACAAACTATTTCCTGTTTTCAGACACACACTCCTGACCTGCAGTGAGTATGATGCCTTCCTGTCACAGTGGGAGACGCCTGCCCATCAGATCACACCCCGCACCCTGTCCTCTCCTTCCCACAGCCGTTCAGACGCACGTACATACACAGCCCACAGTTTTACCTACTTCAGTATCAGCGGGTTATATAAATATAAGTACATATTCTGAAACTAATACTTCAGACAAAATTCTGCTTTAATGAGAAGAATTGCAAACGTCACAGAAAGTAATTGCAAATAAAAAGCACAACAGCTCCTGTATAGTATTATGTAGTTTGACCTTAAATGGAAAATAAAATGAAAAATAAAACATTTTGTCCTGCCAACTACACTGTTTCAAAGGTTATTATGAATTGATCATTATGAGAGGGTATATAAATACAGTATCAGTGCTATTAGAAACGTGGTTTATCGCTTCATTACAAAAACATGTGGGAAACAGTTTTGATAGAAAGTCATTATGAGCCATAATCTGGAAAACAGCATGAAGTGAGATAATTGGAAAAGCACTGGGCGGTTCACTGGTGACATCATTCAAAACTAGTACAAAAACAAACAAAAACACTCAGGAAAAAGGTAGCAAATGATTTTCATGGACAATTTCCTCACATAATGTCTTACACCTCTGTGTTATGATCTTATTGAGGAGTAATACAGCAGTACAATATGTCCTTTAAATTCTGCAAAGTTAAGCCCCGCGTTCTGGCCGACTCGCAGCTGTTGAAATAAATTGACACAAATGAAAAGAGTAAAATATTGCCTCTGCAGGGCAGCAGCTGTGACTTTGCTATCTTCTTCACGTATGTGAGGGTGATACATTTGAAAAGAATGGTTTTGTTTCAAAGCATTCTCTGTTTACACTGGCATTTCCCAGCATTTTCCAAATGTTGCTTGTCAACCCTGCAACAACGCTTAAATCCCCTTCAAACTGTGCATTTGAAGAATTGTGGGCCTATATTATTTCCATCAGGTGTGCTTATAATTGTAATATTTTACCTCTTTAGCAACACTTTCTAAGTTACTAGCAGGGCCAATAACACTACCGTACTGTTTATCATACTACTGTTATCTCAGTAAGGCCTTGTCATGACTTCATGTGGAAAATGTCTATGTTTGTCATATTCTCCTAACATTAGCCTAACAAGATAAAGAAGATTGAGTGAGCAGTGAGCCAGCAAAGTGGCCGTGCTGCTCTCCTGAGAGACATCTGTAACGTGATATTTGCTCCCCAGCGCTGATAAAAGCATAAAAGAGATGCTTTGATAAAAGCATCTCACCTTCTGTGAGAACGAGAGAGTGCAGAAACTGAAAGAGAAACTGAACAGCTGCTCCACTCCTGCTTTCTGATGGTATGTCACTGTGCTAGTTCACACTGCTGTATGGAATAGCTCTGCAGTGGTGAAAAGGACTGAAAGCACAACAAATGTAATCAGTAGAGGCAAGCGAGTTTCTGAAGTATTGAAATTAGCCTGCTAAGGATGTTGCCACTCTCTTTGTCCTCAAGGTTGTTTTGCTCTGCTGATAGCATCAGTCTGCAGACAGATTAATGTGTCATTGGACAGGAACAGGCTTTTATCAGATGTCTACAATACCTGTCTGGAGCAACTGAAGTATTGTCAATGAAATCCCACACAACAGCAGCAAAGCTCAGATTCACTCAGTCTTCCTCAGATTCACTCAGTCTTCCTCAGATTCACTCAGTCTTCCTCAGGTTCACTCAGTCTTCCTCAGGTTCACTCAGATTCACTCAGTCTTCCTCAGATTCACTCAGTCTTCCTCAGATTCACTCAGTCTTCCTCAGGTTCACTCAGATTCACTCAGTCTTCCTCAGATTCACTCAGTCTTCCTCCGATTCACTCAGTCTTCCTCAGATTCACTCAGTCTTCCTCAGGTTCACTCAGATTCACTCAGTCTTCCTCAGATTCACTCAGTCTTCCTCAGGTTCACTCAGTCTTCCTCAGGTTCACTCAGATTCACTCAGTCTTCCTCAGATTCACTCAGTCTTCCTCAGATTCACTCAGTCTTCCTCAGATTCACTCAGTCTTCCTCAGATTCACTCAGATTCACTCAGTCTTCCTCAGATTCACTCAGTCTTCCTCAGGTTCACTCAGATTCACTCAGTCTTCCTCAGATTCACTCAGTCTTCCTCAGATTCACTCAGTCTTCCTCAGGTTCACTCAGTCTTCCTCAGGTTCACTCAGATTCACTCAGTCTTCCTCAGATTCACTCAGTCTTCCTCAGGTTCACTCAGTCTTCCTCAGATTCACTCAGTCTTCCTCAGATTCACTCAGATTCACTCAGTCTTCCTCAGATTCGCTCAGTCTTCCTCAGATTCACTCAGATTTACTCAGTCTTCCTCAGATTCACTCAGATTTACTCAGTCTTCCTCAGATTCGCTCAGTCTTCCTCAGATTCACTCAGATTCACTCAGTCTTCCTCAGATTCGCTCAGTCTTCCTCAGATTCACTCAGTCTTCCTCAGATTCACTCAGTCTTCCTCAGGTTCACTCAGTCTTCCTCAGATTCACTCAGTCTTCCTCAGATTCACTCAGATTCACTCAGATTCACTCAGTCTTCCTCAGATTCGCTCAGTCTTCCTCAGATTCACTCAGATTTACTCAGTCTTCCTCAGATTCACTCAGATTTACTCAGTCTTCCTCAGATTCACTCAGTCTTCCTCAGATTCACTCAGTCTTCCTCAGATTCGCTCAGTCTTCCTCAGATTCACTCAGTCTTCCTCAGATTCACTCAGATTCACTCAGTCTTCCTCAGATTCACTCAGTCTTCCTCAGATTCGCTCAGTCTTCCTCAGATTCACTCAGTCTTCCTCAGATTCACTCAGTCTTCCTCAGATTCACTCAGTCTTCCTCAGATTCACTCAGTCTTCCTCAGATTCACTCAGATTCACTCAGTCTTCCTTAGATTCACTCAGTCTTCCTCAGATTCACTCAGATTCACTCAGTCTTCCTCAGATTCGCTCAGTCTTCCTCAGATTCACTCAGTCTTCCTCAGATTCACTCAGTCTCTCTCTCTCTCTCTATAGCTCACTACACTGAACACAAGGAGATTCTTGAGACATAATGTGCATATAAATACCTCAGCAGGACTGAAGTGACTCAGGCTGTGTAAGCACCATCTTGTGTGCTGGAAGTGTGAGTATGAAGATGTGGCTTTTCATTTAGTCACAATGAATATCTCAATGGCTGCCCTTACTAAAAGAATTTTAGTGCACTTTTAGTATACTTCTTTCACACAGAAAATAGAAACTATATTTTCAGTCTACTTTATGTCTACTTTTAGAAATATATTTGAAATATACTTACTGACAGAAAAGTCTAAATAAATCTGATCTTGTACTCAGTCTTTTAAACAAGATTTGATCAAAATATTGATATTAAATTGATATTCTCTGCCTCAGGATGTTAGAGAGACAAACTGTGTGTGACACTGTGTTTATACGGTTTGTTTTGAACTGGGATGTTAATTTGTTATATGTATTGGCATATAACAATGATATATTTTTAATTTTAACCACTTGTGAAACCTTTGTAACGTTGTTATTTTAAAACCATCATTTACCATGAGATTATCAATGACCTTCACTGACCTTTTCAGAATAACTGTAGTGCTTTATTTATGTATATGCACAACATGTGAAAGTTGTTCTTGTCTGTATTGAGCTGTATCTTCTGTGCAATGTAAGATCTGTTGTTTTCGGGGATGGTACACATATGTAACATGAATATCCTAGTGTGTGGTCTCCAGGTCTGTGGGAGAACAGCGGTTAGTCTCCTGATCAGGATGCTGATATCTCCACTTTGAGACTGAATCTGGAAGCACAACAGATCAATGGCCTCCTGACACTCTTTCACTGATCCTGTTCGTTTCATATGGAGCTCTGTTCACACAGTACAGTACAGACAGTGCATACAGACTGAATGGTGTGCTGCAGTGTGTTCCAGTAATATCAAGGGTTTGAAGCCAATGGCTCCATTGAAGCTTATGGCTCCATAAGTGGCACGCCGGGTGAATATGAGTATTATATGTCAAATAAAAGCTCTCAGTGAGATATTTTCCAGGCCTAAAAGTGGCTGAAATGATTAGCCTCACCTTAATCCATAAATCAGTAAAATAAATTAATAAAACAAAATAAAGAGAAAAAAAGTGAGCAGACTGACAGTAAATGGTGGGTTTTGTTTGGTGCCACAAAGATGTAAGTGCACTTAAAATACATCAAACAATTTAGTACATTTGACAATTGTCCAAGACATGATTAAATGTTGAACATGCTCCAAAAGGAAAATACAGTGGGTTGTAAAATCTAAGACCACTAGTAAAACTGCTTTCCTGTGACTTCCTGTGTGAGAAATATTCTTGAGTTGACTATTGAAATGACAAACTATTTCCAAACTATGAGTCTTGGTGAGAATAGATTGTTTATGAGATGAGCAAGAGTCACATTTTCAGAGTCACAAATTCAGTTCAAGTGAACTTTATCTGGGCAGGGATGCTTAGCAGGCCTGCAGGCGACCCGGTTGTTATCTGAGGGTGAAAAAGAGGTTTAATTGAGTATCATCTGGGTAGTAATGAAAGGTGATGCCATGAAAGGTGATGACTTTGCAAGGTGAAGGAGCACAGGAAGAATAAATGTGATCCTAATCGTGATCCCTGGAGAATGTGGTGAGAGCATGCAGCAGCACCTTCTCATGATATGTGATAGGTTCAGTTCTGGAGGTACGATGTGAAACATGAGTGTGGAACCTGTTATGCCCATTTCACTGAGGGTGGAAGATCTGGATTGTGTCACAGTGTTAAAAGCTGAGGAGAGATCTAACAGAATCAGGACAGATGAGAGGTGGGCTGGTCTGGCTGTGTTCAGTTTATTTCAGTTACTGAAATCAGGTCAGTATATGTGGAGTGTGCTGGTCCACAGGCTGACTGGTTTTCATCAGTGAGATGTTCTTTGAGATGGAATCACACTCAAGGACTGGTTTTATGGTCCAGTGTTGTTTTTTATGATGATGGATGATTTATAATCACGATTAGAGGTTAGGGAGGCGTTTATGATGAGGGATGACCAGGAAAAAGAGGGGAGTGTGTTAAAGGGGCATTTAGCATGTGGTGGGGGGACTGAAGGGACTTGTAAACCTGATCTCTGTAAAAAAGAGATAAATTACTAAATGATTCCTGATTTCTCAGAGTGTGTTAGGCATGATGGGAATGATGTATTGATGGCCACAATCGTGTCTTCAAAGAAGGTCATTAGGAAGGAGAGCTGAGTAATGATGTAAAGATGGAGAAGAGCTTTCTGGGATTATTACTGGTGCTCGTGACTGCAGGTGAGAATAACACAACTGGTGACGAGTTTGAGGGGAAGTCAGCTGGATATCCTCCATCTTCTTTCAGCTAGTAGGGATCCCTTTTGTGCTCTCTGAACCATCTGCTAGCTATGACAGAGGAAGTCATCAAAATAAGACTGTTTAGTGGTGTTACTGTTAGTAAAGTTAGTTGTTAATCATACCCGAGGGCATTAGATGTGGAGGAAGAGAGAAAAGTTGAAAGAAGCCAGGAGCCGTAGGAGACCCCTGGAGTGTCTGACTGAGGAGATTTATAAGTAACAGAAGGGTGATGTAATCTGTGAGAAGGCTTAGAAGGATGAAGACTTCTATAAAGTTGCCTAGGGGAGCTGGTGGACGATAGATAACCACACTGTTGAGTTCAACAGGGCTGTTAATGGATACAGCATGCTGTTGACATGATGAGGTGATATGGTCAGGCAATTGAAGAGGAGTGTGTTTGAACTGCATGTGGTTGTTATTTGCACTGTCTAGTGCGGGATTGTTGTATGACATCCATAAAAACCTTTCTGTTCATTGGGTGTCTGACATTACAATATTCTAATTAATTTTTTTAATTTACACCCTCATTTTCCACCCTGATATCACAACCTGTGCCGGTAGCCTATGTGAAACAAATATGATATGTGATGTTAGTAAGATGGAAGACTAGTTTCCAGAATAGGTACAGCACCCCCACTGTGTACAAATCTGTGTGTGTGTGAACAGCATTATGAAATATTTAATCAAGCTATGTGCAGCTTTTTGTTATTGTGTTTTCACTAATGGATCCTGTGGATGCTGGTCATGAGAGAAGACAGCCGGGCTCAGCTTCCTGCAATAGTAAAACACACAGCTGTCAGCACACACACTCCTCCTGAACTTCTCCACCTTCTTTTTGTTGTCTCTGCTTTAAGGGTGGCTGTTCCAGCAGTGCAGTAAGGGTTATCTTCCAGAGCACAGGGTTATTTTCTGAGGCGAGAGGTGTGATACATTCTTTCACTGGCTGGTTCACTGAAAGGGTTCATTGCTTGTGCCTTTAAACTTTGAGTGTGTCGGACATATTGCGGTTGTTTTGTCAGAAAACATTTCCTATCAGTTATTTCAACATATATTGAAAGTTCTGTTATTATTTACTCACCATCATGTTGTTGTATGACACATTTTGAACATTTGAAGAATTATTTTTATGCATGTCTTGTGAATACAATGACAGGCCATAGTGACCGTCGTTTTAAAACCGACAAAAAAGGACCATAAAAGTAGTCAGCATGACCTGTGGGCCGTGTTCTACAGTAAGTGTTCTGAATCCATACAATAGCTTTCTGTGAGGAAGAGAAATTGAAGCGTTTGCTGACATTTATTTCCTTCAGTGAGCTGTGACCAGATCACTGAGAACTGGTGAACAAATTCAGTCTGATCTGTGTTCAGTCTGATCTGTGTTCAGTCTGATCTGGTCCTGCATTATTCTGAATGTGCTCTAGCAGTATGAAATCTGTTGGACTCTGCTGTGTGTTGTGAGGGGGATGATTTGTCTGGTGCTCTGAGTGATTCGGTCTGACTGTGAAGTGAGTTCTGTGTCTCTGGACATTTAAACTGGCTACTGGATCATTGATTGTGGAGTTTCAACAGCAGTTTTAGTAGAGAAGGAAACATGGGACTGGACAACTTCATAGGTCTTCACTGGGGCTGTCAGTTCATTTAAACAATTAATACAATTAATTGTTGTGTTTCTTCTAATGAAGATAATTCAGAGACATTGACTTACTGTCAGTCATGTACTGGCTGTTTATTGTGAAAGCCCACAGATTTTTGCACACTTCTGTGGCTAACTGCATTCTGTGTAATTATGGGATGCAATAAGCAGTAAAATTCAAATACTAAAGGCCATCACTACTGTAAGTGAAGCGAGCATCGATTAGGACCATAAACTTTTATCCGATCCACTTTGTTTTCTGCTATTGACACAGCCGAGACTGTGAGCAAACACAATATTTTTTCAGCACACACAGAACTGACATCTAGCAAATATTCACAAAATTGTTTGTTTGGGTGTTGAGTTCAGTTTTCAACAGAAATCACTTACTGTACCTTTAAACCACTTCTCTCATCCTTTATAATCAGAAATGTATACCAGTGTCAGCCGGCTGCTTTCTGTGAGTAATGTTTGCCCTGAAAGAGATCACATTTATCACATTTACAAAACTATTATGCAGCGTCTGGTTAAAATGTTGTGCAGGTGGTGGTTGGTGAACAGACGCAGGATTTTTGTGCTGAAATACAACAAGCTGCTGCATAGTGGCGAATTTGTCTCTGAATGACAAAAACGGCAGGCCTGATGTTAACGGAAACACTGAGGTAACGTTCATTTGGTGAATGAAGGATGAGAACACATCTATCAGGAACACGCTCATGCCCACACATTCAGTCTGGAATGTATGAAGCATTTAATGGACTCATTTAGTGGTGGGGGCAGATTGCAGCTGTTAGACTCTCTGGCTTTTGGCTTCTGGTGATAAGAAACGCTGGTAGATTAAAAACAAACAAATGATTTCAGGAATGAAAAGATCAATAACATCTTGAGTAAATCTCCCCCTCAAGACTCTCATTACCGTAACTCAAAGTCATCTTTCTCTGCCAAATCAGAAACTGTAGAGACAAAGACAATATTAGCTTTACTGGCTGAAAGCGGCCAGCTCTTGAGGCTGTTTGGGAATTACCTAAACCAGCAGGGAATGAGTCGATGCTGGAACACTGTAGTTTAATGACAGCATCACTGGGTATCTACAGCAGTTTGCAGATGCTCTGCCTGTAAATCAGGCATCATCGTGGGTCAGGACATCTGTGTCACATGATCGGGATGTCCTTATAGCGTTTGCTTTGCTGTTGGGTGTGTTTGTGAATCATGTCTGTATAAAGCGACTGTAAGCTTTCTTTACACTTTCAGTACGGACATTCTTGCATGTAAGTGTAATGTGAAAGAACTACTTTAGCGGGTGTTTCTGAAACTGCGGGTGCTTTTGACCCTGTGACATTTACAAATTATAAAGTGTTAAGCTGCACAAGGCTTTAGGTCAGGGATGTCAGACTCAACAATACTCTAAGACAGCAATATTCAGTAAATAGTTACATTTATTAATAATAATTATCAGAATAAACATTCCTTACACTAAATAAGTATATTATCCTCTTAAACACAGACTTCTTGCAACTTTGTGCATTAATGTAGAATGTATTTTTTGCGTATATGTGTGTGTGTTTATAAGCATTTTAGAGTTACAGTTTTGAGGGAGGCTCATCTGATTAGAGTGTATTTTTTTGTGTCATATTTGATCTCAAGCACACTATTTACTGAAACTGTTGTTTCCATGGTAATCAAGTAAACTAACTTTTAAAAACACTTCTTGTGAGTGTAAAATAGTTTGTCTTTAACAATCACGAGCACATCCCTTTTCAGACACACATCTACAGAAAGCAGCGTGTAACAGTGGATCAGATCTTTGTGTTATATTTTGTTCAGTGTTTGACAGTTTTATCTCACCATCCTTCATTTCCCACACAAACACACAAGTGTCTTCATCTGCATTGCTTTACATTTATATGTATTCATGAAGCAGAAGCTTTTATCCAGAGCAAATAATGCAGGCTGGAATTACAACATAAAACCCACAAGATGAGTCCTTAAATGTGCCAAACAATTTAATTTAATATTATGCATCCTCTGTTTGTGTTTTTTTCTGGACTTTTACAGGAGAAAACCTTCAAGCCTGCCATGATTAAATATACTGCAGAGATCCTAAACCATCAAAACCAGCCATCAGTGATCTCCATCACTTCACCTGCTGCATATGTTTCCATGTGCTTTATATTCAACAATTGTCTTCTAAAAGCGGCACACATGAGTCTTTTTCTCAGAAAACAAATCTGACTAGCAACAGACCTAAACAAAAGTCTCCATTTGCTTCCCATTTAATCTCATTACTGTCTAGGAGAAGCAACGGGGATATTGACAAAATCTCATTTGTGATTCTTCTTTCCAATGGGAGAAAAGAAACACTCTGCTTCTAAGGTCTAATAATGCAAAATAAACAGAGTTGTGGAAAAAGCAGTATACCATAACTACAGGTAGAGTTTTCACACTGTAGTTATCATGCTGCATAAGATAAGTGGACTGTCATGTGTCTGTACACAAACAAAGGATTGTACAAATAAAAGTGGTCTGTACAAACAAGAATATTCACACAAATCAGTTCAGGATGCATGAATCTCACTCCCACACTGCCATATAAACAGTGTAGAAGAGTCACTCTTCTTTTCTGTGCATTTATAATTTATTACATTTATTTTTCAGTTAATTTATGTCCAGACACAACATAAATGAGCATACCATTTCCTTCTATATTCCTCCGTAGTTTGCTTTCCAAAACAATTTTGCTTAGTGGTTATATTACAGTTGAGTTATATATGGACTCTGGCCTCATTTCCCATCATTTGGGGCATAATTATCTCTGACAGAGTGTTTAGTTACTGGTTTTTGTTGTGTAAGGTTAACTCAATTATCAAGGACTACAATTAAAAACAGGAGGTTTCTGGGTCAGTCTGTATCTTTGTAGCAACAATATGTAGCTGGAGGCTGTATGTCTCCTACACACACCAGCCTCAGGCAGAACTGACTGCAGCCAGAGATGTAGGCAGCAGGGACTGAGATGTCCAGGCAACAGTTTGTTCATCACAGCTAGACAAACACACATTTTACCTCAGAAAAAGCAGCAATACACAGACGAGGGGAATCTCATCGCGGTTATCAACATGTTCATGGCTGGACACACTTATGTCTGCTGCAAAACTTATTAGGAATTCCTAATTTTGTTAGGAATTAACTTGTTAGGAATTGATAAATACTTTGACCCATAATCCTTTGCTTTCATGTAATACCATTAAAATTATGTGTTTTTAAATGTGTGTCTGTTTAACCAGAACCTCACATTCTAACACAGTAATGACCCCTAAAGGGGAATTACTAACTCACTTAAATGCAGGACAGTGTATGGGGCACACGCAGACCAGGGCAGCTGATGGAGGCTGTTGACACACTGATCTTCCTTGTCTTTTATAGTTGCATTTTGTGAACACACAACATTACACTTGGCTGACATTAATATTCTGTGTGCGCTGTGTCTACAGCTAATGGTATCCACGGACATTGATTAGTGGTGAAAACCTTATCTGCTCGACAGCTGAAAGATGTTGACGCTCGTGTGTGGAAGCAGATGGTACGTGAGGATCTGTACAGCTGAGAAGGTGGACATCATGCTGCAGACGTTTTGAAGTGTGAATGTTGCCAAAAAGAATCGTGCTAATATAACGTGCACAAGATAATATAACATGCCATATGCAAAGTCCTTAATAATTTCATGAGCTTAATAATGTTGTCAGAAGAACTCAGTGTGAACAAAGTGTGTGAAACATTCCTGTTGAAATAAGAACCCGGGGCAGAACAGTCTATGATTACTGATTTTTTTATTTTTACACTGAAGGGGAAAATGATGACCTACAGGTTTAGGGTAAAGTTACTCTATACATTTTATTCTTTATTCTATTACAATCGCTCATGTAATAGAATAAATAACTAACTAAATAATAAATAACTCTAACCCTAACTCTGACCAAAACTGAGTTTTTGGAGTGGGCTACTACTTTAAGATAATCATATGCGAGTGCTCTTCTTTTGATTGGTTCAGGCTGAGCCTCACACTGGTGGCAATCTTTCCATCCAGTAAATGCCAGAGCACAGTGGGGAGTGAAGTCACACTTGAGTGCTCACTTCTGAGGGTGTGAGGGCGTCTGAGCTCCCTGCAGAGTCTGTTTGTGTTTGACTAGTTCAGTTCTGTTACTGTACTGTAAGAGGGTTGACCGTTTTCCAAGAACAGATTAAGTTACTGTGTCAAATAGTAGAAATAAATATTCAAAACAATGTCAAAAGTATGACAGATACACCAGGGCTGGTTAACCAAAACTTTTTTATTGCTCTGATTTTTCATTTGTTGTGAACAGTTTGTTCTTACAAGTGTTGACATTGACAACATGTGAAACATCTTATTGTTCCATGATTTCCTAGTTTAAAAACAGTTAAAACATGTTATAATATTAAACTATAATAATACTGTCAATATAATATCTGGCTGCTGAAAGAAAAGAAGAGTTCGCCATACTCTGTGGTCCCATGTAGACATATAAACAGACGGTATAAACATATCACGTTAAAGCTTTTAAAAGGTCTTTCACTTCATTTTCATCTGCTCTGAATCAGTTGGGGACTATTACAGACCACATCACCAACAGATATGAGTTCAAAACAGATATTAACCGCTTTAAATGGTCATTTCATTTAGTCCTAAATTTCAACATCATGCAAAATGAACACTGAGTGTTATAAAGGGTACAATGTAGATTCTTTAGGAGCCTGAAAAACAACAGGCTACTGATTAGTAAATAACAATGAGGCTACAGACTGAGATATCATCAACAAACAATGAATTATCATAGTAGTGTATAAAGAAATCTGTTCGTAACAAACCTATTAGCTGGAACACATTTCCTAAATTGTTATTCATGGCTCAGTTTCTTTTCTTAAAATGTTAGTCATAAGACCGGATTTTCATTATCAGTCCCCAAACACTCTCCACTGAGGTGTTGTGTGACACAATTCCAATCATATGCCTCACTGAAATTATTCTTACACAACAAAATGTCAGTTTGTCTGAAAATTCAGGCCAGAGGAAGCATATAAGACTGTGAAATCTTTGGCAGGAATATAATGGACATGTCAAAATAAAACAGACGTGGTCAGTGTAAACATTAGCTTGTCTCAGAGTTGGCAGGTTGCTGCTGAGAATACATCCAGTAATGAGAGCAATTTGGAAACCATTCTTGATGTAGCCCCCTCTCCAAATTAATTCCCACCCTGAGACAACAGAGATAAGAAACTTGATTTTTATTCTTTACACACATTTTCTCTGGATGTATGCGTCACTTTTCCCTCAATGTGAATTTTAATATCTTTAGGAAAGGACAGATAATGGAAATCTTACATTTATTTAGCACACAAAATTTTTATGTGCGTGCAATAGCGGGCATGTGTGCCAAATTCACATGTGATGTTTTGATTAATGCATATGCGCTTAGCTGTGAATACATCTCATCGTTCATTACTCACTGATAAAGAGAAAGATATATGCCGCATAATCTCTTGCATACTGATGCCACTGGATTGCATTCAATATAAAAGATTTATGTAGCACTTTACAATAAGTTTTACATTCTGAATAAATGAGAAAATGAAAATGTATCCCCCCAGTTTTTAATGTATAGCAAATGTATTGCTAAAACCACACCACAGACACTGTGTCTGGAAATAGTACTCTTATGCTATGACAATTTCTACAGTATACAATATACAATACAGTATACAACAGTATATACAATATATGACCAAAATTTCATACAACAGAGCATTCTTCACAATGCAGAAAAAGACTTTCTGCCTGCATAATAGGGAAGTTATGACATGTACCATCAGGGGCTAACGATAAATATAGCTGAAGCTAACCAGCCAATCCTGAGCCCTTATATATGCACTGAACGAGGTCATGTGACAGAATCATGTTTCATAGCTGTATCATTCTTTAAAAGTGCTGCAGAGGCTGCGGTTTGCCATATGAAATCTTTGTGAACATATCACTTGCTTTGATATTTCAAAGAACAAAAACATCACAATGAAAAAATCTCTCCTTGTGTTTTGTTGTTCTGAATGTTAAGTTCACTTCACAGAGTGAGAAGGTTTTGTGGCTGTGTATTATGTAATTCTTCTTCTTGGGCGATAATTAAGTTCGGAGTGCTGTATTCCCCAAACGACATGCAAATGTGGTAATTAACTCTGGGAATTAGAGGCTGCTGTTAGTTTGATGTGGAGGTGGTCAAACAATGTTCTTCTAACAACCACACATCCACAGCGTCCTGCCTTACAGTTTCTGGACTCTTCTGTAAAACTTTAATATACAGTTGTGATTTTGTGAACAGTGTGAGTTCACACAATCAGGCTGTAAAGAGCTGCCCATTTTTTTTCTGAGAAGAAAGAACACGTCTTTTGAAACAGACTTGGAGCACACCTATAATGTCTTAAAACGCTGCATATATATATAGACAGATTACTAGCTTTTGGACACAGGAATTTCAAGAAAACCACTGGTTGTCATTTTGTTCCAGTGTTCCTTCAATATTTCAGCACGTGCTTTTGGACACATGCCGCCAAAGAGGGAACTGTGTCATCGTCAAACACGTCCTGCTTTAATTAGAACAGAATCAAGTGTGGGGGAGTCTGAATTACAAGATTAATTTTCCACCTCTGGACTGTTTAAATAACAGCAATTATTCCATTCGGATGTTAATTCAAAATTCGTTCTGGTGGATCCAGTGAATGATTTCTTACGATGACATAAATCAATAACATTGTGAGTTAGTGCGTTTTTATTTATTTATTAAACGAAGTGTCATTTGTTCATTTAAATCTGTAACATTAATACAAACCTCAGCAGTCTGATGTAGCTCCACCATGTGACAGCTCAGCAAGCGCGTTAAATGAGCTGGTTTTGAAGTGCTAGCACAGTCTTCACTTCACATCAGAGATCATTTACTTGTCTGCTGTAAACACAGTGTTTTGAACACAGGACTGTGGGGCAAACCCGGAAGAAGACATGGAGAACATGCAAGCCCGGTCAGCTGGGACTTTCCAGGGACCTTCTTACTGTGAAGCCACAGGGCTTCTCACAGAGGCACGCTGCACCTACTGTGGGAAAGGTTAGAAAAAGCGGTTAATAAGTTTCACACCTCCCTCTTATAGCATATTCATAGTAAATAAACATTCAATACAGGACACCTACATTTGACTCACCAGATACCTCGTCTAGAGCTTGTCATGAAGATGGAGGTTCAAGGACCAGACTCATGAAAGGAGAGATCATCCTTTAATCAGCACCCTACATGCCGTCTTTAGTGCTCCTTATCACACTGCGCCTCCACCTCAGTCTGTCCATCACACACCCTCCCTCAGAGGAGCTCAAATTAGCACTGACCTTCAAGAGACAGGCAGTAAAAGCAATCCACGTCCCCATTAGAGACGCCCGCTTTCTTTATGAATCCCTGTGTGCCAATTACCCAGCAGTGAAAGGTCTCGCTCAGAAATGGGCAGGTGAGCTTCTATAATAAACACAAGAGGTAAACATCACAGTTACTCTTGCTTGAGAGTGGTATTGAGTGGTGTGGAGTGGTTTTGTTATGGAGTTTGCTGGTGTAGAATGACCTCTGGAGTTGCCATATCAAAATAAATGATATCATAACATAATGAGTATTTGTGATTTGTTTGGATGTAATCTCGATATACCATATTTGTAGCATGCTGTGGATTTCCAAAGAGAAATATTTCATGTCTACTCAAATATCTGTGCTATTTAAACAATAAATGAATGTCAATTAAAATAATGTTAAACAAAATATAGTATTATGTTAACTTCTTTTATGTGATTGTCAACTTCAACCAATGCTGTAGGTAATAAGCTAAAGTTGTTTCTGAAACATTTAAAAGTCTGTTGATACTGCTTTCCAGACACTGAAAGTGACTTAGACTCTCTAACATTGTGGCTAAATCACCTCTGTGTTCCAGTAAAGATTACTTTAAAGGCTTTGCTGTGTAAGCATCATAGCCAGTATGTAAATACATTAACATTTAAACATTGTATTATTTACATTATTAAAGGCCAAAACACAACACACAGCGTGATACAGTATGTATGGCTCAGACCTGATCATTCAGGTCACTGCAGATATATTTTAGACATCTGCTGAACAAACTTCATGATCACATTTTAAAGGGCACAAAGTGATTCAGGAACAGTGCATGTATAAAAAAAACTCGGTCAGTGTGGCCTAATTTCTATTTTCTTTAAATATATATTTTTGAGTGTGTGTGTGTCTTTACAGTGGTGGTTACAGGAGTTGGTGTTATTTTTATCACTGGGGTTGGTCCCAGTGAGAAATGTGTGTGACCCACTTACATTTGATGGGGCATTGAACACACACTGTCTCTCAGAACAGCACGATTAAGCTGCTGAGGAGCGCTGATCCTGTCCTGATGCCTTCATGCGCTGGTGCTGATTCAGTGTTTGTTGACACATCTGCCTGACTCAAAGGGCCCCGACCTCACACTGAGTCAATATTAACATCCACTCACCTGAGCTCACTGATGAACCACCTGCAAACACTGACAGAACCTGCTGGGATCATTGTGGACAGGTGTGAACACAGCAGGTGTGTGATCTAGCACTTCCTGATCACTTGAAAAATGAATGAATTACATTGCTCAGTTAGTCGAGTCTGGAAAGGCAAGTTTCACCTTATAGTTAAAAGAGCCAATTGCTTTACAGGTAAAATCATTACTTATTTATTTTGTGCTCTAGAATGTGCAATAGCTGGACCATCAAGAAACTATTTTCAGCCTGATTTAGGCTAAAGAAGGTAATAATTATGATACCATTCTTGTCATAGACACCCAAGCTTGCAATTATAAGTTGGTTCTCAATATGATCTTAAACATTTCAAATATTTTCAATTATATCAAATTATCTGAGCTTTGCTGTTATTTTAAAACATTATTTTAAAACTTGCACTCTTACTGTATGTGTTACTGTGTTACTATTGTCTCATTCTGTCACACATTGTGTAATTTTTTAGACAACCATTTGAGACATGGGAAGTTATTTGATATTTAAATGAACCACATATAATTTTGGGTCATGTAAAACCCAGAACCTCGCTTCCTTAAGACAAGACAAAATTGGTCAACTAGCTGATTTTGAAAATGTTTTTTTTTGTTGCAGATCCGCCAAAACTGATTCACCAAAACTGACTTTGGTTAAACAAACAAATGATCCTCCTCCTTTATAATTAAATTTTCAAAAAGTGAAAAACAGTTTTTTAAAGCAATTTTTTAATGTATTGATTTGAATACATATCAGCTCAGTTTTTTAGTTATAGGCTGTAGTTTGTCAAAGCCATAAATCATGATCTGCCAGTCTGCCAGGCATATGTGATATTCAGAGGGAAGACATTGATATTCTAGAGAGCATTTATATTAATATTGGATTAAACATTCTATATGTCCCAGAGGAAACTAATTCATTAAAAGTTTTGGTTAGCTTTCCCGCAAGAGAAAGACTACACATTTAAAATCTCTTTAAAGTCTGTTCCGTCATCTTGTAGAAGTCATGTTAGCATACAGAGAGCCTCAAAGGTATCAGACATGGACAAAAGGCCACAAAACTTTCAATCTGCTCAAACAAAGAGAATAACAATAAAGCCACACAGTTCAGAGCAGAGAATGTTTTAGAGAGTGAATAAAACATCCATTAAACAGACATAAATAATAGAAACAAAATCAGTCTATTCTGAGAAAGAAACACTGTGTCTTAGAAATTAAACAGTCTTTGCCTTTTGAAGAGGAAAAAAATGATTGTGTTAGAAAAGAGCTGTGTGTGCTGCCTCAGGGTGAACTATGAATTCTCCACCTCACCACAGTGAAAGAAACAGACTCGACAGTGAGCAAATCTAATCAGGAACACTGCTTCCCTCCTGCCCGTTACCAACAGAAACATTTCACCAATTAAAGCACCACCATTAAAGCCAGTTAAGTGAAGCTGACTTCATTTTTCTGGAAGATTGAAATGATTTCTCTGTGCATCCTTTGAGACTGCAGCTCTTTTAGAAAACTTGACAGAGAGCTGCCAACATTTTCAACATTTTAAAGCATTGTAGGTGTTCTTGCCAAAGCTGTTTCAAACTGTAGGCAACAAAATGATGCTGTTTATAAGATGTAGGCATTCACAAGCCTAGGACTAGATAGTTTGCTAGTCTTTTCCGGTCACAAAAATGTTTTTAACAAATGAGGGTTGTCTGGTTTGTTGGTAATGGGGGCTTTTGTAAATGCCTATACTGCAATGGAGGTAATTCCAGACATAGGACATGCTATTAAAAATATAATTAATGCATATTTTATTCAATGTTGAAGTGGAAATAGTTCCATCTAATTACAAAAGATCCCCCTAGATCCCTTCCTGTGTTAAATCAGTGTGTTGTTGACAGATATTGCTGCTGTCTTCCCTGGGTTTTGCCCATTGCTAAGCCTCAGATCTCACCCACCTGTTTAAAGGTGAAGTGCAGCTGCGCTCCTCACAGTTTATCCTCCGCTGTTATTTTTGGAGAAAGCACAGAAGTGACCATTAAGAGTGCACTCTGCTGAAGCTGCGACTTTATTGACAAGCAGACACATGGTGGCTTAACAAGCACTTTCTGAACGATAGGCAAGAACAGTCTATGGGTGAGAGTCTAAGCCCACCCAAGCCTGCATTACTTTGGTTTCCAAGGTGTCAGGGAGGTGACAGGAAGTGCTTGGGGGGTGGCAGGTGCAATGCAGGTGAGCGTCAATCAGAGAGCAGCGAGAGCAAATTTATCATGACAGGTAAATGTCTGTGTATCAAATAAATCAGAACTGCTCAGACTGACAAACTATATTTAGACCCCTTCATATTAGAGCATATAATGTTTGAGACTGAAATCATTATAGCTCTGGTCTAATAAAACCAGTCAAGTTTGACTCGTGTCAATAAGTGTGTAAGACTATCTGCTGAAATTTAAATTTGTGGAATGTATGGTACATTATAAAGGTCACTTCCAGGAATTGTCAATCTTTTGTATTTAGTCCTCTTATTTAGATATTTTGTTAAATATCTTTGCTTAGTTATGTCATATGTAACTATGTAGCTGTATGCTGAACTGCACTAAAACTTACTCATAGTTATGAAGCACTTTTTTAACTTATGTGCTGTAAGGAAAGTTAGACAAGACTGTTCTACTCACAGCATTTACTTTGACCTGCTACACATCACGCATCACGACTCACTGGTACTGCAGCATCAACGTTTGAGATTTTAATTATTTTATTAATAATTATGACTCAACTATTAATCAGCCATCTGTGAGCAAGTCTCAGTAAATGATCAAAGAAATTAGCCAAATATGTCCAACAGCAATAGAAATGTTTTACTATTACTACAATCTTAGATGGCAGAATCACAGACTGTGCACACAGACTGTAGTGTGTTAGTACAATCTCTGTAATTGTTTTATATTATGTATATACAAACATATGTATATTAATGATTTAAAACATGGTAAAGATTTTGGGCTGTTTAGGGTTATGATTTTTATCATGTTATATTGGATTGGGTAGGCACTGCTTGGTTTTTCACAATCTTAAGGACGTGCTGATCAATAAAAGCAGTTCACTGTATCTCTCGCTCTCTTTCTATTGACCCCCTGTAAGCACCTCTTGCAGTTCGCACCTGATCCTCAGCAAACATGAGAATTCCTGATGAGAACTCGAGTACAACACAGATCATATCGGCCAGATGATGAGATGCCGACAGACGCAGCTTTCTCTTCTAAGCTTATTAGCCGTGATGCGTCATTTGATTATGCTGATAGACTGCATGTATTGACATTTTCCTCACATAAGCATGCTCACCATTCCTTCCAAAGCTTTGAAGTCCCTCTTTGAGGTTCCACATCAAAGTCTGGAGGAGAATACATGAAGAGGGTGGAGCAGGGAAATCTTTCACTCAGATCAGCTGTCCACGCTGCCACTGTGTCCAAACTGTCCAGAAGAACTTGTTTAGAAACATTTACCAAAAAAAACAAGGCAACATGATGTATTGAGATTTTAAATTTAATACTCTAGAAACTCCTAAAATCAAGACCAAATGCTACAGTAGAATTTAGACCAGACAAATGTTGCTATAACATTATGGTGATATCGTTTTAATAGTCTACTTTGCTTTCATAATGTCCCAACAACATGGCTGTTCTGACAAGACAGTTCAATTCTGTAATCTTTGATGGAGAACTAGTGTTGTCAGGAATAGAGCTCTTAAAATGCTTCATATCGGATGCTGTTTACTTTATCAGTGTGCGCTCTCACCCATAACAGAGAGAGAGAGAGAGTCATTTCCTGTGTTGATGACTACACTTTTAGTTCTGTTGTTCCTCCATGTTTTGAAGGAAATCAATGTGGGCAGAGAGCCTGATAATTGTTTTAGGGTTTTTAGGCCTGATATTAGATAAAATGGGAGACATGAATATTTCATGGTTTCTCTCTTGTATTTCTCTCGTCACCCCAGCACTTACACACTTGTCTTTTGTCATACATTTGGAAAAGTTGAGAATGCTGTTTCTTTCATTCACAGCATATGCAGATTCTCCCCTCAAAGGGCCAATCGACACATCCTTTTGCACCTGTAAGTGCACAGATGTTTTTTGATGGATTAAACCTTTTCCCCACTGTCAAAATATTTTTGGAGGTGAATTATTTACATACACAAACTATAATTACTGTCATTTAATAATTCCCCTCTGAAAACTCCACCAGAAATCTGTTTGCGTGGTATGTCGGTTTTAATATGGTTTATATTTGGTCCACGTTGGTATAGATGGTTAATCAGCTAGACTAGAATACTAGTAGACTGGGTTTCAACCTGAGCCAAAAAAAAAACAGTTGCTATGTTCTAAAAAACAACAAATGGACAACAAATGATTTTTTTAAAAGCTATTTATTAAAAAAGTAATGCCCATTTAATCCATGCAGATATATTAGAGTACTCACAGACTGCATGAATACTAAATCATGTGACTTCAATGAATTATACTATTTAACGAACATTTTACCCTCCAAACTTACCTGTAGTGTCTCTACAGAGACCGTCAGTCCTTATAGTGCAGCCTGGGAAGAAGTTACAGATGTGATAAATCAGGATGTTAAACACAGTTACTCTGTAGCTCTCTCAGCCCTACCTGGAGTAGAACCTGCAACCTTTGTGTTAATAACCCATATCTGTAACCATTAGGCTGTCAGTACATCCTTCTCATGGGAGTTGTGTTTCAGGAACTATTTATCAGCAGTAAAAGACATTACAGAAGAAACTCAAGGACACACTCACGGCAGAAGAGTTTAGTTATTGTCTAGTTCATGGGTCAGAGCTGTATAAGATGGATTACTTCAGCGCTAACAGTCCAGAACCTTCACCACATCTCAACTATCATTTTCCATCTCAAGGTTTAGTCGAATCACTCCAGCACTATTTATTTTTATACCTGGGCTGTTTCTGCAGTGCCAGGATCAGAGGCAGCATTAAGTCATGTTCTTTGTAGGCCAGGAAGTGCATGTGACAAATACAGATCCCCTGAAGGTGGAAGTTTTACAGTAGAAAAAATAACTGAGGAATTAATTCATAGAACAAATACACATTAAGGTTAAACTAACAGTTTAAAACATTTCTGTCACGATATAGTTATGCTCATGAAAAGTATTCTGGCATTTTTCAGTGTAATGCAAAAATAAACATCAATATAGTCCTGCAGCTCCTGCCAATGTCAGCTGAACTCCAAACAACACACAACACTGGGTTCAGAACAACATGAAGGTGAGTAAATAATTACAGAAGTTTTTACAATGACCCTAAAACTTCTGTTGACATTTTAAAGAAATGTGGAATTTGAAGAAGCGTGAAATTTGAAGTCCACTCAGACTTGGGAACATCATTTTCAAGCCGTACCGTTAATATTGTGAGTCTCTGTATTAAAGAAAAGATAAGAGACAGAAAAGCAGCGAGTGGTGGAATAATGGTTTTCTACACCATAGAGAAAAACTTCTGCCATACTGCCAGCAGACATAATGACATCAGAGCAGACATAATGGCATATTTACAGCAGTACGTTTTATTCTCACAGCTCTATATGGCACTCATTCTGTTTTTACTGGCACCCGATGGCTCCCCACAGCTCTGAACAACATCTGGGCTTCCCTGTAGAGAAGAGAGAGCAGCTCTCATTATTATTATTCTCTGACTGAGGTGCATTCCTTCACAGACATACAGCTCATGATAGTCTTAAAGATTTATGAGAGTTCAGAAGAGTTTTACACACAGGAGACAACGGACAGGTCTGATGTAGCTCCGACTCATCTGAACTGATATGATACTGTGATACTTGTGATACAGATGATATTGTGTTGATATTTCACTGACCATCTTGCACTTTTTCTCAACAGTATTTAATGGGGTGTTACAAAATATGAGCTCAAACTGTTTTAAACTTGTGCATTTCCTAATCTAATACTCATTTCTATATTTGTTATCAATAAAAATTAATTAATCAAAAATCCCACCCAAACAATTTTTCTTTTTTTTTTCCAACAATAATGTTTAGGATTAAAAAAATGGATAACTGAAACATACAAACTGAAATGAAGACAGATACAGAGTATTGTATTTCCAGTGTAAATCACAACCAGTACTTAACCAGTACCAGTACTGGCCCAGTTCTGATTTAACAGGTTGCACATTGCAGCACAAGCTCACTTAGCAGCTGCAAAGAGTCTCAATAACACGGGCGGTGAGCAGCTGTCGTCACAGACAGTGAGGGAGTTAATCAATTAAACACTGCCCAGCCCTGAAGAATCAGAGAGGAGCGCTCGCCTGCAGGCAGTAACGGCTGCTGTTTCTTGCATTAGTTCTCAGACAGCCTGCAATGCTAAACCTAAATTTGTTTGGTCTATCTATTCAGTAGATAGATTTCTATTCAGCTGAATTTGCTGTGCCTTTCATAAGGAGAATATTTGCCCTACATGCCAATAGGGAGAGCAGGAGGGTGTATTGAAAAGACACGACTCCTGAATATTAAAACCTGTTCTAGAGGGAGATTTTGGGGCTTCACCTGCAGCAGTCAAGTGCAATTTCAGTCAGATGAATATTTTGACAAAGCAAGAAGCCAATGAGAGCGAGAGAGAGACAGTGGGAGACAGAGAGGCATTACACACATCTATGGGTAATAATCTCAGGTCTGCTGGAATGTCCTAAACTCACACAGAGAACTGCTGGTGGCATTTCAGCACCATGGACAGAGTTCACCACAGTTACAGAACATGACCTCAGATCACCTCAATAACACTCTCAGTGTGTCTGTACAGTCCAGTGGCAGCTCCTGCACACACATGCTGTGTGTCCCTCGCTGGACATATACATTTTTGCCAGGCTACATTTTCTTTAGTACCTTTGACATGTTACAAAATCTAGTGAGATGCCTCTCTATGAAGGCCTCTTACATCATGTTAGAAACATTTAGAGCAGTGAGGTTACCAGAGTGCATGCTTCATATATAAATATGACAAAGTCAGAGCTCCTACTCACCAGAAAGGCAGTTCTCAGCAGTGGCCTTTGATAGTAAGGAGGCTTTTATAATGACAGAGAGTGGTCATGGTGTATTTATTGGAAGTGAAGAGGCCTGTTTGTTTTTACGCAGGGATGGAGGGAGTCAGGTGTCAAGCATTCTGTTTACAGCAGCAGGGCTGTTGATGCCGACAGAATACTAATAACAAGATTTGGTGTCGAGCCCTGCAGAGTGAGCACTGTAGACATATAGGAGTGCCCTTGATGGGAGCAGTGCAGGGCTGATAAAGAGTCCATACAGGGAGCACAAATTTACAGCAAAAATTTAAAAATACAAATAAAAACAGCTGTACCACTATTGCATGATGTATTTTAGTATGAAAACATGCAGTTTATTCACTAACGACTAACAAGGTTATAAATGCGACTGAGAAACTACCATAATAAACACGTTAATTGTTGTTGCATAAGTTGATGACAACCTTAGGGTGTTGACCTATGGGGTGAGCCTTGGATGAATATTCAAGAGCATATGTTAATCAGGAAGATTCCACCTGCTTTCTGGCCATTTCCACAGGGTCACTGCATGTCACACTTTCCTCAAAGCTCAAGATGGTCTGTGTCCCCAGCTGACATTCCTGTATAATAAATCCTGGTGCGGAATGAGTGCAGCTGAGTGGCCCTTTAAATTCATTCTCTCGTCAGTGGCAGGACCTCACAGGGGACTGACAGTGGAGCATGAGGGGCGAGCTCCCAAAAGCTGAGAAATGCAAA
Source organism: Chromobotia macracanthus (assembly GCA_036877525.1). Taxonomy (NCBI): domain Eukaryota; kingdom Metazoa; phylum Chordata; class Actinopteri; order Cypriniformes; family Botiidae; genus Chromobotia; species Chromobotia macracanthus. The sequence goes on from JAZGTH010000025.1 coordinate 1,873,798, forward strand.
TAAAGGGAAGAAACACCATCCAGAATACAATTGATGAGATGAAGGAAAATAAAAATAATTTTCAACTGTTAAAAAGGAGGTAATATTAACATAACATATTTTGTTGTCAACAATTATGTCCAAAAACCATAATTATCTATATAACTCATTCCCTGAAAGAAGGAAATGAGACACTGCATCAGTAGCTGATGTCCAGAAGTGACAATATCTGAAGCCCATTTACAAAATTAGACCAGTTTACTGCCAGATAGAGCATTTGGCTTCACCCCTCAGGGTGTCTTTAGAATATTTACTGATGGGAGGAGCCATCTCATGACTTTAGGAGACTGGCTTGAATAGCGACTAATTAATCTGTTATTTAATAAAAACTATTTAAAGGAGACATGCCCTTTTTCTCCTAAACCATGAGAAAAACTATCATGTTAGTTGAAAGAAAATACAACAGCCTATGTTAAACACAGGTTCATGTGCAGCTGAGCACAGTGTTTTTAAAGAGGTGAACTACTGCCGGCTGAGAGCATGAAACTATTCAGACTAAACTCCAGACACAAGCTCAATAGAATATTTCTCCAGTTTTCTTTTTTGTTAGCCTGATAAATCACATTCATAGTCATACTGTGGATTTACAAACTGTTTTGTAAGACTGGTTGTTAAAAATGTGTAAATGTCATTTTTGTAGTTTTTTTTAAAAAATTTTTTTAAAACTTTTTAAAATAACCCAAAACAAAAAAAGTTTTTTTTTAAACTTAAATTAAAAAAAAAAATTATTTTTTTTTTTTTTTTTTTTTTTTTTAAAAAAAAATTTATAAAAAAAAATTTTTGTTTTTTTTCCCCCTTTTTTAATAATAAAAAAAAAAAAAAAAAACCCCAAAAAAAAATTAAAAAAAAAAAAAAAAAAAAAAAAAAATTTTTTTTTTTTAAAAAAAAAAAAAAAAAAAAAAAAAAAAAAAAAAAAAAAAAAAAAATTGTTTTTTTTTTTTTTTTTTTTTTTTTTTTTTTTTTTTATTTTTTTTTTTTTTTTTAAAAATGTTTTTTTTTTTTTTTTTTTTTTTTTTTTAAAAACACCACACCCCCCCCCCCCCCCCCCCCCCCCCCCCCCCCCCAAAAAAAAAAAAAAAAATTTTTTTTTTTTTTTTTTTTTTTTTTTTTTTTTTTTTTTTTTTTTTAAAAAAAAAAAAAAACACACCCAAAAAAAAAAAAACCCCAACTTCTTTTTTTTTTTTTCCCCCCCTCTCCCCCCCCCCCCCCCCCTGTACAAAAGGTCAGATTTCTTTGCTCAGATTTCACATTAAAGGTCAGATTTCACGTTAAGCACAAGATCACGAAGCACAAGAAAGCATGCTGGGAAAACATGGATCAATTATAAAAGCAACAGGGACCTACAATTTACAATTAACATTGACTTTCACTCAACTCTTATTCTGATACACTTTTGCAAACTTAAAACTGTATTATATTATAGAAAGTATTTAACAGCATTTCTGTGCTGTATTTGTACTACAGTATGTTTTATAAGAAATAATATATCAACAGTGTCAGGTGGAAGTGAATTTTTACACTGTTTTCTTCTTTAGAGAGCGAGCATTACTCTGTGTGAAGGGTTGCTGAATTTAGTAGTTAGTCGCATCTTTGATATATAATACACACTTCGTGTGTGTGTGTGTATGTGTAATTTTAAATTACACATACATACATACATGTTTCAAATTTCTGAGACAGGCTATTAATTTGAACTCGTATGACGCTATGAAAGCATTATATATCTATTTTGCAGATCTAAATACCTGTTTTAAGGCTATTTTATGGTTTGAGACATAAAATAGTTTGGACAGTAGACCAATCAGATGACGAGAGATAGCGATAGAGAGGCAAAAGCTATGGACTGCAGTTTCAAATGTAAAATATTGTAGAAGAGAGTTTGTTTAATGTAGAATGTTTGTAACCATTTTGAATCTTGAACGTTTTAAATGCACATCAACATCCACATACAGAGAGAAAGAGAGGAGCAGATAGACTGGGAAATCAGGCCCTGAATATACTGCAGAATAGGGGATTTAATAAGATAGCACAGGCTCCTAACAGTATTATGATGATAAAATGATTAGCTGAATGTCTGTGTGGATGCTGCAGATGTGTCTATGGAAGCTCAATATGTTCACAGGAAGCTTAAGTGCTTTCTGCCAGTTACAGATAACAAGATGTGTGAAGTACAGTATACTCTGAAATAATTGTTTTGTCTATAGATCTGCCAAAGAGAATGGATGACTGAAAAAAGAAGATCGTTGAAACTGACTAAGAATGAATTGTGCCCACTGATAACAGTGTTTACATGTACACAGTATCTAAATTGTTTCAGCACACGATTCACAGAGAATCAGCCAATCAGAACACAGCACATTTACATTGTTGCTTCTGTATACAGAAAACTGATTGGATGTATTTTCTCAGCCGCCAATGACCTCAAAACTAAAAAAAACAAAAAAACAAAAGCCTTCACGATTTTCATGATTAACTCAAGCAATGTACAGTGAGTTATCAAATAATGGTGTATACAAAAACGTACCAAAGCTAGATGCTTCGTTTAGCCAGTCAGAAGACTTTGAGTCACTTTCTGCCTGGAAAATGTGTTTGTTGTATTAACAAACACATGAACAATGCGCTCGTTGTTTGTAGGAGCTGTGTGAGCTAGCCTTTAAAAAAACTCTTTTGCACTAAAGTAACTAGGATGCTAGTTATTCTAGGATACTAGTGGTGCAACTGTTCAATAATACACCCCACATATGGAGAATATGACAGGAAGAGAGAAAGAGAAAACAAGATAGCTTGGCCTGTTCAGATGCCAAGATGTTATCCATCTTTCCTAGACAGCCTATCATGACATTGGAAAATGCATCCAAGCAGATGGACCATTATCATGGCCATTATCTGTTGGTCCAAACTATTTAGAAGAACAAAGAGAGAGAGGAGGATAGAAAGAGACACTGATGGATACAGGGACCAAGATGGTGCCAGTGGGTTTCTGCATTAAATAATTCCATCCCTTTAGGAGAAGGATTTATTATCTGATCCCTTAGAAGAGAGTGACTACGTTTACATGGACAACAATACTTTTAAATGATCCAACATTATTCAAGCGCATTACATATATGTACACAGCATCATCACACTATTTGTGTCATCTATTTGCATGTATAGCATGACAAATAATTAACAGCACTTGAAACTCAAGTAAAATTAAAATGAGATGAAATTCTGGACAGAATTCTGGATGGCGTGGCATAGGGACGTAATGACGTGTGCCAATAATTGGTCTATGATCTATAACATGTAAAACGGACACATAAAAGAAATATTCAAAAATCAACTCATGTAAAGACAGATCAGAACATGCCTTATTCGGATGAAGGTCAATAATTAGATTACTGCTGTCCGTGTAAATGTAATCAGTAAATGTACCCCACGCAAATCTGATCTCACAATGATCACCAAGCAGAGTTTGCAATCTACTGTCCACCCTCATCTACAGATAGCATCTGATCTTTCATCAGGACCAATGACATGCTGTCTTACTCCAATTGCACAAAATTAGACCCCAAAACCCCCTCCTCACTGCCACCACGCAAAACAGACATAGATTCACTTTAATTGGAGGTGGACAAAAAAAGCTGGTTAAAGTTTAAAAGGCTAGATTAGAAACAGGTCATGATTTTAAAAGACAACTCACACAGAGAATTTTGTAATGCCAAATATAACTGCTTTGCTTTTATTTAATGATTATTTAAAAAGTACAACAGCCTTAACACAATTCTTGTCTCAACATAGAACAGAACAAGCTAAATTCAAAGAATTATTTTTTACCACAACAGTACAAAACATCCATTAGGTGCAAGACTGTATCCCATGTCCCACAGATCTACCTCACACCATCTGACAAACAGTGACTTGTTTACTTGTACACCACAAAATGTCTCAACAACTGGAGGCTTTTCTTAATGCATGTGATGTGACATGACAGTCCTACCACCTAAATACATTGTGGGAATTTTGCAAGAAAAGCCTTACTAAAGACAAGCTGGAATAAATTGACATAACTATGCTCAGCACGATTTGGTCACACAAATAATTAACCTGAACTGCCTGTTGAAAGGGTTTTTTTTTGCCTCAGAGTGAAATTGGTATTGATCATTGCTGTGGTCACTACATTGTTTTTGGTCAATGATGGGGTGGGAGCACACTGATAATTCTGTTGCTGATAACAATTCCCATCTCCGTATTGTATGCTGGGAGGTTTGGTAACCTGCCCTGATCTTAAATGTTTGTGTATCAGTAGCAACTTCTATTTTTAAATTGAGATTTAAAAACTACATTCCCATTTACTACAATCAACATGAGTGCAAAATCTGTCCTGTGCTCAATTAGTTAATTGTGAGATACTGATAAGAGAAACCATGACATCAGAAATATCATACAGTCCCAACAGCACAGAAACCTAATGTACTCAATGTCTAGACTGAAAGCACTCCAACATAAGTGTTGCCTGCATTAACTAGAAACGTTTTGGTCAGTTCCAAAGCAGTGATCAATTTAACAATAGGCCCAGATTCAAGAAAAAGTCAAATCCTAAGGATTTAAGTAGCTAGATCGGTCTAGTAATTTAAACTCATGTCTGTCGTTACAGATTTAATCACTTACACAGTCAAACGCACAGGAGTCATTGGCCATGTACAACAGGAGGGAATCAGTATCTGAATCATGCCGTCATCTTTTCAGTAAGATTCAGGGCCTCAGAAAAGGCACAAATGTTTAATGCCATGTTAACTGCAGAACTGAAAACTCTTGCTGCCCAGTATACTTAGACTGGAACATGCACCTTACACAAGAAATCCCATAACAGCTGTTGCATAAATTAAATTTAACTTGAGGTTAGCTGTTAGAGAGTATCAAGTTAACACAATAACTCGTCCCCATTTAGACACCCAAGGCTCCACCATAGACTGCAATGGCAAAAAACAACCCACATGCACAAGTCACTACTACAATAACTTTTATTGGCAATTCTCGCAGACATCAATTGGAGACCACAATGGGGCCAATGGTTGCTTTCCCTTCTGACACCAGACCTGAAATAAGGAGAAAATAAGCTTAAATACCAGTAGACGAAGAGCACCCACAGAAGACCTTAAAGATACGTTACCCGAATCTGGTAGTGCTCTGCCTTTCCTGCTGGAGCCACACATGGAGTCACAGCACAAGCACACCTGGTCATCACCATCTGCAGAGGTCCATCTAATAGAAAAGAAAACCCATACTGAATATCATTGGGAGGTGGGGTCTGTTAATTCTACAAGAACATACCCATTGCTGAAGGAGCAAGCCTTATTCTCTGGACTTGTAGAGGTTGAGGCAGTGACTGCCTTTAAAGCACATGTGATGTAGATCTACAAGGGGATTAGTTTAACAAACGTGAGGCAAGTAACATGGGTTAAATCTTATTTGGCATACATCACTACAGCTCTAGTACACACCAAGCCACTATTGGTTTGCTGAAATCTAAAGGCCTCCAACTGAAACTGGAGTTTGTTATCCTGCATCCGGTGCATGAAGGTAGAAGCAGAGCCTGTAAGCTTTGCGTCAACGAAGCACCTGAAGGAAAGAACGTTTAGCCCATTTGCTAATGGAATGTTGCAGAGCGAGAATTTACGAACCCATGATTCTCAGTGAAGGAATATCTTGGAACGGAGTTCACATCAGGGTCTGCAGTGGCAACACAGCTCTCAACAAAGACACGCAGAGGAACATGGTTGTACTGCTTCACAGAAGCTTCAACATTCATGAACTGACCCAGGAAATACTGATTAGATGGCCTCTCAAACATCCAGTCATCTGCAACAAAAACTTAACATGTTAGCAACATGCACACCAGAGCCAGTTCAGAAACTCATGGCAAAACATTACCAGTCATAAGCTTGAGGGAGAAGATGAGAACGTCTTCTGCTACTTTTGTAGCAACAAAAGGAACCCAAGCAGGCATCAGGACATTGCTGCTTACATTATGCAGCCTGAAAAGAAAAATGGAAAGATTAAAAAAAAAAAAAAAAGAGTAATCTAGAGCAAAGCGGTAACTGAACAACATTTTACCTTGGATAGTGACACTCAATTCCAACAGCAGCAGCATCAGCCCTCACAATGGGAGTTCCACTCAAAGCCTCAGGAGTGTAGAGCAGAGTGAAAGTGTACACAAGCTCATCTTCAGTCATCTAGAAGTACTCAACATCATGAAACAGTAACCACACATACCCAGCATCAGTTACAGATGCTGATATAAACCATAAACACTCACCCTCAGAGAGCTGCCACATGTCTGAAGCTCAGTTTCAAAGATAAGAACTTGAGCATCAGGATCTTCCCCTACTGCTCCACAGCCTCCTAAAGTGAGGAATGAGGGATTTACCAGCTGACCATTCCCATAGAAGTCCTTCTTAACCTCCACATGCACAAAGTTCTCCCCACATTGAACTGCTATACTCTGAGATGGGGTAGGTATCTGTAGTTCAAAAGGCACTTCTGGCTGTTGGGGTTCCTCTGGCATTTGAGGAAACCGCCAGGTCAAAGGTGCCACAGGAGCCTGCAGTAGCTGCTTGGCCTGAGTACTGCCAGATTCCTGAAGAAGCTTCCTTGGATCTGCCATAACAGGACTCATTCCAGGTCTCAAAGGTCTAAAATAAGCTGATGCTTGCGGATCTTGGGCAGACTGCTGAGGGGCTAATATTGGTGGCAGTTGTTGTTGGAGTCTTAATGGATCCTGGCCTTGTTGAAATCCAGGCCACTGTTCCACAGACAAACCAACTGCTAAAAGCAGCAGTAAACCAACATTGTTGAAAGCCACCAACCCCATTGCTGTAAAAACTCTAAGTTCTTAGCACACCAGTAGCTCTGCTGTGCCTTTTGAAGAGCATAAGATGTTAGTGGCTCCACCCCCTTTTGGCAAGCTTAATGATTCTCTAGACTTGTTGAGTTAAAGGAACAGTAACCCTAAAATTGAAAACCTGTCTTCACCTACCAATCACCTTTATATAAATCACAATATGTATGATTTTGTGAAGTTTAGCAGCATGTCCAGGATTCTTCCAAATAATCAAAATCATGCTCCAAATGCAACAAAAGTATCATAGAAATATCACAAAATAGACCATAAAACTATATTCCTCAAAACTTATTTGGGTTTGCTTGTGCTCAACACCACATTTACCCTCACTACAAGTGCACCTGCATTTATTAGTCTTTGCATTTTACCTTGTAAGGTTTATTTTGTAAGGATTTTAGGGATAACAAGGCATCCATAAGTTTTTAACTGAAGTGGTTGATTATGCATTTACCCTTTGGCATCCACAAGAACAAATCTGAATTAAATCTACTAGAACACATTGCCCTATAACAGTATAATGTTCAGCTTTGGCTGTTAGAAACATGTTCGATGGGGTTTTTAGAACAAAAAAGTAATGGAATAACTTCTACACACACGCACAACATGGGAACGTCCATGGTGCCATCATTACAATGGATTATATATACACAGGAGAACAGACTGGGCACTCATAAGACAAGCAAAGCCTTTTAGTAGGGTACAAGGTCAGCAATACAACGGTTTGGTCAAACTGACCACTAGAACCCCATTGCATCATTAGCAAAACACAGGCCTACAGGTACTGTAGGTAGTGCTTGCTGAAGGTGCCATTAACTGCCTGTGGTGACCATGTAGTGTTACACTTTTGGCAGACCCTCTTATCCAAAGCAACTTATGCATTCAAGCTATACACCGTCAGTACACATTCTTTGGGAATCAAACCCAGGGCCTTTTACTTAATGCTCTACCAGCTGAACTAAAAGGTACACCTTAACAGTGACTAAAGCTGTAAGGATCACTACTTCTGATCTGATGACAGGGCCAGACACGATAGGCCAACATAGTATTCCATAATGTTAAAGGCACAATTTTAGGAAGTCTGCCTGTTGTCTAGACTTTTGTTTTTTGGAAGACAAGCACTGTAGACAGCAAATTAAGCATAGTAAACAATAGCTTGTATTTAAAAACCAGACACGTTCACTTTCAAGCATTTATTGGTCACATCTTGCAAGTCAACACTTCAGTCAGAGACCACAATAGGGCCAATAGTTGCTTTCCCTTCAGAAACGAAGCCTGGGAAAAGCAAAAGCATGTAGTTAGTTTTTGTTTTTGGGATACTTCTGCTGCATAGTGACTGCACACTTACCCAGATCAGACACTGCTCTACCTTTCCTACTGGAGCCACACATGGAGTCACAGCACAGACATGTCTGGTCATCGCCATCAGCAGAAGTCCATCTGTAAAGAGGTGGTAAGAAATCACTGCCATCATAAAAACCCCATTTGGTGGACACAACATGCCAGGACATACCCATTTGCAAAGGAGCAAGCCTTGCTTTCTGGATTTGTTGGTGTTGAAGCAAGAATGGCCTTCAAGGCACACGTAATATAGACCTACAAAAAGACAAGTTAAACACTTTCCCCCAACAGGACACAAAGCACCAAGAAACCCAACCACCATCACATACCGAACCACTACCAGCCTGCTGGAACCTGAAGGCCTCTAACTGAAACTGCAGCTTGTCATTCAGAACACGGTGCATGAAATGGGAAGGGGAGCCTGTAAGCTTTGCATCCACCAGGCACCTAAAAAGCAAGAACTGTCAAACACCTTGTGCCTTATTCGAAGGCAGAGACAGGAACCTTACCCATGATTCTCAATAAAAGAATATATCGGCACAGAGTTCACATCAAGGACTGCAGTAGCCACACAGCTCTCAATGAAGATGCGCAGAGGAACGTGGTTGTACTGCTTTACAGAGGCTTCAAAGTTCATGAACTGGCCTAAGAAATACTGATTGACTGGCCTCTCAAACATCCAGTCATCTGCAGGGGTGGAACAAATTAGATTTGGCAACACCATGTCACAGCAGGTTATTAAATATTCAAAAAAAAAAAAAAAAAAAGTCACCTGTCATGAGCTTGAGGGAGAACACAAGAACATCCTCTGCTACTTTTGTCTCAGCAAAAGGAACCCAAGCAGGCATCAAGACATTGCTGCTTACATTATGAAACCTTAGGAGGGAAAGAAATTAAGCAGCAAGCATAATAGCTTAATTGAAAAAGCTAACAGTTACTAGCTTTTAAATACTCTTAAACCCTGTCCAATTAGATGCACTCAAAGCGGACCTACACACATATGCAGTTGTACATGCAACCATTTAGAAAGCACCCATTTAATTAGGGGAGTAGACATTAAAGCCCTCACCTTGGATAGTGACACTCAATTCCAACAGCAGCAGCATCAGCCCTCACAATGGGAGTTCCACTCAAAGCCTCAGGAGTGTAGAGCAGAGTGAAAGTGTACACAAGCTCATCTTCAGTCATCTAGAAGTACTCAACATCATGAAACAGTAACCACACATACCCAGCATCAGTTACAGATGCTGATATAAACCATAAACACTCACCCTCAGAGAGCTGCCACATGTCTGAAGCTCAGTTTCAAAGATAAGAACTTGAGCATCAGGATCTTCCCCTACTGCTCCACAGCCTCCTAAAGTGAGGAATGAGGGATTTACCAGCTGACCATTCCCATAGAAGTCCTTCTTAACCTCCACATGCACAAAGTTCTCCCCACATTGAACTGCTACACTCTGAGATGGGGTAGGTATCCGTAGTTCAAAAGGCACTTCTGGCTGTTGGGGTTCCTCTGGCATTTGAGGAAACCGCCAGGTCAAAGGTGCCACAGGAGCCTGCAGTAGCTGCTTGGACTGAGTACTGCCAGATTCCTGAAGAAGCTTCCTTGGATCTGCCATAGCAGGACTCATTCCAGGTCTCAAAGGTCTAAAATAAGCTGATGCTTGCGGATCTTGGACAGACTGCTGAGGGGCTAATATTGGTGGCAGTTGTTGTTGGAGTCTTAATGGATCCTGGCCTTGTTGAAATCCTGACCACTGTTCTACAGACAGGCCAACTGCTAAAGCAAGCAGCAGTAAACCAACACAATTACCCTCTACCAGCCCCATTATCATAAAACTCTGAATTGCACAGAATACCTACTAAACCTCTGCTGTTCCTTTTTCTAAAGCAGGAAATTAAAGTGGCTCCACCCCTTTTTGAGAAGCCTGATGATACACCAGACCTGTTGAGTTAATCACTTTGATTGACACAAAATAGACCAATTGTAGTTCATATGAATCCTTTTTCTTATCTCATTTGATACTTTTTTGAGGGAGACATGGAATTCTCCCTTTATTCCCTTACCTCACCAAACAGTTAGATTGTAAACCTGAACTCCGGAGCAGAAGGTGGCGGTAATGCACCAATAAGAGGGATGCCAGCTGCCAGTAAACCACAAGAAGATCTCTTCAATATGTGAAACCATTACAAATCAACACGGGTACTCTCATTTTCAACATTTGTTTTCATGCACCTTTTGCAAAAGATGAAGTGCTTTTTCAGGGTTGTAAACAGTGAGATGTGTACCCAGTCAAGAACACACACATACTGCACACACATCCCATGTACTTTATTACTTACTGTTCAGTAAAGCCACTCACTGATAATCCACTGCCCTATGAGGTCTTCTGTTGTTGTGTTCTGACAGACAGAATAATGGCTCACAACCACTACACTTGAAACAGCCTGAAAAACTTCCACAGCTCCCTATTAAATGGCCCAGAGTTGCAGCTCTGTAATATTCCATCCCTGTGGTGAAAATGAATTAGGCAAGTTAATGTGATTTTTGCATTAGCAGATTAAAAATGTCTTTTATGCCCCCGTTCCCATGTTAGACCACAGCTAAGCCCGAATAGCTTTCTCTTTGTGCTTAACCTCATAATGTCAAAGAGGGCCAAACTCACTTTGAATGTGGTGGGACACATTTTATTATTTTTTTGGACAGGGCATGTTGGGAAAGTATATGAAGAGGAGTATGGGGACTCTGTGTGATGCTTATGCTGAGTTAGATGTCACGCTGTTGTGTGCTTTGTTGGTGCTCAAGTTTGTCCACATAACTTTTGTCACTTGTTTTGTACAGTGACTTTTCAATGTAACAGCATGTTTCACTGTTGTATTTAGATCCCGGACAATTCTATAAGGGGTACCATATTTAAAGTTCATCATGGATTTGCCTAGCTCTGGTGAAATTAAAGCTTTCAAAGTACTCAGACATACTTTTTACTCACCCTTGTTCCATTAAACCCAGCTGACTTTCTTCTGCTGAGCACAAATTAAGATAATTTAATGAATATCCAGTTGGATGCATTCAATACAATAATTAAAAATGAAATGATGCAAATCCCAATATTTAAGCAGCTATTATCTATATAGCTGCTCAAAGTACAGCATATTAGTTTTGCAGATTTTTCGTTGTCTTTTACATTTTAAGTTTTATATATATTATCACTGTCATTTATTTCACATATAAAGAGGTTACTCTTAATCACAACAGTTGTCATTTACATATAAAAGCTATAAAGTTGGAGTAACAAAAATAGCCTGTTTGATATATAATATATATATATATATATATATATATATATATATTATATATATATATATATATATATATATATATATATATATATATATATATATTATAAAGCAGCACCTGACCTCTGAGCCCAAGTGACTCCTGCAGGGGAAGGCTTTAATCATGGCTCTCTTCTGCACTCAGTATAACAGAGATTAGATGACCAAATCAATTAGAAGCTGAAGAAGAATGTGAGAGGCAGAGAGAGCACACAGGACAGAGTCCCGCTGAATCACGGAGCAGATCAGGACTGCTGCCCTCTCACAGTGATCAGATAAATGTGTTGCAGAACGGAGAGCAAGACTTATGTAATACCAAAGTTTTATACCCTAGAGAACCCCACAGCTGATTATAAGAGAAACAGGCTTTCAGTCAGGGGAGATAAACCAAAGTGTGTGTGCACAACTGAACATTTATCGCTCAAACTTTTTTCTCAACAGAGTTCAACAAGACCTCCAGTTTTGAAAAGCCTGCATCTCCCTGAATAAAAATCACTCCGCAATCTACTCTGAGAGATGCTTGCTTATTTTTTAAAACCTGCCCTCTCCCAGACTGCAATTACAGACCTGTGACAAAAAAGCCTTCCCTCCCTGCTTTTCATTAGCTTTCCTCTCGCCCTCTCATCCCTGCAACTCTAATACACTCGCTTGTGGCGACAGGCTTAAGAAAAGCTCCATCTTAGCCTTTGACTGCCATCCCCTACCCAGCATTGATTGATCTGTCTCTGAGCGAGCCGCGCTAGCCATACATCCAAATCTAAAAGCAAACATTAGCGGCTGTCCTCTGCTGCTGGCCCCTTTTCAATGTTGTGCGGCGAGATTGTCACCAGAACAGAGTAATAATGTGTTTGCTGGCACAGGCCGAGGTTGCTTCTGCATACCACATTAAAATGGATAGAGATTGCTCCCCTGACACAAGCAGGAGAATAAAAAATGATCACACACTGATGATGGTGATGATGGCTTTGTTGATTATGAAGATGCTTTGTTTTCATTGGATTGCATGAATGCCAATAAACCATTCTAGCTATTAGGTGTAGATGTCACCTAGAGGACATTTCACAGTATATGACGTTTACCAGAAAGACCTTCATGAACATGAGGTTGTGCTAACTGCCCTCTTTTTCTTCTGCTGTTGTGGAGACCTCTATAGAAATGGACCCTTTTAAAGGAGTCGACAAAGCGGCGTGGATAACAGCATGTTCTTGTTGCTGAATTAAAATTTATCAGCCACTGTCCTCTGGCTGTGCTCATGCCAGAACAAGAGACTTGCTAACTTGCAATGTACTGCATCAAACATAATTATTCTACAAGTCTGTGATCCCGTTGAGCTAAAATGTCTAAATGAATTCTCTAGCATCCATTTAGGTTCTTACAGTCACACTTAGTTAGGAAGGATGCAGGGCCAGGCAAAGGATGCTGGTTGTCACACCAGCCTTTTAATTAGCTTACCCAAGACTTCATTTGGACAATCAGCTTTACCTACAAAGATCTGCATGGTAATGGTGGTTTACCAGTTAGACTTGCACTAAACCAGCACTATTTAAAACTATTGTTATTAGGTATTAGCTATCACTGACATACAACACAGAATAAAACATTCGCAGTAATTCAGTCCCGATTGTTTTGCCTGCTAACATTGATGCAGCAGCAGGCATTTCACACCGCCTCCCGGGTGTAAGGAAAACAGCCACACACAAAAAGCAACTTGTACACTAGGGATCTTAAGAAAAGCTTGTCGCGTTTCACATACCATGTAAAATGCTTTTAAAGGGTTAATTTACCCCAGAAGGAAAAGTTCTTGTTGTTATGTTGTTCCAAACCTGTATGATGTTCTACTGTGGAGTTCTTTTTTTAAGACATTCTGCCTAATGTCTCATTTTGTGTTCCAAAAAAGGGAAACAGTATAAGCGAGAACCAAATGAGGGTAAGTATATAATGACAGAACTTTTTTTTTAATTAACTTTTCCAAAATCATTACCAGATTTTAAAAACATTTTACTACAACCCACTGTACAAACCCCAGAAGGCATCAGATGGGACATGCTGTGCCATTGCCATCATGCCAAGGTATCAAGGACGCTAAACTGTTGGTTAATAGCACTGTGACTGAACCAGCAGGAAGGTGTGTGAGAGCCCACCATGAGTTATTGCTAACCTGCACCTGTAAACCAGTCTGGGTGTGTATGTATACATGCACACACACTTATACACACACACACACACTGGCCATCTGGTGAAAGTCTGTTGCACCTAGATATCAAACAGTCATGGCTGGCAGCCAGGTCGACTGGCAGGAGATTCACCTGGACCTGAAGCAGAGAGATGGCACACACCAAGAGTCTGTTATTAAACAGCATGACAGACCACTCAGCAGACCACTGACAACAAATAGTCCATCATCCAGTTTACATGGCAGCAAGCCTTACATATGCAATATGCTTTTCACATGTAAGGAATGGGATGTCCTAAGAATGGCTGGTGAAAGACAGATGCTGATGCTGAGATTTAGCATTTCTGTAGCTCAGCTGAAAGAGCCTTGTATTAGCAATGCAAAGGTTGTGGGTTTGATTCCCAAAAAAGACACATACTGATAAAATGCATAATTTGCACTGTAAGATGCTTTAGATAAAAGTGTCTACTAGATGCATAAATGTTTTTCCTCTGGCATCCTCTAAAATATTAGAGGGCATTTTCTTTCTGCTCAGAAACTAGGGTAAGTCATTTATCACAAAGATATTCAATTTATACTGATGTTTTAATGCCTGGAGGTGTCAAAAATGTATTTCTACAGGAATCACAATCATAGATGTCAAACGTCTTGACAGTTGATTGTTGACTCTCACGCACAGCTGACAGAAAACAAAATGTGTGGTGATTGTTATGACAGGAGCAAAGATGGTTGTGGTTATGATGTAATATGAAGACACAGAGCAGGAAGAAGAAGTGCAAATGATAAACTATAATGCATTCACTGTTTTGACATATTGGTTTAGGCATTCTAATAACATCAATAATCATTTTGTTCACATGGTCAATTTGGTCAAATCAGAATGATTTTCTTGTGACAGTAACAACATTAACATTTCTTCGGGTATCATGTTCTTATACTTCGTAAGTTGTTTTTAAACAAAATAATAGATGCAACACTGGGACAGCACTTAGTGCAGAGTATTGCAGAATAAAAAAACTGCATAATATTGCAGCAGTGTCTGCCATGCCCTGAAGAGCTGTGCTTCAGGTGTCAGGACTGTGGCTGTCGTACAGGGTCTCCCACAGGGCTCCTCCACCTGCCTCAGCTGAAGGATGTTCCTCCTAATTATGACAGAGGTGCTGCGGGCCGCGGGCCGGAGAGCATGAGCTTCACAATGTGGGAAAAAGCAGGAAACAGCTCTGGCAGGATGTGCTTCTTTACATTTGTGTGTGGTTGGGTGGATGGAGGCAAGAGAAATGTCAGAAAGGAAGCGGAGGATTGTGGGTGGATTTTTGTGAGGGGTTGGTGTGGCACTTTTGGTGTGGGACTTTCTTTGATTTGTAGAGAGCTGTATTTGAACTTTTGAGGGAAGTGGTAAGCAGTGGATACATCTGACAGTGAGTAAAAGCTTGTTAGACACATTTTTTGTTTCTTATAGTTTACTAACTTGATGCAGTAATGGGCTTGCCTTTGATGAGACTGTAGCAACTGGACTCAGAGATGGTTTGGAAGTAGTTAAATTTGTAAAAAAAAAAATTTGACTGGCTGCTTGTTTAAATTGTTGACATGTTGTTTGGGGGGCTCTAAAAGCAATATAGTTAGGTGAGTTTCGTAGGATAAATTGTAAAAGATGGTGTCCTGAAACTGTGCAGGTGTTTTTGGAGAGGAGTTGCAGAAGGGAGATGAACAGTGCTGTCTCTATAACGCTAGACAAGAGGATCTCCATCCACATTCACAATACAACAAGTCCTGCAGAATGAAGACAAAAGATACTTTCTCTGTTGACACTCACCAGCTGCTAAGTGTCCGTGTGTACTGCATGCTGGTGGGTACTTAAGTGTTCATTTGTTAATGAAGCAAAGAAAATATATACTGGTAGGGTGGAAGTTGAATTTGGTGTAGAAGCTGGATTGGTATAAAACACATCAGATCTGTTTTGTGTTCTGTAGATATTCAAGTTATGGGAAGGAACAGCATTTATTTATAAAAAGCAGCTGTAAAGAAGATATAAACAAAGTGAATGATTATCAAAGTGTAAATCAAGCTCACTTTGAATGCCTGTGATTTCTTCATTATTCAGATATGTTATCATATGACTGTATGTGAGTAGAGACAAACAATACAGAACTGTGAAATCGCTCACAGCAAAACTAAATTCTCTATCTTGCTGCACTTAAACATATTATATCACAAGAGACAGACCATGTGAACTCTCATGACTTCACTCCTATCGTTCTCATGCTATACATTTTATACATAATAAAATGTATAGCATGAATTCACTGTAAATCACGCTGGATTAAAGCCTTTGTCAAATGCATGAATGTAATGTAAATGTAAATGGTCAGCACTCTGTTTGCTTTGTCAAATTGCTTTGCAAATTATGGTCAATGTAATTTCCCCCTTTAAAGCTGTAATTGTCCAAAACATACATGCTGCTATAAGGTGAGTAGATCAACGTGTAATGCTGTAGATCTTCAATAATCACTCCTGCTGCTGTGAAATGTGTTCAATGTTATAATGCTTTCTCCTGTTACATATTTAATATGCATGAGGCAACTCTACTGTAAGAAAGCTATTTGTATGCTGATTTCCCGTGAGTAAAAGCATTCTGCTTCTGTAGTGCTATCACAGCATTGCTCCGCTCAGCAACATTGGCATAACCAGTGACTTGAGTCTGAAGAGGGATATCATCGTTTCGACCAGTGCTAGATGAGGTGATGCTTAGAAAAACTGTTTAAAAACAAATCTTTTTCCGGTTATGTTTGTTTGCACTAGTGACAGAACCATTACACACTTCAACTTTAAAACGTCAAAATGAATCAGTGAATATTGGCACCAAATATACTTTCTTGGAACAAAATATTGTTGCATTAGTTAACAAGATATCAAACCAAGTGGCACTGATTTTAAAGAAAGACAGCACAAGCACACTTTTCAAGCTAAGTTGCCTAAATGTGGGTTTTGTCCCGGGACTGTAGAGACAAGCATATGAGAGTGACGTACAACAGACTGCAGAGATCGCAGACCTATTTACTGTTACTGTACTTTGGAGGAAGGCACTTTCCCAGCACGGCAGATCACTTTAGTTGAAAGCCCTGACTGATTAAATATTTCGAAAGCACCTTAATGTTCACAGCATTTAAGTATCACTGCAATATTTTGCAATATGTAACCAAAACTTTCAGCACTTTTCAACTGGTGTACAAACATAGGGTGTTGTTTGTGCTCATGTGAGTGATGTGCTCTGTCTCATTAAGCTGCATCAGTGATTTTTTCATTAACTTTTCTGTTTAATTAGGCTACAAGAACTACCTCATATGTCAGTCACTAGGCTAGACTAGATCCTAACTTTGATCTAAGCTCTGGCAGATATCTGAATGAAGAAAACAGAAGTGAGTAAGCATGAGACAGTGAAATAATGTCAATTAACTTTCAGTTATCAGGCCTCAGGCCTGTCCATATTAACCAAAATATAATAAAAGGACATTTTCTGTTAGTTGATCTATCCTGACAGTGTTGTATATGAAGTAAAATTAATTTAAAATATCACATTAAATATGAATAGGATTTAATAGAAAATGAGATTTGTTTGGATGAATTAAATGAGCCATTTCTGTTGCACAGGATCTTTTGAAGTAAAAATGAATACTGGGTCATAATTTAAACGTCATTCATTAAAGTGTTTTTATTTACAAAATGGCAATAAAATGAACAGGCTGCTTAACATCAGATGTTGTACCTTATGATTAATACAACTAATTTAATACATGAAGACAGTATAGTGTGTTAAGATATATATTTACATAATTCTGATATCTTGATAAAATGAAACTAATACGATTTCCATCTTCCAAATTGAGTTCATCATTATAGGACCTTGGTGTGGTATTAAAGAGCCCAACATGGCCTGAATTTTAGGAAATGGCCAGTCTGGGTTTAGTTTTGAGTTTAGTTTTGCCTCCAGCTTTCCATAAACCCTGTTTTAACCACTTACAATGAAAGTCGTGCCACTTCATTTCCTGTCTTATAAAACCAAACACACCAACAAACAAACACACAAACAAACAAACAAACAACCTTTAGGGGGTTCCCAGATGTCCAGTTCATATTTGTGTTAGCGGTGCTGGTTCTGTATCTGCTGAAGAAATATGATGGGTGTTGTAATAACAGTAAAGCATATCGCTGAAATAAATCATATCTGAAGGGGATCCCTGCACTCTCACGCTTTTATTCGCCTTTAATGGGCGTGTTGGATGTCAGCAGCGGGCGGAGCCGCGACGCCTGCGAGCGCAGGGCGGACCGGAGCGCGTCAGTCGCGCGTTCGGATGCGCGGACACGGAGCGACCGCCGGAGCTTCACCATCCAGCGCTGAAGGTAAACCAAACCGCTTCACATTCACACACTTCACTGTAACTCGTATTAGTACATTGCGCGTCACATCGCATCACATCTGGACAAACTGGAGTGTGGAGAGGTTTTCATGCAGTTTTCGTGCGTTTACTTTATTTCTGCAAACGCATTTGTGTTTCATAAATGAAATGTGAACATGCACAGATAGAAACATTACGGCTGGTACTGCTTCTGTATCCTCTTTTCTTTACTAGTAGTTGAATTGAACTGATGAGAGAGTAAAGGATGAGTTCAGCAGTCTGAACATGCATCTCTCTCTCTCTCTCTCTCTCTCTGTCTCTCTCTCTCTCTCTCTCTGTCTTTAACGCCGAAAAGTTGGATGTCCCCATAAGTGCCAAACATGTATCTTTTAGTAATTTATTATTTGACTCTAGCATGAGATGCCATGATACGAGTAGAAGATACTTCTCTGCATTTTTAAATGTAGCCCCAACTCAGTTATGTAACACAATATGCATCCACTACTAAAATCTGATCAAAATATTGTATTTTATTACCA
Source organism: Chromobotia macracanthus (assembly GCA_036877525.1). Taxonomy (NCBI): domain Eukaryota; kingdom Metazoa; phylum Chordata; class Actinopteri; order Cypriniformes; family Botiidae; genus Chromobotia; species Chromobotia macracanthus. The sequence goes on from JAZGTH010000025.1 coordinate 1,892,503, forward strand.
TTTCTCTGCTCTCACAACACAAGCAGTCCATCGTCACATTTACAGTCTGTTTATACAACATCTGCAGTCCATTCAGTGTGTCCAAAGCAAACGCTGTAAAACTGCCAGTACGGTTTTTATCTCAAAGGCTTAATTGTAAATCCCACTTGAGACACAGTTGTGTGTGATGAATATTTTCTGTTCTACAGCACTCATCACTGTTACACTGCAGGCTGCTGTGGCTCGCTCGGCTGTCGCTCTTTGTGAACGCATGTCATTTAATGACTTGATGTCAAATTACACTGTGCTTTTCAACGAGAGACATTCAGATCTTTGGAGAGTTTGGCAGCTGAATGGAGGAGATGTTGAGCGTTTCAGCAGAAACGCGGCTAAAATTGACTTCAGAGAAAAGCATGTATATAGAAAAATAATCAACATATATATCTGTTGTTTCCTATATCCAGCGCATTGGTCTTGCTCTGAGGGTGAAAACATGCTGGCAATCAGTATAAATCATTTGGTGCAGATCGAAGACTTTTCCCCTGACAGTTGTGTAAGCTTTTTATACGCACATGCCTTTGGGAACAAAATGCAACACTTATTCTGTTTGAGTGAATTTTGGATTATTCAACATATGGCAGAACTCATGCTTAATTCATAGTCTGATTCCCCATGTTAGCCTTAACCTTAGTCCTGCAGTTTTTCTATTTATTAAATGGTATGTTTTACTCTTGTTCCCAAACAAGAGCCATCAAATCCTGTCCAAAATGTATTTTGAGGAAAAAAGCTCACAGACTTCTGCTCTGCAAAGTTCTGATCAGATCTATAACATTCGAAACCTAATAGTCTGTATTATGTTTGTAATAAATCCCCCGTGTGGTTGCTGCCAAACCAATGGTGGTTGTCATGTGCTGCGTGTGAGAGTCGGGTTTCAGCCCAGCCCATTCCCAGTACAGCAGCCTGCGCAGGAAGTCTTTCTAAAACCCTTTCTCCATCATGGTTGTCTATTAGTGTGGCATGCATGGTAAATGTCTTGACTGTGACCACTACGTTCTGCTTCGCTCACCCTTTTCACTTTTCCGTCTCAAATCTTATGCTGTGCTCGTTGGCCATTGAAACATAGACATGACCCACTATCGCCCACAAGACGGTCCACACACCAGTGTTGGTGTCGGTTGCATTAATTCAATAGCTGGCTGCCAGGGAGAGATTAACTATTCAGGGCAGGTAGTTAAAGGGGCTATTGTGTTGCACCGCTGTGGAACCGCTACGATTGGAGAGGCTTCTGTCTGTGGGGCTTCATGCCAAAGCGACCGCCAGGCCGGGGATGGATGGAATTCTACACACACATGTATCTCTCCGTCAGACATCTGTCAACTCACCGTGTGTTGTATAAATACTTAGGTGTTGTATACAGCAAATATTTCATGGCGGCTTTTGCGACAACTTTCATTCTGTCATTTTTCTTCTCTTCACAGATTAGACATCAAAAGGCCCAATGTGGCCATCATCATGTGGCGATTCAACAGAATCACAAATATGGGGTATCTGTGCTTTAACCCAGGCAGTCGAATCAAAAGAACATCATCAGCCAAGTCTCTCTAACACAGATAGGGGAAGCTAAGTGGTCATCCACCTCTCATCTGAAGACTGTTTGGTCTGTATGGAATTAATTCTGGTGCCCCTAAACAAGATATGGAATAGCACTCCTGTGGCCTTACCTTCACTGCCCATGCAGTTATCACGTAAAGGATTTGATGTTTCTTCAATGGGCTTCCCATCATATACCAGAAAACTCAATTGAGGAATTTATTTTGTGCATTGCGTGAGAAACCCTCATTATAGCATAATCACTGTTACCATGCCTCCCCTCTGCCGGCCCCATTGTGCATTACTGCTGCTCAGCACCTTCCTGAGTCTCGGTTTGGGCCTGGAATTTACAGGCTCAGACGGTCAGTGGGCACGTTACCTTCGATGGGATGCCAGCACCAGAAGTGACCTCAACTTTCAGTTCAAAACAGCTATCTCAAGCGCTCTGGTTCTCTACTTTGACGATGGAGGATACTGCGACTTCTTGCTCCTGACCGTTGAGGAAGGCAAGCTGAAGTTGCGCTTTAGCGTGGACTGTGCAGAAACGACGATAACCTTTGACAAGTTGGTCAACGACAGTCGCTGGCACTTTGCCACCATCAGCAGACACAACTTGCGAACGGTGCTGGCACTAGATGGAGAGTCCAAAGCAGATGAGGTGAGACCACAGAGGCAATTTATGAAGATTGTCAGTGACCTGTATGTTGGAGGAGTGCCTCAAGACATTCGGACATCTTCCCTCACGGTACCAGCAGTTAAGGAGATGATACCGTTCAAGGGGATTATTACAGACCTGGGCTACGGGAATCAGGTTCCGACACGTTTGGGAAGCCAGAAGGTCCGCTTAGAGATGGAAGGCTTGTGTACAGAGAATCCTTGTGAGAATGGAGGCATCTGCACCATGGCTGATGGAGAACCTTACTGTGACTGCTCCCGAACAGGATACATAGGCCGTACCTGCAATGAAGGTAGGAAATTTCTCCCCCAAAACTACCCCATATTTTGTGCAGAATCTTGAGCAAAAGTTTAATGATTTCAGTAATTTGTTTACATAATACATTCAGCAATTGTTGGTCTTAAAGTCAACATGAAATCAAAATTATGTACCTCCTTAACACATATTCCTGGTTTATTGTGTATTATTCATCAGTGCACATTAAAAAGTGATAATCTTTATCATCTTTAATCACTTTTCTCTCAAAGATGATGAACTGTGGTCTCAGTAAGTGTTGGGATTCTTAAGACACACTCTAAAATGTATGAATGTCATTGCATCAGACAACAAAATGTCAAAATATTAAACCAATATGTATGTCTTTAAGTAACGTAAACCCAGCACACTTCAAGCATAAAGATATGACACAGAAAGCTGGTCTCTAAACGATAAAACAATACTGTTCAAGACCAAAAGTATTTTATAGTTGTGAGATATTAGTGGAATATATGGCTGCCTTGCTAGGACAGCTTGAGGGAACTGACTTAACAAATCCACTAGAAATCAACTTCAGACCAGCTGTTTAAAAGTGATGGCAAAAATGGCAAGACAAATCAGGTTACTGTGAAGAATGTGAAGAAGGTTTTCATTTTCAGATTCGATCTAATTCAAGGACGATCATACATTTTAAAGTCAAGATGCAAATACAGTTTTGGGGACTTTAAATACGTAATTTAAAATTCTGAAAAGACAGAAGTGTTTGGTTTATTTGTAAGTAGTATTTTTATTATCAATAATAATTTTGTATGTTGACATTATTTGTTCAAATAATAATGAAAACAATAAATTGATATGTTACAGAAACTGTTCATTTCAGACCTCACAACAGAGATGTCCACCTTTAGCTTCATGTTTCATATGGCCATTGTGTCAGGTTCAATGATATTTTTTCCTCTGTGAAACCTCTAGACCCTGCACGTGTTGCAGACAATGGAAGGTACATCATCATTTCAAGAGTGGAACATTCTGATCTGAGATTAGGATTTCTATTTTCTGAGTTCTTAGAACAATAATTGATTCTAGATGGTCTAATCTCTTCTTTCAACTGCACTTCAATGTTGAGAACTACTTGGGCTTATTCTCACTGTTGACTCACCAGCAGGTATTAAAATAAGACTCAAAAATGATTCGACTTTATGAATGCACACTGAATTGCCAAGAGACTTTTGCCAGGAGATTACTCTCCTTACTCTTCTCATGTTGTGCCCTGTGTATAGCCTATAATTCCACATGCATCTCAGTTTATTCAGGGCACGAATATAAAGGCATTCAGTCGGGGGGAATTAAAAGACCTGAACACACAGGTTTCATTGCCTTCAGTCTGATCACAGGAGTCAGTTGTGTTTTTGCACAGATTGTTTTAACAATGGAGGAAAACTCATTTTCTGTACACTATAGTCTATGATGTGAAGAGCATGTCCCCTTTGGTAGCTTTTAAGGTTGATTGTAGCACGAACCAATAGCATTAGAGAGCAGCTTAATTTAAAAACTATTTAAATTAAAACTTAATTAATATTTTAAATAAACACACATTACTCAAATCAAATATGGCACCCTGCCAATAACTTAAATATAATTGGTTCTTAATAATTAGTCACGAGACATGCAACAACCAATGAGATTTGAACTTACTTATTTTCAATTTGAATAATATGTGTTTGTATTAGTCCTTTCAGTTATACTATGTATATACAACAAGTTTGATTTCCTGGGATGAATCAAAATCTTCACACCACTAGATTACACCATCTTATTGCCCCAATGTTGCTTTCTGGAGATTAAGAGACAGTGCCCTTGTGCCAGAGACAGGAGATCAAGGAGATCAGATCACCCTTGGATCAGGAGGGGCTGGAGGATCAGTGAAGGATATTTCTGCATCTCTAGCCTTCTGGCAACCAGCAGTCCTACAAAAGTGCCCTTAATGATGATCCAGTCAGAAGCAGCCCAGAGGAAGACGTGATGTGATAAATGTGAAGCCAGTGGACCTCTAATCTCAGAGCAGTGGGATTTTGCTCAGCCCATCTTGTGCTTTGACCGCAGGCGTGGCCATTAGAGCCATCACGACTTGTCCTGGCTCCATCAGGCCCCAGTCGTGTCTAGAGATTAATGGACGTGTCTGATAACGGATTGCACTGTTGAGCTGAGGGAACGTCCTGTAATTAGGGACGTAACGAAAGAGAAATGGCTAATTCGCTGGTGGGCGATGGAGACAAATGATGGGCTTAACTTTGGACCGACGTGCTCTCAGTACCTCACAGCATGTCTACGTTTACTTATTTATAGAGGAATTTACTAAGAATGATTTGTGCCTGCTGATAGCACTGTTTCAGCATCTGATTTTCTAATAGCATTACACAAATCAGATAACAACAAACACGCAAAACGAAAACTTAATGCAAATTGCACATTGCAGTTACATCATCACTCATGTTATCATCAGTTATATTATCACTCAGCTGCTGCTCCAGACAACTAAATCTGATTTTAAAACACATCTGGCTTAGTTATAATGCTCCACTCCATCATGAATTATTGGTCTATGATTTCTGGAGAATTTACATCTGTTTCAAGTAACATTCTGTTTACCACCTACTTGTGTGGCTAACGGTGCAAAGGTGCAATCTATAATGAGCCTAATTTACATAGACAGAAGGCGTGCTTGCACTTATAAAAATGAAGATCAATTAATTTAAATATTTCCATATATATCAAATATATATGGAAATAATAGTTTTTTTTAGTTATTTTCATATATTCTCATGCCTTCTGGATCTAGAGATTGATTGGTGTGAGGTTTTTGTTTAGATTTTTTTAAAGAATTTGAAGCATCTATTGGAATCAACAGATTCAGAAAAGTAAATAATATAAAAATCAAAAAGTTATGTTTGACCTAATATTTTATTAAAAATATCAGGTAGGTAAAGTGTATGTAAAAAATAATTTCAATATGATTTATCATATATTAAAATATTGGTGGGGTCAATATGACAAAAACAGAACATAATAACAGGAGGGTTAACTAGCCTAACTAGCAAACAGCTTCACCAAAAATGTCTTGTTGATTGACCACCTTTACCAGCTAAGTTTTGCTGCTACTCCAGCTAGACCATCACTAACCAGCATGATTCAGGCTGGACACACTTGGAGATTTACACTAGTCTAAAGTGCTGTTTTTTTCTAGAGTACAGCAGTTATTTAATGTTTGCTCTTGGTAATGAGTGATACAGGCAATCTGTCCAACCTGTGAATATTAGTGCACAGACAACGTTAATGCTGCAACAGGCTAGCAGAGACCCTCCGAGCATGCAGATGGTACAGGAGATGAGCCACACACACCTCAGTGTGTAGAAAAACACTGATCCACACCACAACGGCAAGTGCACAACCATCAGTATTATCATGTAAAACCTGTCTGCATAAGGATTAAAACAACACGCGTTTAGCCATGAAACACGTTCAGTCTGTGACTGAAAAATTTACCTGTGATTAAATGTAAATTCTTTATTTCACCTACAAGCTGCATGTATTTTTACACAAGGCTTTCTACATGATAAAAAGCAATTAAGAGGGAAATGCATGCAAACTGCAAACAAAATGTCAAAACAATGGCTGTGGGCTTAGCTGTGAGGATTAATAAATATACATGGAAACATGACAGTTACTATAATCTTACTATGAAAGTAGGTCAACAAAAAAGGGGGGAAGGACAAGCAACCTGATTCAGGCACAGTGGGCATTCGTGTCTTTTGACCCACTGCAGGGAAATGTCGGGATTTGAGTTAGGGGATGAAAACTAGAGCAGAGGATTAAAACCGGACAGCATGTCATCAAGAAAGATGTGGTCACGTGTAGCCGATAAACTCCTTTCCCTTTCTCAACACTTCAAGCAACCAGCCAGACTGACACTGTCTGGAATCCAAATCCATACTCCTTTCCACGTTTTTATTTAACCAAGAAGACCAGGGTATTGTTTTAGTGGCAGCCATTTTGTTGATAATAAAGAGAAATTATGGGTTGGGTGTATAGAACCGCTTCATGCACGTTTGTAACATCCCAGCTGCTCGGCAGTATAATAAAATGTATTTGGTAAAAAAATGTTTTTTTTTTGTTTTTTTGGTTTTGAAAACCAGCTTCAGAATATTTAAACTTAAAACATCAGACTGTTTATTGAATTTACTACAATTGCTAAGGAATTGTAACTGTGATTTTTGGGTGCTTGGTCTTATCTTTGAAGTTAAACAGCCCCAGTGCTTTTTCACCTTCATTAAAGATGAAGGTACATTTCTGTTCCACCAGTCTGAATTGCAAAAATAATGATGGTTCTAAACAAGTTAAACACTCCCTCTATCTGCTGTTGGTTAAATAGCCCCACCTTAAACTCGTGGTGGCACAGGCGGTTGTAGTATAACACTCATAAAGGAAAAACAGAAATCATTTTAATCATAAAACACAGAGAAACCAGGAAACCACACACCTTTGTCTCATTGACATGAGGCAGGACAAAGGAACTAAAGAATACAAGGAGTATTGATGCTGTGTAAGTATAAATGCAGGACCAAGTGAGGGACTAATTAGTTAATTAATTGAAAGCAGCTGAACTAAATAAGACTTACAAGGAGACCAGGTCACAGGACTAAACCAAAACCACTATGAAACAGAACGTTTGTTGAACCAGTCGGGGTCACTCAAACAAAAATATTGCAGTTTTAGAAAGCCACACTTACTGTATATTATACATGGTCATATATAGATTTATTATTTTTCAGATTTGATTTGACTGATCTTACAGTATCATACAATATGACAACCAGTTATTGCAAAGGACAGCAAAATCTTTTCTGACTTTCAAGTTTCTCAGTCAGTTAGCATGCTTTAATCTGCTGCTTTGTGAAAATTTTCAGTCTTTTCACTGAGAGATACATTTAGTGCTATGAGAATTATATTTATGATAGTAGAGAGACTTTTAGCATGATTCATGTAGGTCTTACAATCATAAAGGCCTGGTTCAAGGTTATTTTTGTATGGAAAACTGTGCTGTTCTCTTGCATTGCTCTTGTAATCAGTGTGCATTCATTTAATGGGGTTATTCAAAAATATAAGGACTGTAGATGATTCACTAGGACACGCGCACACACACACTTGTGTGTGCACACTCACTTCAGTGAGTCTTCAGTGAGAGTAATGTTTTTTGTGTGTGTCTAGAAATCCACAAACTTCACAACCTCGTAAATTCACATGGTCCACACGGACAGCTGGTTTAGTAACCTGCTTGGATTTACGATGTTAGAGTATGTGAGGAACACTGTGGCATTCCAGACACCGGATGTGTAACAACTCTGCAGCCATTCTCATGTGATGGGGTGATTTAAAACAATAATGTCAATCTGTTTTTTGAAACAATGAAACAGATATTACAGACTTTTTCCTTCCACAGGTTTTTTAACAGGCATGCACAGGGGCAGCACTGTCCCTTGCATGACACACCAGTCTGTTTACAGCTGAACGTTTTTGCATGATGTCCATCATGCAACGTGAAAAAGGGTGTCTAACGGTTGAACTTTCTCTTTCTTGCTTCCCCTTTGTGCCATCTCTCAAAAGCCATCAACAAAACCCCTGGTAAGTTTAAAGGAAAACATCACTATATAAACAGTTAGGTGAAGAGAATTAAAATAATGTTGTAATGTACTTTTCACCACAAAATCTAGAGTATTTCACAATGAAGTATTGTGACAGTATAGAGTATACGTTTCACAATAGTCGCTTTCACACATAATGCTATTTACATGAATATTAAATTGCCTGATGAGCTTACAGTGGGTACTCTACCAGAAGGATGCATTTGCTGCTGCAGTTACTGTTAGCAGAAACAATATTCACAGGATCGAATAGTCATTGGTTATTTATTATTAGTGACAAGCGGACACATTAGCTGAAATGCATTTAAATAGTCTCGTTTTAAACACATTCATTCAGTTAGAGAGTTAGAAAATAAAAACATAATGTGCTCTTTAGTTAATGTAGGTTGTGTATATAGTTCAGCGTTTGTTTGGATATAAAACATTCACATGTTATATAACACTCCAGTATTCAGGCAGGTTTTATGAATGATAACACAGATAATATAAAAATTGTTTAAAAGTTTCTTGACTGTGAGTTGGCCAACACCTAACAGCAGATATGAGCTGTTATATATCAGGGATTGTGTTCAGGGAACGCCTGTTCTTTTAAACAAACATTACCTGTGCACTTAATAATAATTATTATTTTATTAGCTTTATTACACCTAAACACTGTTAGACGACTACGGAAATAAACATGCGTGTTTTCCAAACGCATAGCGTTGCTCATTAATATTAATTACGTAACGTGACGTTCGCCCTGACTGATCTGTTGAAAGGCGGGGCCACTCACTGTCGTCACTAGTAAACAACACTTTTGTAAACAATACTTTTGTAAACAATACTTTTGTAAACAACACTTTTGTAAACAACACTTTTGTAAACAATACTTTTGTTCAGTCAGCTGCTCGGTCCTGAAGTCGTCGCAACGGCATCTTTATCTAGAGCGCGTCCTTTATTGTGCTTATAAAACCAATATTATAATATTCGCAATATTATACATTTTATAAAATCAAATATATTTTGCTGTGTGAGTAAATGACAGCAATGGTTATTAATTTCATTACTACAGGAACGTGCTGTCATGCTGATAGCAGCAAAAGAATGATCGCTATAATGCAAATAACAGTGTCAATAACACAACGTTGTGCTTTAATGATAACGTGAAATGATTGCGTTACAGTACTGCACTTTACACAAGTATAACAAAAGCACACACAAGTTTTGTGCTACATTATAGTCAGTATAGTACAGCTGAGATGTGTAACTCGCATTGATAACGTTTTACTATGATTGTGTGAATACTGAAGCTGGAATCCTCTGCAGTATCTACAAGAAACACTTTATCAAGACCAGATAATAATAATGCTTGTAATGATTTAAATATTACCATTATTTTATTTAATTGTAATGTACGAGTGGAGATGTTAATATAACTGTAGCTTTGAGTTATTTACATTGTTTTACATGTAAATTGTGGGTATTTACCCTGCAGCAGGTAACATGCATTCTGGTTGACTGCTTACTATACTGTACCACATGTATTAATTTGAAATCTTTCCATGTCATTTTTTACATGCCAGAAATGATGAAATGGCCTTTTACCAGCTGCACTAAAAATATAGTAAACTACTATTTACTTCACTTGACTCCACCATCTGCAGTTTTAAGTGTTAAGTACCAAGTAAACTAGAAATATGTATATTCTGTATCCCACTACCAGATGTAAAGTCTGTACAGAATTTTCTTGGTGTTTTCTGTACATCTGTTTGCGGGGACTGCTGTATTTTTAATTAATTTGATTCACAGCCTGTTATTATGGTATAGTCTATTTCAGATGTCTCTAAAAAGTACATACAACAAGCTATAATTCATTGCTTTACATGTCAGTCAGACACCGGCTTTCTGTCTATATATGTAGTTCTTGTCCAGAAAAAGCATCGTCGTTTACCTGACTTTAAGCTGTTTAGTTACAAGACTATGTACGATGTTTAATTTCTTAACGCTGACAGTTTTATTGCATTTCAACAACGTATCCAAATAATGTATGTAAAGTTAAATGTATCACAAAAGCTGTATGTGTGAAAGCGCTTAATGAAACAATCTTCTAACAGACATTAATGATGTGTTGATGTTACTGCATTACTCAAATGTCAGGAGATAGAAATGATGTCAAGCTCTTTTCTCTATGAGAAGCTTTTTGTATCTGAGAAAGCTTCAGCTTCAGTGTGATAGTCATGGTTTGTCTTTCACCAAACCATGAGTGCTCACAATACCTGAACTGTATTGGTATTGGTGTTCTTATGTTTTCTTTGTCTTCCACTCGTTTTCTTCCTCAAGGGTTCGCGCATATGGTGAAGTCTCCGCAAGGTATGATCTTCATTCTCTCATTTTTCAGTGTGTTTAGAGGTTTGTTGTTATTGTGAACTGCTCTTGCACAGGCATGCAGCTCTTTGCATTGCATCCTGGACTCTAATTGGCTGTTTTCTTGTAATGTTTATGCATGATTATTGTCCTCTTGCAGAATTATGTAATTTCTCTCTGTGACGCTTTGGTGAACAGTTAGGTTAGGAGGGTTGTTTTCTTGGGGATGACACCCCCATGATGTCATAACGTGTTTTGTCATTGTTATTCTATGTTGATGCAGCGCCAACTGACCTAATGTACAATCACAGATCTGCCCTCCATATTACTGAGATCTCTTTCATGCACTGACAGAATCACTGTGCAACTGTAAATAATACATCCCAGAGCCTTTCAAAGACTTTTAACTGAGTACCGAGTCCTGGGCTTCTGCCAGCTTTTTCACTTACCTTTTCACTGGTAAAGCAACCTTACAACCTGGCACTTTCTGTGAAAAGGGTAGAATATTGTGTCTAAAACTCTTGAAAAAAAACTTTTTTCTTGTTTGGCACAGTAGCAGTAAAAGGAGGTGCGTGACTGTCAGATGATCTAAACAGAGTATACGTTTGATTTTATCTTTATTTACATGAGGTGTGCAATATTTTAAACAATATTACCAAAATTTGACACATTGTTTAAGTCTGTGATTTGTGTAATTTTTATTTTCTTGAATGTCAAGTTATATAGCTAAAATGTATTTGATGATTGTTCTTACAATAACGTCAGTAACATGTTTTCCCATCATGTTGAAGGGAAGGTGTCAACAAGTCTCCCGGGTACAGTACAAGCCTGTGATGAGTTCTCAGTGGAGATGGACAGCCATGCAGACATGATGTTATTGCATGTCTTTCATTCAAGTGCTCGTGTCCTCACACGAAAGGCTTTGAACCGGTCACAAAATAGGGTTAGTCCTTACAGAACAGAATACAGCTGAATATCTGAATCAGCCTTCCAAACCAGAAAAACCAAATGGTGCCAAACTCCGTCCCTGAGCATCTGTTAGCATGAGAAACACTAACTGCTTTTTCCACCTGAATTCCTGTGATATGGATGGGGAAGCAATGAAATGCATCATAATTCTGCAGCAGAGGTTTATAAGAGAAAGAGAAGCAGACTGAGGCGACAGCGAGCATGCTCACACAGTAGTGCATGTGACTCTCATCTGTCCTTACAGTGTATGTGTACAAGAACTAACTCTTACCCTGCTTATCCCACGATTCATTTGTTCCTGTCTCTCTGTGTCTTTCCCTCTGTCCTCCCTGTGGCCTCCTCTCCTCCTGTCTGTCTGTGGAATCTCTTCACTCCTCATGCAGGCAGAAACAAAGGTATTGCATGCGTTCCTTATTATCTCAGTAGGCCTCATTACCTGCAGCAGATTAGCATTAGCTTCTGCAGATTGTAATTGCTTTGTTAGTGAGCTGTTGATCTGGGATCTTCTCTGCTTGTAAATTTAGTGAGGATTATGCTGAAAACAAGAGAAGTTTGCCAGTGGGTTAAAAATAATAATCATTTCAGTTATATTCTCTGTAAACAGGTATGTTTTTGCCAAAATAAATTTGTTTTCTTTTTAAGGATGACTGGATATTTATACTGGAAAAGCCAACAAAATTGGCTGAGAAAATATTTTTGCAGGAGAAATCAATAAATCATCTATTTTCCAGTGAGTTGGAAATGTGGCCTCATGTCTGTCTGTACATAAACAGACTGGGCTTTGAGGTTGTTAGTTAGTTAGGTGTTTGTTGGTTAGCACAAATGCTTGCGTCTCCACCAGACGTGTGCCACGCGACAGAGCTTGATCACTGCCATTATAATCAATCAAACTCTAGACTGGAAGCACCTTTGTGGCTTTATGGCTTGATGGACACAGTTTTTATTTTTGACACTTCAAAGCTACTCTTTTTTTGGCTTTGTCCATCTGAAATTAAATATAATGTGCTTTGCCATGCAGGTATATACCCACACAGTGGGGCCTTACTGAGGACATCTCTTGGTCTCCACATGATGATCCTGCACTCAGCCTCATCATTTCCTGTTGTCTCTATACTCAGCCAGTCAAAAAAGTGACAGAAATAACATTTACATAAACAGTAACAGGGCTAAACAGTGGTGGGACTTCCACACATGGCACATAATGGAAGAGACAGCTAATCGAAACTTTCTTAACGTTTTGAGGAGGGAAAAGAAATAAGCACTTCACCAAACCTCTACTTATGTTTCAGAGAGATGAGAAGAGGTTATTAGCTCAGGCTGAGGATCTCAGTGCTGGTGCTGAGGATGATGAAATGGCTGGTGGCTGAAGGTCATCCAAGCAGCTTCTGCTCACAGCTAATCTTGAGCCAGCACATGAATGGGCTGGAGAGAGAAGTGACTGGGGCTGGGTGGGTTAGCTGCGTACTGCAGTCTGAGAGAGATGCTGTGTGACTAGCCATCTTTGAGGAGTGATTAGAAGAGTCTGGAGAAGTTCAGCTCTGGTTTAGACAATCTCTGCTCAGAGCTTTATCGTCTTTCTGTACAGCCCTGGTCATCAGCGCTCACTCCAACTAATTATCCCCTCAAAGTCTCTGCCTCTGCACACAGAGTCTATTTCTCTCTCTCCCTCTCTTCATCTCTCTATTTCTCTCTCCCTCTCTCTGTCTGTCTCAGTCATTCTCTGTGCATTCCAGTGCTTCAGATTGCTGGATGGATTCATCCAAAAATCCTCATCTCTTAGGACTGTGCTTCATTAGATGCATGTACACAAAGAAAAGAAATGCACAACAAAAAAAAGGAAAGAAAGAAAACAGACCTTTTGACACGTCTACAAATTACAGTATATAGCATGTAGTGTACAGAATGTGGGATATTTACAGAATTAGTGATTGGTAAAAACGATCAGCTTTTAGACTATCATCATTATGACCACTGCAAATGGTCATAACTGTAATGCTGTAATTTGACAATTCTGGTACAATACTTCATGCTGTACATGTACTTAGTATGTAGTATTTAGGACGTCACTATTAAAAGCATAGTATGAAATAAACCATAATGTTACTCCATATAGTAATTTTTCTCAGACTTTTGACCCTGTAGACATCATGTAAACATCACTGACTCTGTGTCGCTTTGCTCTAGTGTGCGTCAGTGCTTATGTAACACAACAAGCAATGTTCAGACTCACAATACGCCTTTAGCAGCCTGTAACATTACACACACTCACTCCTTAACACAAAGAAATGTGTGTTTGTGCCTTATTCACTTATATGTGAAACATTTAATGAAAGTGTCCTGTCATTCTCACATGGTGGGGTCATTTTGTGTTTAATTTGTGTTGTATGTTTGGATTCCCATATTTGAACTTTCGTTCTCTTCCTCTTTAATGCATTTTTCCTGTCTTGGAGGTCCTCACTGAGGAGGTTTAATCAAATCTCATGTCTCAGATGCACTTTGTGAATCTCAAACCCATCCAGCAGTCGTTACACAACTGCTGTAAAACTTAATTATGCTGTAAAACTGCTGTAAAACTTAAATTGTTTGCAGTTTTTAGCTTGGAAATCCACATGAAAAAACTCTGATCCCATGTGGACGTGAATGTCTGTATATTTTGTTTGTTCTCATTTGTTTTGACATTTATTGAATATCCCAACCAAGCTTAATTTCCTGTCGTAGTGCCTACAGCACATAACTACAGAGATCTCCATACATGAAATGACAAACTTCCTCTGTTAATAATTTACTCTAACGTCATTAAAATTAATCTTAAACAAATAGACTCTCATATGAATCTTATATGGTCAAGTAATCGTTTTCTCGTGCATTTTTAGTGTCTCTCCCTTGCTTGCTCATTTTCTAGTCTCTCTCCTGTTCCTCATCTCATCCTTGGCTCAGTCTCTTTATTGTCCTGGCTGGGATTTTTCTGCTTATTGATTATATGTTTGCTCTGCTAATGCACTCTGTCTCTCTCCCTCTCTCTCACTTTCTCGTGAATGACTCTTTAACGTCACTAATTTCTCAGTCAAGAGTTGTTTTTAGAAATGTTTCAGTTCTGTGTGGTGACAGAAAGGCTATTTGCTGTTTTAGTCTTTCGATATGTTTGACGCTTTAACACTTTTTTCGAGGGTATTTGAGGGAAAATGTATGTGTTATAGACAACAATTTTTGTAGTTATGGGATGTGGACTGTACCAAGAGGTGATTCTAAGAAGAGGGGCAGAACTGTTCAGTATGCAAATGTACCTGCACTGGCTCAGATATTATGCAGATGAGATGCTAATGAAGGCATGGCTCACAGTGTGCTGCTGCTCAGAGAAGATAATCAGGCGCTGATCAGCACACATCAAAACTCTCATTGGGCCCAATCACCACCTGTGCAACTCTGTAATGTTACGTTCCTCTCTCTGCCATGACCTTTAACACACACAAACAGCTCAGGAAGAAGGACACCTCATGTTATGTATGGGCAAAATAACCTTTATTGTTTCATAGATTTGTTTGTGTAGGGAGATACTGGACGAAAGAAGTTGAATATTTTGGGATGTGTGGACAAATTGAACAAAAGGCTTTTATTTAGCACAATACTAGGTTGATGATATAAACACTCAATTTTTAAAATATTCATCCCATAAAACATACATTGATACTTTGTATTCCCTTTCATAAGTTGAAATACATTAAACTTAATGCAGCATCCCATAATAAAAGACCTTGAAAAAGCAAGACATGGTGAAACACTTAAAGGCATCTGTCTGGTGCATGTTTACAGAGATCAACGATTAAAAAAATAGTGTCGACTGAATGCAAGGACGCAGGCAAGGTCCTGTGTGAACAGCTCTTTATCGAGCAGAAGAACTGGACAGATTCTTACAGTTCTGTCGAGAACAACTGATAGACTGGAACAAAATGCTGATTGGTTAGTTTTCTGATTGGCTAACAGAAAGCTTTATTTTTTAGATCGATCCGGTGCTGGGGACACTGCATGCATGCTAATCCAAAATAGCCATTTGGCAGCACCTTTAAGCAATAACTCAGAGCAAGATTGTGAGTAGGTTATTGCTTTTATTCAACAGTTCATTGAAACAGGTAATATCGAGTAACTGACATATTTCAGACAATACGCCCAGCTGTTTCATTTATTTCCGCCAGTGGAAACTGATATGGTGTTGCGAGCCAATACGCAGAGGTACACTGGGAATTTAGTCTCCAGTCAGTTTGTTTCTCATTGTGTTGTGTGTATGTTTGAACGGCTCGCATCTATGTAATTGTTAAGGTCCTCTCAGGATCACAGAAACCAGATCAGAGTGTCGTGTCATCACAGCCTGTAGTTGTTTCTCCTCGTGGGAATCCTGACAGAAATGCAAAACTTCGTAATTAGTTTTTGAATGAGAGTGCCAGCGGTGTGGAAATCTGAGTTAATCATCCCGTCTTATTCTGCAAAATAAAGTGCAGTTTTACTCTGAGTAAACTGCAGGGAACGTTTCTTAGTTCTCCTGTCCTGAAGGTCACTGCAGAACGAGAGACGATAAGCAGGAGTTTGTGAAAACAGCAGTCGTTACATATAAATGGTCAAGAAAACAGCTCACCTGCAACTGCAAGTGCCGTGAGTTGTGGGAAATTGTGCACTACAATTTCATGTTCATGTAGCGTTTCAGGAGTGGCCTGGATTATGATTACTTTTCAGCAGATTTCCTCTAGAAGTATGTGACTTTAATCATAGCCACAGTGTGTGTGTGTGTGTGTGTGTGTGTGTGTGTGAACGTCTACCCTTACACAACTAATCAATATTCTGCTCAAGCGTGACACGGCTTCCATGGCAACTCCAGGAGTTGAGCCCTCGGGCCGTGACCAGGAAGTGACATTTCATCAGAGCCTTTAACCCTCATACAGAAGCCTTACACAGTTAACTGTACATTTATCACACCGTGTGTGTGTATCGCTGTCTGTGTGCTTGTGTGATGTCACAGATCAGCGGTGAGATTCAGACACTCCTGATGTTGTGGCCTTCATGTATAATTGGCACACTTTATCATGGTTGTAAGTCAGGAGGCATCAGTATCACATTAATGTTTCCCTCATGCTAGAGTTATGATATTTTAATAACTTCAACCACACAGATTCTCTTTAAAACAACACCCTCCAAAGACATGACAGCTAACCAGAAGTGAGAAAACCCGAACATGCACAGAATTCTATGATCGGGGTTCTGGTCCTGCCTTTCTTGAATACACAGACATTGTGTTTTCATTATTTTGTAATTGTTGGTCTATCTATATACTGTATGATTTGTGGCCGATTTGTGTCACACGTTGCTCTTTTCACGTGTCACAGCCATTGATTTTTAAGAAAACATCCTGTTAAAAGAACATAATGAGACCCCGTGATCTGTTCCATTCTTGTCTTGTTGTTTTGAATGCAAACACTCCAGCACTAAACACGGATTCTTCTGTTGTAGAATGTGAATTGTGAATCTCCACGCTCACAGAAAACATGTCCCGCAGCTACAGGAGAATGAGGCAGTGAGCGCTTCACTAAAAATAAGAGAGGGCGTTCACGTCAGAGTTAGCGGGGACTCAAGGTCATCGCCTCTGTGC
The DNA here is from genome assembly GCA_036877525.1 of Chromobotia macracanthus. Lineage (NCBI taxonomy): Eukaryota > Metazoa > Chordata > Actinopteri > Cypriniformes > Botiidae > Chromobotia > Chromobotia macracanthus. The sequence goes on from JAZGTH010000025.1 coordinate 1,909,652, forward strand.
CAGCGGCCGCTTCAGGTTATCAAAAGAGCCGTGACTCAGCGGCTCCTGAGGAGTCATTTGTATTTAAATCGCTCTTAGTCGAGCATGCTGAGGAGAGCAAACGCTCATTGACGTGAAATTTCAAGCCGCGTCTTGCAGTCTGATGTGCTATTTTTATTTTTCCAGCATTGTAATTATTAGACATGCTTTATTATGAGCTCATAAAAATTGAGAGACTGCATGGAATATATATTTTAAGATAGACTTAAGACTTAAAATGATTACAAATGGTAAAGAAAACACTTAAAAAATATAATCACAAAATATCACTAAATGAATATTCATGGTATGTAGTGAATTTAATACTTAGCATGAACATTGGTACCATAAGATTTGAAATGGAAACAAGATGAACTGTAGAAGCAGCAGGTTATTGGACAGGAAATAGTACTTCTATCACAGGCAGAAATGCTGAGGAACACAGAAGCTGTGACAGACACTCGCTCCTCACTCGTGACACTCCATCAAATGCTGCTTGACAGAGTTAATGATGGATTAAAGAAGCATCTGCAGCTATTTCACTCTAAATAATGAAGAAGCTAAACGTCACAGTTATTGTAGTGGGTTTGTGTGACATTAGTTGTTTAAATTAAAGGTTGTTAAAAGGTTGACCATTTTGTTTAATTGTTGGCTTTCAGATGTATTTGTTAATAGCTGTCCTCAGGAAGCACAATACATTGATTCCCTGACAGTACTTGGTATTGGATAGTCGTTACAAGCCCTAAAACATGCCAGTCTTAACATTAAATGTTAATGTAGAATTAAAAATGGGTGTTTCAGACATTATAATATAATACTGTATGTCAACTACCCAGTGAACATGGTCTTTATAGTGCGTCTGTCTGGAGAGTTTCTTTAGCAAAGTCTTAGGGAAATGTATTTTATAGCCATTGGCCTTTTCTTAAATATATTTGTATTTTTGTTAGATGTTTTGGTTATGAGTTTGTCAGGCTCTTGTATGCTGTGGCGTATTCCTGCTGTGTGGTCAGAGTCTGAAGACAGTTTGTTCATCACTCTTGTCTGCTCTTCCTCAGAAAGCTTTCGGAGAACTACTGATGTCTGCCTCACGGGCGAGACTCAAGTGTCTGAGATACAGCCAAGCCTGAAGGCTTGTTTTTAGCTTGATGTCTGATGTCTTGGGAAGCACTGATGTATTCTCTCAGATACTGATAGACAATCACTGTTTTTGTGTTTTTGATAATAAACAGATATAGTGATTTATATAACGATCTCTGTATTATACTTTTATACTGTTCTGACTGTTCCTGTGTTTAGACAAACTGATAACTGAAAAATAAATAATCACACTGAAACTTTATGCTTTAAGTGAAATTAGCCCCCCAACTTTTTAATGTACATTAGAACAGATCGAAAACAGTTCAATTCAATTTACAATGTAAATAAACTCTAGCATTTTTCATTGCTGCTGCCTTAAAGTTTAATTCTGTGAGCATATTAAGTTTTCAAACAAGAAACATACTGTACACCTACATGGACAATCCATCTAGATAAATCTAGGGGTTTACTATGTGTAATAGTAATACCTCATAGGTCAAGCCTTGTGGGTTCGATTCTACAATCGCTCAGTTACCAACCACTGCACCACAGCACCTTGTTAAAGTTGAATGTTAAAGTGTTAAGTAGTCTGTGCAGTGCTGCCCCTTCTCCAGTTACCTGCAAGCGTTATTTGACTGTTGGTATGTGTTAAGCTAATGTGTTGAGACTGCAGCTTTAGTTTTGTTTGACTAGATTTCATTTTAGTTGTGCGTGTAAATTGCTGGTGGGTATGTTTGCCAAGAGCTTTGCTGTGACTTTCTCTCTGACATGATTATTTGATAGCAGGCTTTGAAATGGTGATGAGACCAGCCTGTACCTCTTACCACACATGGTGGATCTGAGTGAAAAAACCTGCAAACAGTGTAATGTCAGTGAGATCACCACAAATTCTTAGGGGGATCTGGAAGACCCCAAGCTCCTTTAAGTAGCTCAAAAAACAGACTTAACCTTGAAGTATCAGTCATCTTTCTCGTTCTCCTGAGACCTGCATAAGATCTCTGAGCGCTAAGCGAACAGATTTTGATTTGTGTTCAGGGCTGCCTGTGTTGTTTACTCACCCCAGTTTCACTGAGAGTGCTTGTGTGTTTCTGTTTGCGTTGTGTTTGTGTAACACAATATTCTCATAATGTATCCTGCTGGCTGATGTAAACCAACACCACAGAACAGGAGCAACACAAAACCATCTGATGAAGAGACTTACAACCTTAAAACAACTGTAGCACTCAGTCTCACACAAAGAATTCCAATATATATTCACAGAAATTTCCTTCCAGGGTCATTGCTGCTATGCAGTATATTGTGATTTCCTTTTCATATACGTCTTAATTACCTATTTGAAATAATAAACCCCACAAATTTCAAACTGTTCAATCAAAATAGATCACTGTTTATTTTAATATCACAATTAAAAGAAACGCTGCTGGGTGAGCTTCACTGGTTTGGTTTGAGTAGATTTAGATTCCAGGTGTTTTTTGAGTTTCTTTGTTTAAATGTCTACTCCCTAGTGTCAGTGCTTGACCACAGCAGAAGCTCTTGTATAGACTGATTGAAATACACAAGCATGCTGATTTTTAAATGTTACAAAGTAAAGTAAGTAATGTGTAAAGCACATCACAACATGTAAATATAAATTTCTAATATTGGATGATCTAAAAGCTGACGCTCTCTAGACTTCCATGACGCCGCTCTCTGCACAGCAGGAAATCCTGAGAGACAGTCGCACGAGACCTTGCCCTCAGGCACAGAGACCTGCAGTAATTGGAGTTGGTTTCATGGCAGAATGAGGCCATAGTTGTGGATCAGTAACCTACTGAACCTGAGGAAGATGGGTCTAAACCCCCACACACAACACATCTGAATGTGGCTGTGCAGAAGGAAACCTTCAGAAGATTATTATATATTCCACAGGGGCCGTTCTGGAGGTGACACACAGATAAATGACTCCATTAGGATGTTTGCTGGTGGTAATAACTGTGACCTTATAGCATCACCTTATCATATTTAAAATAGAGACTGTTTGAATGTCTTTGAAGCCTCTGACCTTCATCGCATGAGTGTGTGATGTTGTGTTGGCATGCTAATCTGAAGATCACGTACTCAGCCACAATCTCTGGTAATCGAGTGTGTGTTCACATGCATGCATGTGTACGTTTGTAAAGATGAACTATTTATCATTAGCAAACATTTATCATGCTTGACTTGCGTGATCAGCTGCCATGATTGTTAGACTGCGTGTTGCAGCAGAGCGCAATGCATCTTGAGAGTTGCAGATCTTGCATTTCTCACATTCATCTGTTGATTGAGTCATTGTCTCTGAGTGCTTGTGTCTCGCTCTGGCAGACGGCAGACTGAAGGTGACCCTGTGCTGATGGTGGCCAGTTTCTTCCAGTTTCTTGCCAGCATCTTCCTCCTCCCACAATGCATCAGTAGAACATGTCAGAGGCTAGCCTGACCCATGCAGTACATCTTTTTTTTTTTCTCAGAAAAATGAGATTATAATTTCTGTAGCTGTTTGCAGTAGGTTCAAGTTCCTTTTAAAAGTAAATAATGGACATTTCACACAACAATGGCAAGATATTTCCTTAAAATGGCCTGTGCCAAACTGATATACACAATTACATGATGTTGCAGTGGAAATAAATGAGCTTTCTTTGAGCTCATGTGTTTGCTTTATTCCTTGAGTTATATGTGATTTTATTAATAAACATTTCTTAAACTGTGCAGGAATTCCTCTGATGAAGTTTACACTGTCATAATGCAGTGAAACACAAAACTATATCATTACAATAGTTTGGATGTTTTGAAACAGGCTGGAATCTATTTAGTTCATAAAATAAAAGTGAGATTACTGTGCTTATGGCTGTTCGCAGTAGAACGTTCAAGAGAAAGATTGGAGAAAGTTTGTTCTTGTTGTCTGGAGTGTTGCCAGTTTTCCATGTAGTTTGCTCATTCCCATTGAGGTTTAACAGGTTGTTCTGTTGTGCCAAAGTTAGCCCTGATTTAGGCTGATGACGTCACTCTGTATGCACTCTGTAGGGAGATCTGGATCTACTGCATAGGTAACATGGATATCTCGTATTGTGTTTCCATCTGTTTTCTTCTCTACGTAAGCAAAGGCGTTTCCTCCGTGTTTCAATTCCTTTTCCTGTTTCCTGTGCGTATTCTCTGTGGTCTTTACAATACACTCCAGGAGTCTGAATGTCTATACAAATACATACAGCTTTAATGCTGGTATCAGTTGTGTAGCCATCAACGCTCTCTCCCGTTCTCAGGGTGAGGGGTCTGACTGTGACCTCTGACCTCTCTGTCACTTAGGCATTCATGCAAACGTTGACTGAGTGATGCCGCCCTGCCCCCTGATCTCCCATCACACCTGCCTGCCACTCTGCCAGAATCCTTTACGAGTCTGTCAGACGGATAGGTTATGGTTCCTCTGGAATCAGTCTCAGACAACACACCCTCTGTGGAAAGACCAATGTATATTTCAATAAAAAATGACATAGGCTTCTAGAAATAGCAAGCTTGGCTGGATCATTGTAATAAAATCTCAATTACATCTTGTATAAAATTACTTGCTGATGCTCTTTTACTTTGTGTTCTAAGTATGCTATTCTAAGCATAAATTCCTCACCATTTTAATTGTGCACAAATACAAATTTTGTGTATTTTTTTATACCATTTAGTATGGTATGTCAAATTAACCTTTACCTTTAGGTATAAGGTATAATCATATCCCAAAATATACAATATTAAAATGAATGAATTAACCTTGAGCTTACAACAATTCATATTTCTGTCAACACCAACACATTTCATACTTAAACTTCACATTAAAAGATGAAGTTGTCTCTGGTCATTTAATGTGATATTTTTGATGTAATACTCACACTATTGGCTGAAACTGTAAGTGGATGGTTTCTGTCCAGAATAAGCTGCATTTTGGTCCAGACTTTATGCCTGTAGTCCAGAGTCTGTATATTTGAGCTAATGTCAAACTAAGCAGCAGCACTGAGGGATCATAACTGAAAAATAGATTATTATATTTAGGATATTTTCTGCTTCATGATTTCGGCTCTGGTTCGGTGAAAAATGGTAGAGGATTTCGACTGTTTAAAGGAACCTTTCTGTTCAATCTGTGTTAGGGACATTAGGAATTTTCCGGTTTGGCTCATGACTGATTTGGCTCATTAAAGAGAGAGAGTGGGAATTAATTAATATGGTTAAATGAAGCATGCTGAACCCTCCACAAGCTGTGAAGTGAAGTGTGGAAGAAGACGCATCGAGAGTGATGAGCAGATCATTCTTTTCATTATTATTATCATTATTTTTATCATTATTATGATCCCCGGCTATGACATTTCTGCTTGAAACAATGTTATAACGTTATGAAATAGCTTTATTATATAAAATGGAGAGAAGGGCAGTTGTATTTTTGGCACATGGAAACACATTTCTCACTGTGTAGGTGTACGTGAAGCTTAGAAGTGAAACTTTAAAGGTCATTTGTCTTTTTCCTCTGAACGTCTCTGTTTCTCTATCTCTCCCTCTCTTACATTCTTACATCTTATTCTAAATAGGTGCATTAACTTGTTTAGAGCGACAAGAAATTTGTTTGTTCGCACTGCTATTGAAAATAATCTGCAATGTGACACAATATTTTGTAACCTTTAATCAAAACAATAATTTCCCCCGATCTCTTAAACAACTTTAATATTTCAGGTAATGAGGAAAAATAACCAGTAATTAATAACCAATAGGTCATTGTTCCTCATTTGTAAGTGGCTTTGGATAAAAGTGTGTGCTCATGAGTAAATGTCGCAGTCATTGACCTTGTTGCAGCAGTATGCAGTGCGTCTCATAATCTAAAGGTCATGAGTTTGAGTCTCACACAGGACAGAAGCTTTTGATGTTCCTGTAGCTCCACTGGTAGAGAATACAGTAGCAAAGCAACGACAAGGTCATGGATTTGACACTGCGTACATAAACTGATAAAATATCCACCCTAAATATACTGTAAGCCACTCTGTATAAAAGCGATAATGTAAATGTAAAGGTGACTGGCTGTATGTGGGACTTGACAATGATGTATGTTGTGTTGAGTAGGTGAGACTGTGTGCCACAGCAAATATCATGAAGCTCAGAAAAAGCAAGTGAGAGAGAGAAGGAAGGAAAAAAAGCACTTTGATTTGCGCCTGAGGGCAAAGTCACTCAAGGAACATTCACAGAAATCCAGCTGACCTGCTTTCTCAGCATGCTTTTTCCTTCTTACCCAGAGTGGCATTTAATTTAGGCTCCATCATTCTTCTTTTCTTTTTCGGCCTCGTCCAGGAAAAACTGGGTTCCCCCCACCTATCTGTAACTCCTTCTGTTTTCTCATTTGCTAAGCTTTAAACTCTCTGAGTGGAATTCACTAAGAATGAGTTGTGGCTGCTGAAAGTGTCATTTATGTGCATGCATCGTTTTTGTTGTTTTTCTATGTGATTCACTGAAGTAATTATGCAAATCGGGTAATGGTGCAAACATGGCCAAAAATCAATGCTGAATGCAATTTGCACTGCACTATTCCCCGTCTTGCAGGCTGAGTTTGAGGTTGTGGATAATGCAGCAGACTAATGCCATCTGGCATACTCGGTTATTCCATGTATCTGAATATATGCCTGTTTATGCTCTTCTGCATCATTTGATCACCTCTGTTTTCCACCTGCTGGTGCAAGAGCAGCCTGCATGCACCAAAACATCTGCGTTTTGGAATCAGGTGAAATCTATGATAAGCCTGTTTGCATAATGTGATTCAGTGTAGACAGTGTCGGGTAAACTGGAGAGAACCTCAATGTTCTTTCGTTCTCTGTCTTTTGCTTTTTTTGTAAATCCCCCCCCTTTGTTTGGTCACTGTGTGTCCTGGAAGTATGCAGGGCTCTCCAGTGACTTGCTTAGAGTTTGCGCTCTGCTATTGACAGCTCTGGGTTAAAAAATGCAAAGCTTTAAATACATATAGGGACATGGTACAACATGCTAGAATAACGAAACGAATGTCCTTGCAGGAAAAGGTGGTTATCTGCTCTCAGCCAACGTAGCTTTGATTAATCACTGTGTTTACCCTCTGCTGTCCTCTTTGCTATCCCAAGATGCACCACAGCTGCCTGGTTCCTCTCGCCTCTGCATGATTCATTCTTATCTCTCAGAAAGAAAAGCAAAACGTGGAATTGTTTGATTTTCTGGCTCTTGAGAAACCTGCTTCTACCTTTTGCCAGTTGTCTCTGTAGTTAATGACTAAAAAACCATTAACCCATTTTGTTTCTCAGAAATGTTTTTATTCAGTTCCTTTTGACATTACATATGTTAACATGAGACTAACGTAATATAATTGCAGACTAGCATTTGGGAAGTTATGTTTATGTTATGTTTTATATATTTTTTCACGTTCACAAGTATGTAAATTTTGACTGTTATTACAAATTCACCAACAGGAATTATGTTAGTGACGCATAACGAGTTCATCCCCCATAATAAGTTCATCCCCCAAAGAAGCAGTTGCACCTCACGAGGAAGATTTAGAGAACTTTAATGCTCAAACAAACAGTTTTACACACTTTTGTAGAAATGGTAAATGCTGCACAGATGCTGCTTTCAAGCTTTCTTTGTAATTGCAAATGTATAAACAGTTTTTATTTGCGTGCCTCAGATTCAGATTCCTAAAAATGTGATTTTGTTTATCTAAAATAAAATATTTACAATTTTAATCAATATCCATATTTTTTGTTGTCTTGTGGCAACCACAATAAAAAGCTATAACTAAAACAATGCATATTTTATTATATTGCATTTAATTTAAAATCATGTTTGAAATGTGGGCAACATTGTACCTCTGCAGAGCATGGCAGTAATCTGTCTCCCAGTGGGAAACATGATCAATTTTAACATTTCTGATGGCTGATGGCTAATTACATATTAAGCATGTTAGCATGTGACTAAATTACTTCTGTGATAAATTGTGATAAAATAGTTTCCCAAGCACATCTGCCTTAAATCCAGGATTTCAAGAGAACCAGGTTTTGTTGTTTTTATACTCCTGTATTTCTTGCTTGTTGACTTTCATATGTTTTGGCATGTCAGATCCAGACCTGTTGTGCTCTGATCTGAGGGCAGAACAGAGGCACTCTGTGAGCTTTAGTTCTCCAGGAACAGCCGCAGATGCTTTGATCTTCATTCCTCACACCTCTGCTGACAGCAGAGAACTTGAGTCCTGTGGAGTTAGTCACTGCAGCTCTCTTATTTTCTGTCTTTTGCTTTCTTCGGCTTTAAATTCCTCCATTTATAAGTAAAGGTCACACAGCTCTGCAGGGGTGGGATCTTATGCTTTCAAAGCTAACTCACTGTTGCTGCCCTCTCTGAAATGTCCCACCCTGCCTTTAAAACGATTCGTATTATTTCAATAACAAAATACAAAAACAAAAGTAAATTTACTTGAAATGTGAACTGTTCAAATAAAGATTTGCTTTCTGTACGGCTGCATGTTGTGATGATTGTGTGGGCATCAGCCCGAGTGGTGTGTTGTGTGACGGTCGGTGTGTGGTCTCTCCGTGCCCCTGCATTCTGATGCTGTTAGGTAGCAGGTGGGGAGATGTTTGTGCAAGCTAAACTCAGCAGCAGGCCTCTGAACAACACAGCAGGCACTGTCACAAACATCACCACTAGGTTGGGAGGGAAGATTCATTGTTGTGTTTTATTTTCCTTGTCAGAGTTGTGACAGGTGTGTTTAGGAATGTGAGGCGAGGGCGATGTGTTCTGACAGACAAACAGGGTGTTATCTGCTGTTGTCACTCCTGATAGTTGAAGTCCAGCCAGAGCGAGGGACTTTTATTATAATATATATTTAACCCACTGATTTGCTGTGTAATAAAAGCAAAAAATGTGTTCTTGGTTTTGTTGTGTCGATAGTAGCTGTGTTTGCTGTATTCATAAACCTGCTAATTGTGCGTTTCCATCCTGTCAGTTTTATTTCTGACAGTGTAGAAATGAACCTTGTATTTGGTTATTGAATGTCCACTGTCATGAGACGTGCTTTGAACATGCACACAGACATTTCTTTCTTGCTGTTACAATTTCAGCTTTAAACATAAATAAAGAAAATAATGTCTGTTTAGGACCATTAAGATTTTTGCTTTGTCGACACATATACGATATATGACAATAAAGACATATTTATACACAAAATATATATGTATCGTAGTTTATGTACAACATACATATGTGTTATGGTACGGGTAGTTTGGAAGGAATTGTTCTCAGATGTCAAGAAAATAATACCACAATGTCATATATGCCACAAACCAATGTTTGCGCTTCTTATGTAAACAGTATGTAAAGGCGCTTGAAATAGTTTACAGGAAATATATTCTGGCTATATATAAAAATTGTATATAATTATATAATAAACTTTACAGTGAACTTTACTTTTTACTTTAGGTGCAGAGTAAAGTATTGATAAAGAATAAGTAGGTGTGTCCAAACTGCGCAACACAAATGAAGTGTGATTTTATCCCATGGCAGATGAAGTGGCCAGTGCCAAGACTAATCAGCCGGGTGAATTTATTCCCTCCTCTCAGCACTATAAATTTAGACAAAGGGAAACAGCACCCTTAATTTGACAGCAGTATTATTCATGTTGTATGGCCTGAACCAAATTATGTTCCACATATTTCACAGTGCTGCCTGCCTGCTGGCTGTCTAAGGATCTGAATTGCCCCATAAAACCTCAACTGTTTTTTAAGATGGTTTCAAATTGTGCATATATCATCTATGCAAAATACTGGGCATTCATTTGTCTGGAAGTGTGTTTCACTGGATTGGATAGAAAAGAAAAGGACTCGGGGTTGTGAGGCACAGATCCGTGGGGATCCAAAATTCAGCAGTTTTGTCAAGGTCATTGTTGTGTTCACCTTGTTTTAACCATAAACAGTACCATGTTTTTGTAATCATTTGGGAGGACAGAACAGGGATTGTGCTAAAAGTCCAATACTTTAGTGTTCGTGTCGTACATCGCTGCAGAATGAAGTGCTTTCTAATAATCATAGATTTCACTTTTAGATATTTAATTACTGTTAGTCTTGTGTACTGTGCTTTTCTTAAAGTAACTCTTGAAGTAAACGCTTAGTTTCCATATGAATAGTGCCATATGAATAGTCCACCTAACTAAATACTGCATTTACATGTTGACTTGATATTTAGAAAATGTAAAATAATAGAAGCTATCTTCACTTCATTTCTTTGTTGAGTGAGTTTTCTTTTGCTGTGTCATTTGAATGAATGGACACAGAACTCCACCCACACTGAGAGATCGTCCATTTGAGGTCAAAATTCTCATCCTCATGACATCATCAGACATTTTGCACTCTCAGTGTGCTAGCACGCTGCTTCACTATCTTAGCATATGATCATACATTCATGACTGCTCTGTCAGCTGGGAGAGCAGACGTGATGCCCAGTCAAACCTTCATCTGTAGATCTGACTGCATGATGAGGAGAGCTTCATTGCTCCAGACCTCAAGCAATGCTCCAGTGCCAGAACGCATTAGCACACCGTCATTCATCTTCTGAAGCAGTGCCGTGCTAGTGCCAAAGAAGCCTCGCTTTCTGCAAGCAACTGATCTGAGTTCAGTTTAATGATCAAACGTGAAGGAATGTTTCATCTTAAGACTGTTTAAGGGTCAGATCTCATGTAGTCTCTGATCTCTGTGATGGGAATAAATAATGGAGAATCTCAGAGCTCCTACTCTGCGGGACGTGGCAAATAAAATTCAAAATTATGTCATCTGCCAAAGGCTGGTAAATTGAGAATATGTACATAAATATGTGTATATTGATTTATTATCCCTTAATTAATAATTAATCAATTATTTAGTTAATAATTGAGGAATAATTCATTATTTGTACTTTTCCTGCATATTTTAGAAATTGTTGTGTGTAGCAACATTATAAACTTTATATAATCGCTTTTATTAGAATCACATATGTCTGATAAACAAGAGAGACGGAATCACTGTTATATCGCTATTGTGAATTAAACCATGTTGTTCAGAAAATTGAATAAAATCTCACTTGATGGGTTTAATTTTGGTTCCTGGACACAACCAGGCTAATTCACAAGAAGAGATGGCAGTATTAGAGTGATTATACTTTGTAATTAGATCGATTATATTTTGTAAATGATCTTGTATTTGTAGCTGTGGTGCAGAGGTTAGCACATTGTCTTCTTCAGTGAAGCTGTAGACCTCACACAGTCGACATAGGTTCAAGTCCACAGTGTGAATCCATCTCATTCCAATGTTCATCCAATAATGTTTTTTTTAATAAAGAGAGATAAGCCATTAAAAATGAATCCCTTGTGGGGAGATTAGTGCAGTTTAGTGTGTCTATAAAGTGCCTGATGTCATATGTTGGAATGGTTCCTGACATGGAGGGAAAGACCTGTCCTACAGTTCTCTCTCTCTCTCTCTCTCTCTCTCTCTCTCTCTCTCTCTCTCTAAATGGAAAGCTGTGCCATTTTTATCAGGAACCTCCTACAGCAGATGGGTTAAATGCACTCTCTTCATTTCACAGCATTACAGCTGGGAAGGCTTTCCAAAGCTTTCACTAATTATCTAATGAGACGAAGTTGCTTCCACACTGGCATACCAGAAAAGACATTTGAGTAGGTAAAGAATGAAACAATACTCTTATATAGAGCTTTTTTTCCAAACGTGGAACTTCAAGTAAATATTTGGCCTTGTGATAGTACATAACACATAGATATTTTACTGCATGAACTGTACATCTTTATTAATGTATATTTTAGCACGTCAGTAATGATTTGAATGCACTGCTCATTGTGTTTTGTCAGAGTCATTGTTGGGTTTACCTTGTTTTAACCCAACAGTACCATGTTTTTGTAATCATTTGGGAGGACAGAACAGGGATTGTCCTAAAAGTCCAACACTTCAGCGTTAGTGTTGCACATCACCATGAAGTGGTTTAAAATAATCATAGATTTGAGTTTTAGTAATTTAGTCACTGTTAAACTTGTTTACTGTACTTATTTTGAAATTCAGCTAAACAGATTATGAATGAGCAATACCTACAGTAAATGCTTAGTTTACATATGAATAATGCTCAGAGTATTTCATATGAATAAAGCTCACCCAACTAAAAACTAAAAAGAAAATGTTATAAAAATATGCTAATATATGGCTTTGTGGTATTACATTATAAACTGTACGTTTTTCACTTTTATTTATTAATGTGCTGAATTAGCCCTTTAAGTATTGATTTGAGTGCAGCTCTAGGATGTGATGAGAAATATTTTCTTAAAGCTTTAAACAACAGAAAACAGAGGGGCACCAGGAACTGTCCAGGGTGCTGAACTATGAAAGCAAACCAGTGCCCCTGTCTTTTGTGTTGAATTCAAACCAGGATTTGATCAGGGGATTTAGGGCTGCATTCAGTGATTTCTCTATGTAGTGTCTCCCACTCGCAGGAGGGAGGTGTTCCTGTGGGTGGCTGTGGACTGCAGTGCTGCTGTAGATAAATATGTGGTGTGGATGGACTTTCTAGTGACTGCAGTTTGAGTCTGTGTCCTATGATGGTTTGACGTGATGTAATCCTCTTTGCTTGATCTCTCCATCTGGTTGATCCCCACACCCAATCCCCATCCCTCCACCCTCTTCTTCTCTTATCCCAACTCTCAGCCCATCACATCACACTGTCTGTCCTCTCCGAGCACCCAGCAAATACACCGTAATCAACACCTCCTCTACCTCTTTTATCCACCCGTCAACACTGAGGTCTTTTTTGTTTTGTGGGGAATTGAAATAAACTAGACAAGCAGAGGTCACTCATGTTCCCATGAATCCTAATCCCATGAAGAGTTTTATTCCTCTGTTAATCTTTGAGCAGCTAGATGACCTCCTTACTGGCAGACACAGCTTTTTGGGTAACTAGTGGAAACAGGTTGTGGAGTGGATTCAGTAACCTACTCTGATCATTGGTTTATTTTAAACATTTGGGGAAGTTTTGTTGGTTAAGTTTGCAGTTGGACCATATATGAGTGAAAGAGGAAGATTTGTTTAACTTTGCACTGTTGCTGGAAATCTTCCAAGGTCACTAAATGTTTAACATTACCTGCATGAGCTTTTCTATATGAAGCTGACTCCACTGGCATACGAGCATGTAGACACCCAGTCTTTTGGAATCACTTAGATTTGTTTTCATTGGGAAATCTGTATGCCATTTGTAGCTTTAATTATGTATGTGCTGGAGGAAACAGCAGCACATACATCAGTTTTGTAGAATTGAAAACGAAAAGGACGGGGTGTTACGCAGGCCCAGAGGCAAATGGTTTCTTCCATTAATACTCTGGCAGCTTGCCAACAGAGTAAACACCAGCGCAGTACGCAAAGATAACTGCAGTGCCGGGACACAGAAAAGGTGCCGTTTTTATGACACGCATCTTTCCTAAAGCAGCACTGAATCCACGTCAGTTCTAAGCTTGGTTTTCACCTGGAAATATTTGCTAAACATTCAACAGCTGTGCTCTCAACACTGTTTGCGAGATGCCAGGCTGCCACGCGGCTGTGTTCGAATACTGCATTACTCCACACATTTCAGTGTTTGCATTACAGAGCACATTAGCAGTGAGACAAAAATAAACAATTATGTGTTAGGCTGTTCAATTGAGCCGTCCTCCTCTCTCATCTCCTGACTGCTGCTGTGGGCGCAGTAAGCGGGATTAGAGATGATTGTAATGCTGACGTGATGCCTACTGGAGACACGTCCTTCTCAAAAAAACAGGGAGAAAAAGAAGGTTTAAAGCAGCTGTTTTCTACTAGTCAGTCGTGACCCAAAATTGGGTTGCAGGTTTGTTCTGATCGTGAACAGAAAGATAAATAAATTATTGCTAAATGCAAATAACAAGATTATTAAATAATATAAATAATATAATTGTGCATAGCTGAGCGAAATAAAAAAAATCTTTTCCAAAATGATCTTTTCCAATTAGCTTTACAATTTGCTTTTTGCCAACCACAGTATCTTTTGTGCTAAGAATTATGCAAAGAGCACAATATGGTCGAAAAGATATTTAAAAACCCTTGAACTGACTGTTATTATAAAATAAATAAATAAATAATTTGTAATGTTGAATTTCAAAGATATTTTTGTTCACTATTATATGAAAAGCAATTTTGGTTTGTGCTGGGTTGCCATATTTCAAATCCTCATCACAATAACTTACCGACTGGTCCCAGGCCTGCACCAACAACAGAGCCACAGAGGTAAAACAGTGGGTTTGTTGTGCGCTCAAACGTATTGTGTGTTTTATCATTTCTATACTTTCAACAGAGCATTTATTGAAGCTGAGGCACAGAGAGAATGAGAGACTGAAGCAGAGAGAGCATGATTCAGACAGAGTGAAAAAGGCAGCGGGCCTCAGGGGCTGATGGGAATATTCATAGTACTGCGAGTTTGCTGATTAACAAAGATTTGATTTTTTTCCCTCTCTGCCTCTCTCCTCCTCAGAGGCGTTTGCTCCGTCTGTTTGTTCAGGCAAACACCCGGATAAAGACCATGATTGAAACAAACAGGCTCTGGAATATCTCAGATTGTCTGGATATGCCGCAGGGATGAGACTAGGCCCAAACCGGATTTTACTAGGAACACTATGCTCAGACTGTACCACAGTGAGACAGAACTGAAGTTTTCTCTTCAGAACTTGGGAGTGAAAGATTGTTTGTAGTCAGTTTGTTAAAGCCTTTTATGATGCTAGATTCACTGGATCTATATTCCCTCCCTCTGGTTTGTCAATAAAATGCAGCAAGACGGGTCTGGTGAGAGCGGAGGATGTCGATAGCACTCTGCTCAGAGAACTCTTCACGTTCTTTCTCCAGCAGATCATTTGACATGATGAACTGGACTGTGTCATACTAGTGGATTTGGTGAGAAAGCTGTCCATTGGCATTTCCATTCATTTCAATGGCAGGTGTGCTGTTGTCCTGGAAGTCTGCAGTTTTAAAAGCCAATATATAATGTCATAGTTACTTACTAATGAGTGCTAAATTCCCTGCCAGTCAATAACTGAGTCCTGGATGTAACTAGGAGGCGCTTGGGTGGTTAAAAAGAACAATACCAGTAATGTCACAGCCTATATGACAAAATCATGGCCCAATTTACATAGTGCCCAGTTGAATATTCTGTTTTGCTTAAAACAGCTTGTTACAACAGTAAAATGTTCTGAATGTCATTTTAAGTTGTCTTTAAATCAGCCCAAACGTCAGTGACTTTATAACTCAGTCTGTGGCTTGATATTTCATGATATTCTATGATATATAATAGTACATAAATGAAACTGGTTGGTCATAAAATGTGACCTTAGCAGCAGCACCGTGGCATTAAATCACTCTCCAGAATCTGAATGTAAAATCTGCTGTGGAATAATGATGTGCTCACTTCCTGTGAGCTCTGCTGCGCTACTGTAACAGGAAGTAGCATTTTCAAGTCCTGATTATATGTTAACAATACATATAATCACAAGACTCACTATATGAGCTACTGTACCAGCAACTGAAGAAACTGTGTGTGTGTGCAGAGGTTTTATTTCTTATCCTTGAGGTCACACAGTGGTACTCCTGTGCTGATCGTCATTGTTGTATTGTCAGTGTGTCTGAGCACACATCCCCTATGTGTGTGTAATTATGTATGTGACTCTTTAGATGTATTGTTAAGCTGTATTTCCCCCTTACAGGTGGTTAATGACAATTGTGGCATCAAATCTTTGTATTAGTATTTTTTACTAGTATTTTTTCTTGTTTTCCAGTATAAGTAAAAAAGGAATGAATAATAAATCTAGACTAATTCAAAAAACTTTGTACTTTCTCTAACCACACTGGCTTATTTTTCACTTGTTTTTGGCTTGTTTATATTAATTGAAGTGAAAATCTTCTAGCAAAAACAAAATAACTTATATTCAACTCCTAATATCTTATGTGGTGTTGTTTCCCAAGTAAATATAAAATTTAGGTAAGAAAACAAACTAATCCAAAACTAATGGCCTTGTTTGTCATCTACAGTATCTGCATGCCTCAGCAACAGATTCACACAAATACAGCACTGCACACATAAAGCACACAGAAGATGAGTACACAGCATAAATAAAACAAGTCTTTAATTATTTATAGGTTGAATCGTTTCTGATCAATATTTTTCAGTACTGAATAAAATATAAGTATTTAGCAGACATTTTGACTCTGTCCACAATCTTTAATGAAGTTTTCACTGAGCTTGTTGCAGTGCATTCTGGGACATGTACATGACTCAGTATTTCTCTCTTTTTTTTCGATTCTGACTTTTATTCCTTCTTGTGTACGTGTTGTGCTTTGTCGTAGCTGAATCTGTGGCGAGGTCACAGCAGTACACCTGCAGCTGGCCTCACCTCAACATGGCTACATACAGTATTCACACTGCTTTTATTATGACACTTCCTACACCGCGATACATATGCTTCTAAAAAGTTTTTAATAAATCTTTTTTGCTGGTTTTCCAGCAGTCTGTTATTAGAGTATGAATATTTACATAACCTACACTGAAAAAATATACTAACCAAAATTTGTATCTTAAGGTATTGTAGGTAAAAATGGCTAAAAAACCTGAAACAAAATTATTTAAAGAAGCAACGTTGTGAAATATATTACAGCTTGTTTTCAGAGAATTTATCTTGAATTTAAGTGTATTTTGTTGCACCACATTAGCAGTTGATTCTAGTATAAATGGGTTAAAAAAATCTGCTATTGAAAAACCTGCAGGTTCTGTCTGGCCCTGTTTGTGAGGTTACATTTAAGTTAGGATGCTGCCTTAAAAGGTGAAAGCTGCCTATGTAGTCAGTAAACAGCAAGGCAGCTGAATAAGTGGGTAAAAAATAATGGTTGTGTTTGGATGCTGGATGGCACTTAGTTTGCAGAAGAGACCATTTCTTCAGTTCTCACTCATCTCCCTGTGTGTGTGTGTGTGTGTGTGTGTGTGGCTGTTGAAGTGAGCAGTCAGACTTCTCATTATCACAACTATTAGAGAGACTGCAGGGATGATATGAATGGACCATATAATGTTGCATCTGCGTATGAGAGAGAGAATATTAGATTCGTAAATTTACTCATTTTTTCCCATTTTTTTTTTAAACATTTCAAAAGCATTTCATGTGACTATTGGGAAGTAAAGTACCACGAGCAGTAATTTTACCATCTGCAAGGGATGCATCTGTCAGTGAAGCAAGACAAAATCCTTTTACTATAACAGCTTTTTATGCAGAGATGGTTTGTGATTTTTCCAAGAAGGGAAACACTGTGACTGTTAAACCATTGCTCTGTATGTCTGACCCTGTAAGATTATTATGACAGCCACTGGTGTGAGTCTCAGAGCAGGGCCATCTGTTTACCCAACCAGTAAAAGATGTGAGGAGCACTCGGGGAATCGGTTTGTTTTCAGTTTTCTTTAGTGTCACTGATATTACAGAATTGTTTTACTGGAAGACAAAGATACAGCTTATGCTGCTCTATAGGAGAAAGATGTGTGAAACAGCAGGTGTTGAACATGTGGACTGAGAAAGTCTGCATGAATCTTCTTTCTGTTGCACACTGTTCCTCGTGACTTTATTCTTCTCCAAATTTAGAAGCCAGGCTTAGAGAAAGAGACAATGCAGGACGCTTCTGCCTTCACAGAGCCCAGTAGAGCCCAGAGGGCACTTCGCCTTTTCAAGAACCATGGGGTCAGATACAGCCTCTCTCTCATTTGCCATTTACCCCTCGGAAACGAGAGAACAGAGGCATGCGTGAACGTCGTGTCAGTCCTCCAGTGGTGTGTGTACCGCCAGATACATCAAGTCATTGGTGTGCTCACTCGTGCATGTGAAGCAAATGCTTTATGCTAATGTCTCTGTGCTCTAGCAGAATTCACAAACACTGCATTTTGACATGTTGTTGTTTGCACAGTGAACACCGTTTCTGTATGTGCTGCAAAATAATGAATAACAGATTATAAAAGACAATCTCTATGTTAACAAATGATACTGCTGTAAGGGTGTATGATATTTATTAGGTCGTTTTTAGCAGAGTGAAATATTTTATGTGAAATGCACATAATGGACAGTGATGATATGATAGTTATATTTATTTAAATAAGTCAGTGTTTTTGTCTTTCAGGATGGTTACAACTTCAGCCAAAATGAAACCTGTGTTCGTGTACTTTAGTCACCATCATGCCATTTTAAACATGTATGACTTTGTCCTTAAAAGTCGTCCAGATGACCTGTAAGTCTTTTAAAGCCAAAAAATAATTTTGTGTAAGGAGGACAGAAAATCTTTCAGTTCCTTTAAAATCTCAGGTTGATGATCTCAAACAGCACTGGTTATGCTGTGTCTGATCACATCTAGTTCAGATATGTGGAAATGCAAATGAGCTATATTGTGAACTATTTCTTTAACCATTTGATAACCAACACCAAACGTTTCAGTGGGATATGAATTGCTCGTAGTTAGATTGCTTTGTGTATTTGTGCTCACCTGGAGAAGACAATTATTCAGAGTACACACACACATATTCAGGCTTTCCAGTTCTTATCTTTCACTGAGAAGCACATCTGACATCCTTCAGTGACTGTAGACACACACAGTGTTGTGGCCGTGGGTGACAACCAGCTCCGGCTGGATTCAAAGCTGCAGTGATTTGTCTCTGAAACACAGCTGTAGATCTTACAGCTTCCTCCCTTTATCACTCAATAGCGTGTTTGCTTCTCTGTCACTGTCCGTTATATTGAAATGAGAAGAGACTCCTCTCATGATTTCTAAACAAAATGTAAAATGTAGTAGAAATGTGATATGACAGCGTGTGTGTTGCAGTTTTATGATGTACCGTTTGTTTTGTTGGGTCGCCCTCCTCCTGTGATTCCTGCCGTGTGGCAGCTCTATCCCTCATGTTTATTTGAGTCCTCTCTGTATGGTTCCCTCATTTACCTGTTAACCTTTAACCTGTCCCATGTCGAGCTGATAAATATTCCACTGGTTGCCGTCATCTGTGTCCGTGTTTCAGGACGCGCACAGTGAGGGGAGAGAATGAATAAAACAGGTTTTTTATTTTTCACATTTCAGAGGTCATCACAGACCTCAGTCTAATAGAGCAGGTTTGGATTTAGCTGCATCAGTGAAGGGTCAGATGGGAGGAGACGGTGGAGGGGCTGCTGGGATAGACACAGCTCATGTCTCTGCCTTGCCGCTGACAGCAGAGATAATGGCCAATCAGGCAATGTGCTGTTCTGGTGAATGATTGGCTCCCGGAACCGTCAGTCACGCTTCAGGAAACTCTGCTTCACTGCCAAGGCTGGGAGTTGGAGGGGTTGGAGGCAGAGGGTGGGGGGACAAGTCGGATGTGCTGGTGAGTGGAGGATTTCTGAAATGTGTATTTTTTTAGTTCAGTACAGATTCTGAATTAATGGGTTTTGGAACACATTTGGCTTACAGTAACACACTGTTGTTATTAACATAGTATTTATTAATACCAAGTCACGAAATGGTCTTTTGTGTCTGTCATCAAGTTTATTAATTTTGAACTTATGTTAACATTGCCTCAAAAACATAAATTGGTAAACACAGCAAGTGTCATTAATGTTGCAGGCAAGAATTTGAACCTTTAGTGGGTGAGTTCAAGTTCCATAATTTGTTAGTCTGGATGGGTCAAACTGATGGAAACAGCCTATATTGTGGACCAGTTGTGAACTTAATAGGTGTTATTATCACATTAAAAGGATAATCATCTAATCACCTTAATAAAAACTCTAATTAAAACAGAAACTTTATCTTATGCTGTCACTGTTGCTGTCACAGTGTTACTTAAAAACTGAGCAGTTGAGCACACCCCGTTTGATAACATTTTCATAATATTTGGTTATTTTCTAATCTGATTGCCGTCTCAGAGAAAAGACCTCAGATGTGATGTTCTGCAGATGAATTGACGAGTTTTGGCAGAAGGCAGAGGTTTATTACTCAACAGCTTAGCATGGTGCTTGCATTGGCTGCAGACTCGCGCATGGAGAGAGCTGGAGGCATTTTAATTTCACTTCGCAGCGTGCAACACTCCGCCCACTTGACCCTGTGTAATATTTTACAGTGGTACTGAGTGGGCAGACTGTGGTTTGGGCTGAACGTGGTGAATGATGTAACATGAAGATTCATCTTCTGCATGAATCACTGCTAAAACACGTTCGTGTTCAGTGACACGTTTGAGCGCTTTAGACAATCCAGCCTGACATTTGGATGTCACAGATCTTACTGGATCTTAAAATGAGTGTGTTAATGGTCTCAAGTGGGTAATCGCTGTGTAATCAGTCTTGCCATCCCTGCGTGCCACCCAGCTTTCTGCATGACTGCCTCTCGTGATGGTATTAGACTCCAGGGACCCCTACACACCCCATCCCAACCCTGTCAGCCCTACGTTCATCATTTACACCCCCAATACCTATCGATTGGCAGAGCTCAGCTGGACGGGTGGGGCAGCTGCCTCTAACCAACCAGGTGACAGTGGAGTGATGAGCTATCACAGCCTGGACCATAATGCTGCAGTGAGAGGAACTGCTGCAGAAATGTGACACTAGAGTTTAAC
This sequence comes from Chromobotia macracanthus, assembly GCA_036877525.1. Classification (NCBI taxonomy): domain Eukaryota; kingdom Metazoa; phylum Chordata; class Actinopteri; order Cypriniformes; family Botiidae; genus Chromobotia; species Chromobotia macracanthus. The sequence goes on from JAZGTH010000025.1 coordinate 1,930,418, forward strand.
CAGTGGAAACAGTCATTAGTTTTGTAATTCTGCATGTCTCCCTCCTTGATCTGTCACAGCTTGTGAGGATGAGAGTGCTAGAATTAATAGTGTTTCTCATTTAACTTTCAACTATGCTGCTGGGAAGTTCATTTCTTACTCATTTCCTTAAAACAGTTCTTTTAAATGAATTTGAGATTTTTTTTGGAGTCAGTCTGTTCAAAACCCTCATTCATACATTTTCTGCTTTAAAATAATAAAATGTGTAATCAAAATATATGCAGTATTTATATAATATTTGAATACTGCAATGTTTGGTATGTAATTATTGCAGTTTATTATTATGTATTGTTGTAAAGAATAGTTAAATATTAATCTGGCTATCTTCAATTTTATTTTCAGATAACATTTTACAAAAGGTTGCATTTGTTAACATAACCCTAATAGAGGGTATGTCTTTAAATGCAGACATAGGTTACTCTCCTACTATTGTCATGTATGATAACCCAGCTGGAACCATCGGCACATGAGTCTGTCTCCATCAGAGATGTTACCAGTTTGTTTACAGCTGCATTTGACACAACCAATCACAGGCAGCGTCACTGCACATCTTGTTTTCTAGTTGGGCTGCTTTAGCTGGCAGGTTAGTGTACGGTCAACCTTGAGACCTGCCCACTCTCATTCACAGCACACCGTTTCTGCACATGACTGATTTTAAAGCTCGCTCTGTCCTCTCACTCTCTGGTCCTGATTCATTAGCTTGTAGGAGGCTTCTATAGTTACTTCCCACTCTTAAATCCTGCTCCGGCATTGTCATACAGAAATGAGCCTTCTATTTTTAGCCTGATATCTGCAGTGCTTGTGTTAGTGGATGCTGGATGCGCTTTGGAGGCACGGTGGGGCACGTTACACCGCTGGCTGCTGCCACTGCGGATTCTTCACGGCACATTACCGAAGCCAGTAGCGGCCCACTGTCAAGATGACTGAATCTGCAGCAGAATTAAGAGTGCGAAAACAACCCTGTGACTGAAAACGCATCAGAACAAATGAACACACACAAACTTACCTCAAATGGTGACCCCTGTTGGCAAGAATGTGCATTTTCTAGATTTCAGAATAGAGCGTATATGCAGTGACGTTCGGAAGTGGAAAGTCGTTTTCAAATATAATTTCAGCATATTTTTCAAAATTTCTTTAATGACTAAATTTTGTCGAATTAATATAAAAACTCCAGTATTATAAATACTGAAGAACAGAAGCAGCTTTTGTACTTTTTTTGATGGAAAAGTGGCCGGATTGGGATAGAAGAACAGGACTGGGAAATGTCACAATCCAGATTCAAGCAATGACGTACATACCCCTGTTGAACACTACAGCCTAATGCGTCAAAGCATGTGCTGCTATACCTGTGGATGGATGCTTTTCGAGCCCAGCGCCAAGTTGTTTTCATTTTTATTTAAATCCTTTGTGGGTTTTGTATACATTTTATGTAAGTACAGAAACTGAAGCCATATTTATCATTCTGGCCAGGGATGACCCCAGAACCATTTTGAAATCCATGCCAGGGAGCTTGAAATTTTGAAAAAGTTATTTGAAGATTGTTTACAATATTTGTTTGGGTATTTTTGTACGTTTTGATGTTTGCTGTGTTAGTTTTGTCTTGTAGTGTGCTAGTGATGCTGATGGGCTGTAGAGTTGATGCTCAGTTATTTTTAAGAGGCAGATGCAGTGACAGCTCTTTATGTATCGGTTTCTTTTAAGGACTTTTCCTTTTGTATTTTGGTGGATTCCTTGGTTGGGTTTCAATTGATGTTTTTGTAACTCTAAACCCAAGTAAAATAAACCCTTAGTATATTTTGGCAGCGCTTTTCTGCCCTGTGTTGTCCTCTCACAGGCCACATCTATCACAAGGCCATAATTCAGCACATTAGTTTCTCTCATGGCTCAGGGCTGGTCAGGGTGAAAGAGCGCTCCCTGGTGGTGAAGGGTCAGCTCTTCATAAGCAGTACTTTTAGTGCTGCCAAGCCAAATGTGGAGACTGACATGGATCAGGGACATGTAAATGAGGGAGCTAATTGCCTCCATTGGATTTTGAAATCAAAGCTCGACATGCTGAGCTGCAAACGGAGCGGTGAAGAAAATTAAACTTCCCCAGCGAGTGGCAATCAATGTAAAATGAACAGAATGCAAACCAAGCTCTGTTTCTTTCACTTTCACTCTAGTGTACCATTATTCTGTCTCAAATACTGCAGAAATGTTGTGCTGGCCTGTGAGGAAATTCAACATTGATTTACCAATAGCCTGATTGCATTCATTCATTTAAACGGGTTATAAAGCTAATATTTGCCTTGCCTCTCTGCACTGTAAACTATTACCAGGATTTTACAAGATTCAATGACAATTTCTTCAAATAAAATACTGTATTCAGAATTTTATTATAAAATCAATGCAGACTAGGTACTTTTCTGTGATAACACAAGCAAATGCACTGTGAGGCCTAATTTATTCACACAGCAGTGCATGCTGGGAACCTAGTTCTAGTATATCATTGTAACAAATAGTAGAACTACTGTAACAATTGCTGCAAAAGTATGGCAAGTATTTCCGTCATAAAACGTACTGTACATTAACACAAGAAATGTTACAGTGTGGCTTTGGCCACACACAGATGCCTCCATGTGACACACGAAGTCCCAGTGGAAATAACTTGTATTTGAGCTCTCAGAGTAAGTGACATCGGATCGGCCCTCTGTAGATGACCCTGATAAGCCCGAGTTGAGATGTAAGTGTGATACAGCAGTACTGTCTACTCCTGAAGACCCTGTGAGATCACATGAGACCAGACGTTAAGAGATCCTACAGACCACTGTGGAAAAACAGAAGTTACCTGTACCTGTTTTGTCCTGTTAAAGCTGTAGGGAAATCTCACATAAAAACTGTAATCTTCTGATTTTTTTTTTTATTGTAGTTTTCAGTGTAGGGAAATATGAGGGATTTCATTTCCCTTTACACCTCAGAATCAATAAGTTATTCCTTTTAATATTTATCCAGTACAACCCTTTATCTCATAACAGTGTCTTACTGTGTTTCTAAGATATTGGGAATCTTTACTCGCTCGGGCCTGTTTGTAATGGACCACCCTAGTGTTAATGTGAATTGCAGTCCTCTGTTGTGTATGTTTACTCTTCTTGCTATATAATGGGGACATGCATATTCCATTCAATATTTCTGAATGTGTAACTACAATAGGTCTTATATACCTGGAGCAAGCCATCTGTTAGCATTTACATTCATCTCTAAGGCATTTGCCTAGCTGGCGCATACTGTCTGATGTATGTAACCTGGATTTATGCATTATGGCCATTTTATTATGTTTCATTATGTGTGTTGCCTGGGACTCGAACACGATGACCTTTGCACTGCTAAGGTTAACTCAACATCTAAACATTTTATATCTAAAACATCTTTTGATTAAATTCTTGAGTTGATTGTATGAGGAAAATAGAAAATACAATTTACCATTGTTAAGGGGTGTTCATGATGCAAAATGTTTTACAGTAGATCTGAATGCAGCTTTTATTGTAGCTGAAAGCAAAACATGCATGACCTCAGTACACAACACGCTTCTGCCGCCCTCTCCATTTCACTTTTAGGTGAAGCTCCATGCTTTCCATGTCTGTCACTCCCACAACCCCCTCTCACTTCTCTCTTCCCGTCTTGTTTTTCACTTGTTCTCTCTCCTCCCTTCCTTTCTGTCCCTGTAATTTGCTCAGAGGGGAGCTGACAGTGAGTTCTGATACATCCCTTGGCAAGCCAAAATTCTAGGGAAGGAGAACAGTTAGCATGAAAGAAACAAGCCCGCGCAGATTTATGAGACATTCCCCATTGTTCTTCCTTCACTGCAGGGTAATTTGCAAACACCAATGTCACACTCCAAATGTTGTATACGGAAATAAGCTTCCACTGCCAAGAGGCTCTGAAACCTCAGCATCAAATCATGAAAAAGCACTTCAGACTCCATCAGCAGAACATTGTGAAATAAAGTGCAAAGAAAGATCGTGTTTTTAAATATTCACTTAAAGTTTCTCCCAAAATTCCTTCAGAGAAATGAAAATTAACAAAGATGAGACAATTATTGACATACAGTAAGAGAGAGTGTCTATTTATACAGGAGACTCAAGACTCGAGTGTGTGTAAGGGTGAGGGTGGAGAGTTTTTTTCTTAGGAGAAACTGAGAAAAAAGAACATTTAAGCAAATGTCTCATTTAATCTCATACAGCTGAGTTATAAAAGAGATCTCATTTGTGATTTTAAATTTCTGTTGGAGGGTTACACATCAATGCAGCGCTCTTTGAGTGTTCAGAAAAGCATTGGGTCTTTCTGGGGAGTTTGGCAGAACATGAAGTGATGGTCTGCTGCTTCACTTAAGTACCTGGAGGAAGATCAGAGTAGAAACACTGAACTTTCTCACTGTCTGTGGCAGAATGCTCATTTATAGTGTTTGTTCTTACTGCAACTATTATAGTCCATTAATGTCTTTTATGGGGGTTTGTTACTGCCTCTGTTCTGTGAACAGTAAACTATTTTCATGGCTCTTCTTGTTCCTCATGAAAATCCATCTTTTTTGCGTGAATTTTATAGCTGGTTGATGCTGGTTTGAGGTTTTTAAGACCACAATTGAGGTCATTTTATAGTCATTAAGGTTAAGTTAAGGCTTTATTTTTAAGCTGACCTATATCTTCACATGCCATGCAGGACTAGCATCCAAAACACAAAATGGTCTTTTCAACAGGGTCTACATTTATTCCTCAGATACGTTCTATTATTGAGTGCAAACTGTAAAGTGAATGTTTCTTCTGCTCTCTTTATAGCTCGTGAGGAGAATGTGGCGACGTTTAGGGGTTCAGAGTACTTCTGCTATGACCTGTCTCAAAATCCCATCCAGAGCAGCAGTGATGAGATCACCCTGTCCTTCAAAACCTGGCAACGCAACGGTCTCATCCTCCACACGGGCAAGTCGGCTGACTATGTCAACCTAGCGCTGAAGGACGGTGCTGTTTCGCTGGTCATCAACCTGGGCTCAGGAGCCTTCGAGGCGATAGTTGAGCCTGTCAACGGAAAGTTCAATGACAACACCTGGCATGACATCAAAGTGACACGCAACCTGAGACAGGTAATCACGAGACGTCAGCGGTGCTCAGACGGCTGACAGCTAGCTGTTAAACTAGTTCAGTTTTTAGTTTAAATGTACTGATGTTGCATGTACTATAGTTTGACACTTACAAGAAAGAACTTCAATAAACAAATGAAAGAATGTCTTTAGCTGCTGCACTCTTATTGTGCTGTTTCTAATAATGTAGAATGGATGTGTTATTACTTTCTCTTGTGTTTTTAAATCTTGGAGACTTTAACTCTGTGACTTGACATGGTTTTATCACTCAAGGACTTTGGCTAAAGCTCAGACTCAATCAGTCCTAGTCTAAAGTGTTTGCAAAACAAAAATCATCTTTCAACGTTTTAGACGGTGGTCGTCGACTTGCTAGGTTTTAGGATGACACTTAGCGACCGCTCCCAGTTTGGATCAATGAATAGCCTTCTGTTATCCAGTAGTTTTATTTAGTCTAACTCATATGCTTTATTGATTGTCTTAGTGTTTTGCATTGGATATTAACTAGCTTCATTTACTAAATAGACTGAGTATTCTTCTGATGATGTAATGACAGTATGAGTATTCATATCTGCTGTTCATATCTGCATATCTGCTATTCAAAACAAATGTATTATCTAAAAGCAACTTTCAGAACTGTAAAAGAAAATATTATAAAGCTGATGGTTTAGACTATAAAACCTGATAAGATGAATTGTGTTAAAAAGTAAAGCCAGTATACACACCTATGACTATCAGTATACAGATGCGACAGGCATTCTCGTCCACTCTGTATTTTCAATTCTGCAGAATGTATGTTCTGTTTTGTGTAAATGATGTTAAAGTAGCCCTGCCCACTAATTGCTGGAGTACATATATATCTTCTGTGATGTAACGCTGTAAAAGAATCTCTCGCTTGACACACTCCTGCAGTTGTGTGATACATACGGTCGTACCGTCCTGTCATAAGTAGCACCGTGTTTGATTTATTTGGCTGAACTTAAACTTCACTGACAGGGGAGACAGATTTATATGGAGTGAGAATATGATGAGGGCTCGACAAGTACGTGCCTTTTTTTATGTCATTTGTTCAGACTGGTAAGATTTAGCACAACCCTCGCGAGATGTTCTGAGACTACAGTACAAGCTGACAGACTGAAGGACCTCCTCCTTTCTCATCTTTCTCTCAGTATTTTCTCACTCTATTCTCTCTTGTTTTCAATCCCCGGGGAAGAAAGACATTTTTGAGACTAACGCTGTTCATTCATAGGATCATTTAAAATACTAACCTGTTTCTAACCAAACTAATGTACTAACTCCCTGCTTCTTCATCATTAATTTCTTTCTCTTTTAATTTCGTCCATTTATTAACAGCGTTTTGTTCACTATTGTTTTGATTTCCTTTCTTCCCCCTTCTTCCTGAAAGCACTCAGGCATTGGACACGCTATGGTAAACAAACTACATTGTCTGGTAGATATCATTCTTATTGTCCTTTTTTAGTTTGCCGTGTGTCCCTCTCCCTTTTCTTTCTTTGTTTTTTTGAGTTTCATTCTGGACACTCTTTTCAAAAAATGAGGAAATGGGTTTGTATTACCAGGACTTTTCACGTTCCCCCTCCCCTCCTTCAAACTCCTCCCCCTTCTTTATATTTTTGTGTATTATTATTATTTATCAGGCTGGCTTTTCCGTCTTCACGGTATTGTTACATAGAAATTCACATTCTCACCGGGACTCTCACAGGAACTAGCAAAGTGTTTTGCCTCCCCACACAAAGTCTCCACATTTTTTGCGAGGACTGTCGGCAAAAACTGACAGAGGATTTCCAACAAAGTCCACAGGGGAAATTTCCATCTCGCAGAGCCTCCCGAAAAGTAGAGAAAACTAAGAACTCTGGGAACTCTGGCAGTTGATATCTCCACAATGCTCATAGCATGTCGTCATCTCCGCCATCCCATTCAGTCTCATATATCATCGCCACAACTAACACTACATTCAATTTGTCACCCTACTTCCTCCCAAATCCCTTGTGTGTGTCTTCAGCACGTTTTTGTACTGTGTGGTGTGTTGCATGGCCTTCCTGTTTTAGCCTTTTTCAGTTCTGCTTGGGTGCTTTGTGGCTTTGCCCCTCCCTCTTTTCCATGTACCCAATGAATCATCCACCCTTCTCATGTTTATTCATTATGATTGTGTGAAAAGGACAAAACATTTCATTTTCCCAGTCGTTAAAGCCTTTCTTTAATGCATGCATGCTCAAATGTGTGTATGTGTCCGAGAGAAAGTTTGTGTTTGTGTTGATTAAGTGTGTGATACGTAATACCGTAATGTACCCCCCAAAACTAAAACAAGTACAAGCAATTTGTCCTTGGTTTTAACATTTACTAACCCTGTAACTAGTAATCTTCAAAACCAGATAAGAATTCATTTTATTAACCCATCAAAGATGAAGAAAATATTCCTCAGCAATATTTTCTTTACCTGTCCTGTGAACCTATACTGAACTATCACAAAGAAATGCTTCTGAAGACCAATGGTCCAGAGGATTAGCAGTAACCAACCCGCTCTGAGTGCTAATTAGAACAAGACAGACGGCTGTAATCAGTGAACGGCTCAGGTTGATGGGTGGGTAATTCGTTGTTTTCATACTGTCATCATTGAACAGGTCACTATATCAGTGGATGGTATACTGACCACCACAGGCTACACACAGGAGGATTACACCATGCTGGGCTCTGATGACTTCTTCTATGTGGGGGGAAGCCCGAGCACAGCCGACCTGCCTGGATCTCCAGTCAGCAATAATTTCATGGGCTGCCTGAAAGAGGTGGGTCTATTAAATGTGCCTGATCCTGCATGCATGCACAAATACACGCTGTGTAAATGACATCATGAACAGCCTGTTGGGCTATTGATGCATACTGTGGCCCCGCAAAGTATTTGCAAACAACGGGACGAAAAGTCTGTCACTGTTTACTTATGCTAATGTTGCTTTAAACTCAGGACTTTTGACTTTGTTCTGTGGAACTCAGGAGGAGGAATTGTAATGTTGATGCTGCTATTTGTGCTTTGTTCCACTGATAAAAGAAAATTACATGAGTTTAGAACAACATGAAATAAAAGATGACGGTATTTTTGGTGATATGTCCTGTTAAACTACTATTAAAAATGTATGAATGTTTCTGCATTAAATTACAAACTATCAAAACAAGTGATATATGGAAACAGATGATGCTAGAGTATTTCTCAGTGCTAACTTACATTTCTCTGAGTCACTGTTGCTGTGAATTTTAACCAGCTGGTCCCAGGGTGACTTTTAGTGGATGTATGAAGTCAATTTCCCTCAACTTCATGTCACGTTCGCTCATGGTGTCTTAGCAGAGTAATCTCAGCATATTGACACATTAAAGCAAAGAAAGCTCCCTCACCTCCATGATGCTAAGAAAGACAGATTTAAAGAATCTGCAAGCAGCTCTTTTCATACAGCATCATTCATTGTCACCATGGCTGTCACTACAGGCTTTTTAATTGTCGCTATAGTTATAGTATAGCTTTATAGCTATAGTATAGAGAATTGTCGCTAATTCTCACAGTTGACAGCATTATTGTATGCAATTATGCAACAGGAGACTGTTGCTAAAATCCACTGTAGTCATTATGCAGTAGCCCCTCCAACACTGAAAATCACATTGACCTCTCCTCATTGTGGACCTCCTCCAGATGAATCTAGGTACCAGCATCTGTGAACACACAGAATCACAGACACACATGCACCGTGGCACACACACTCTGGGCTTGTGCACTGGACACACACGAGTGGTCTGTCATAACCGTCATCATGAAAGGTCACTTTGTCTCTGCTGTTTACTAATGTAAGTTAGGTAGCTGTAGACGCCCTGTCTCCGCTACATTTTGAGTTGCAGACTGTGCCAACAGTGATGAAAGACTTGCTGAGTTAGAATTATCTAAGGAGTACTAAAAAGGGCAGGCGCTTTATTTCAGTTAAAGGCAGGGCGAGAGTAGCAAAGCGTCCTCTGAGCTAGGGACGCTCTGCTTTATAACAGTTATGATGAAGGGTCAGAACTTCAGCTGCAAATGTCGTTCACGGACCAAAAGCGAGCTGCAGTTATGTGGTATAAGGAACAGGACAGGAATACATTACAGACTTGGGGACGGACATCTTCTGAATCCTGCCCCTCCTGGTGCATGCTGGGCAAATTTAGCTGCATTAACATCACAGAGCTATTTCATGTGCTGTTCATATTTCTTGGCAGAACTCGTTTGTTATCTCGCTCTCTCTGCCCTGGGTGAGGTACACTCGTGTCACTGTGTGGTCATGTGACAGCGGACACTGGAGAACAGGAAGGCTGTTCTGATGATTCTTGGCTCTGGGGCACCGACACTGGCTTGTGCTTCAGTGATGAGCTTGTGGCTGCCGATGGCGTCTGCACATTTGACAGCAGGAGATGAACAATCTGTACCGTGACACCTAATATGACATTTGTTTTCACGTAGCTAATTTTAGAGTTTCCTAAGAGGGATGCCAGTGTGTAATTCCTGCATCACAAAATACATAAGAGAAATCCAATCTCCTGTTCTCTGCTTTCACTAAAGCAGTGCTGTTAGCAAAAACTAGCGTTCATTGCCTAGTATTCTTTACAGTATTGGCCTTGTTTCTTATTTAACTCTTATTTAACTTTTTTAAGTAAAAGAAAGCAGTTAGGAAGAGAGAGAGCAGATATATTCATTTCTCTCATTAATTAGAGAGAATTTTCCACATCATCATCAGTAACAGTGTTGAGCTCTCAAGAGTTTGTGCATATATCAGCATCCAGAGACCCGTCGAGAGTCACTCTGAGACATGAATTATCGGTACCTGTGAATGAACAGCTTCACTCTTCAAGCTGTGTGTGTCTGTGTTGAGAGGGTTACCTGCAGTAGCTATTGTTTGGACAGATCTGTCCCCAAAACTTTTATAATATATATTTATAATATTATAATATATAAGATTAAAATTATAATATATATGCAATGTTACTTATAATCAAAACAATGGCTAAAAGAGATCATCAAAATAAAGTGTTGCCATAATAATTTTGCAAAATCTTTAAGGCTGTTTAATTTACTTCTATGAGTAGGGTTACAGTTAGGGGTAGTTTGCAGTAATTATAATTAACTATATTTTAACTGTAAAAAATTATGATGTGTTCTAATTTTGTTTGCTTAGTAAATGTGTGTGTGCGTTTGTGCTGAACACATTTAATTCACTCACTAAATAAACATGAATAATATCTGGGTTTATATTCACCATTCTCTCTGGTAATCTAGAGGCACACACACAGTTCTGTGCTCAGTGCTCAGTTAATTACACTATAAGTATGATAATTATCTGGACTAATTACACACTGATGTTGTGAGAGTGTCTTGTGTTTCAGATGAAAGGTAGCATGCTAGTATGCAGCTGTAATTTCTTTTATGTTTAGAATCACACATCTTTAATAAATATTTCAGGTTCATTTCATTATGAAGATGTGGGTCATACAAGCCATTTGTTGATTCCTCAGATAAGGTCAACAGCAAGACTTTGCCGTGCTTCTGTAACATTGGTTTTGTTGAAGAATCCCGGTACAATAGTGTACATTTGTCATCATGTGTTTGTCCAACCAGTAAAAGATTACGGAAATAAACACAAGACACGTAGTCTGCAAAAATGATTTAAACAACTTTACAGCTAAAATGGAATGCTGATTTCATTATAAGTGAATTACTGTCATTACAGTATCCACAGTGTTAGCTTTTTCTTTTTCTGTGGTAAACAATATCATTCCACCAATGCTGTTGATGGAGAACCTCTGTTAAACCCAAAACATTCCTGTGATCTTTACAATCACTATATAAGACCAGTTATGGATACAATTTTCTAATGCTAGACTAGGGTATCTTTCTGGAACAGTGATACCCCTACATTAATGGCATAAGGTAATATTGTGTGTATTGTTTTTAATATATTGTATATTCACAGTTACAATGTAACAGCTGCTGTTTTCTCCTCTGAATTATTGATTTTCTCCTCTCAGCCGATTATCTATGATCCCTCCATCTTTCTCAGCGGCCTCCTTCATGTACTACATGTCCGACCACATGAGCGCTTCTCATTAATACTGGACCTAATACAGCGGCCAGCTGCACCCTGTTACATGCTAAGACAGATCCCAGAGAGATTAGGGTTCACTCCCCACTCTCAGAGCTCGATCAATACCCACCAGCCTCTTGCTCACCCACAATGAGAGAGAGAAAGGTCTATAGAGCTGTTAAAAGCTTTTGATTATAAATGGCACTCCAGGGGCACAGGATGGCCCCCAGATAAGGTGATAAAGTGAAGGTGTAGCTTTAGATAATGTATCAGAGTCTGTAGACTGCCCCACCCACAACATCTTTCTGTACATTTTCCATTATAGCACCATCGATCGGGTGGAGGTAATGAGCATTGAAATAACCTGAGGCATAGCTACATCCAAGCGAGGAGCAGTCTGATTGGAGGAGAGCACAGGAGCGCTGAGGAAACAGTTTCTGCTGTGTGCTTCTGGTTCACCAGGGAGTTTGTTTTGTAGTGTAAATTGTAGAGGTGGATGTTTCTCTGACCTTTATAAACGTGTTTTATTGTGAACACACAACACACACAGAGTCATTTCTTTAAACAGAGACACAGCTTTCATTTACATGTTTCCTGTTAATAAAGGACAATTGGGTGGGACTTCTCAAAGGTCTTGTGCCCTTTTCAAATATCTACTAGTCTTGAGTTTAAATTGCTGCCATTGGCCCAAAAAGAATATTTAAACAATATTTTATGATCATATTTTATTAAATAGCAATATTTTTATTAATTTGTAAAGTGAACACCAAAACAAAAAACAGTGACGTCAAAAGGCCTTGTAGATTCACCTTTGTTAAAAGTACTTTTAATCTTATTCTGTAGTATTCAATTAAATGTTTGGATGAAATTCCCAAATATTTGTTTTCCTGCGAAAAAATCTCAGTTTTAAAACCTAAACAATATCAACTTTGCTGTGACCACTCTTTGTCTTTACACCAGCACTGAATCTGCGAATAGGCTTGTGCTGCTTTATAATTTGCAGGCAGGTTGTTTCAAGTGTCTTGGTGACTTGGAGAAGCCACAGATCTTCACAGGTTTAGGCTGTCTCAAGTGCTTCTGTCTGTTCATGTAATCTTAGACTAACTGATGATGTTGAGATCAGGGCTCTGTGGGGACCATACCATCTGTCGCAGGACTAAAAGCAGTTATATTATATAACTCCATACATATTGTTACAGCTCTGTAACTTCCCCACTTCATTGGCATACCTCTAGAGTACTCCAGGATGGCTTTCCCAGAGACTAGATGTTAATGTTGGTGATATAAAAAGCTCTTTTCCGAGTCCATCTTGCTCTCTCTCTACGCAGGGCACCTGTGTTGATTTACTATCAAATCTTCCAGGATTATCTGTAATCCTGGATCTGATAATCTGTTTGCTGACAGCTGGATTCTCCAGCAGATCTGCTGTTTGCTGGGCTCATAGTGCCCTATATAGCAGCAGGAGCTCCTTCTTTAAGCAGGAAGAAGAAGGAAAAAGCCTTTTAATTTTCCGCTTGAGTGGATTTCAATTTACAGTTCTTCTGGTTTTGTGTTTGGCTATAATGCATAGCTGACTATATATGAGATTTCAGCACATCCCTTGAATGTCTTATATAGTTCATTAGATATTCTCCTCTTCAAGAGCAGTGCTATTTTTACCAATTTGTCCCCATGGGATACTGTAATTTATAAATAGGACCCAAGAGTTATCCTGTACAAAATTATATGTATTGTTTATTTTCTCTTATGAGAAAATATGAAACAAAAACACATATTTTCACATAATATTAATTGAACAAATTGCCATTAGTTATTTTTTCGGAATATACAGATCAATACATTGTAAATATATATTATAAATATATATATATATATATATATATATATATATATATATATATATATATATATATATATAAAATAGTTGTTTTGTATAATAGTTCGTTTTACAGTTAAGTACTTTCACATGAAAATATGAATACAGTAGCAGTTGCTTTCATTTACAGTATATCCCTCAGTTAATCCCTCACAATGTATTTCAGGTGGTGTACAAAAACAACGACATACGACTGGAACTCTCTCGCCTGGCCCGCATCGCAGACCCCAAAATGAAGCTTCAGGGGGACGTGGTGTTTAAATGTGAGAATGTTCCCACTCTAGACCCCATCTCCTTCGAGACACCAGAGTCCTTCCTCAGCCTTCCCAAGTGGAACACCAAGCGTGTGGGCTCCATCTCCTTTGACTTCCGCTCCTCAGAGCCCAATGGACTCATCCTCTTTACACAAGGAAAACCCCAGGACAAGAAGGACTCTCGCAGCCAGAAGAGCAACAAGGTGGACTTCTTTGCTGTGGAGCTACTGGATGGAAACCTTTATCTTCTGTTAGACATGGGATCAGGAACCATTAAAGTCAAAGCCACGCAGAGTAAGGTCAATGATGGAGTGTGGCATCACGTAGACATCCAGAGAGATGGACGATCAGGTGAGTAATGAGATCTTCTCCAGAACTTCTGGGGACTTCTTTTGTAGAACAGTTTCTGTAAGACATCCCATCATCCCAATTTTCATCAACAACCCATTTTTAGGTTTCTTGGGCTGACTCTTTGCCTTTTTGGGGATTATATATTGGAGGTCTTGATGTTTCATTGTTTCATTAAGGATCAGCATATTGGTTTCAGTGTCTGTTAAAGCATAAATGCATAAATTGTTTTCAAAGAACTAGAAAATATAAAGAAAGGTTAATGTAATTATATAGAAAAATTAGATTTCTATCAATATCAGTTATCTATTAAGTACGTGGTTCTGATCTTGGATGCTGTCAGTCAGGTCATGCTGTTATATGTTCAGCATATTACAGATATACTGTAGTCATGTTACTGCAGGCACAATGCCAGTGAAGCAGCACCTCAAGTGTCCCACTACTCTCATAAAGTTTATAGTGTCGGGGATTTATACTCCAGGGAAGTGATGGCAAAATTTATTTGCTTCCTGAAATAACATTGTTATTGAAAACAAATGTTCTTAATATTATATGTAATGAGCATTTTGTAAAAGCAGTAAAGCACTCATGGTCACACTATATTGTAAATATAATCCCTCTGCACAATATACTGTAGCACAGAGTTTAAACAGATTGTCTTCTGGCATCAGTCTGCAAACCTCATGTTGTTTCTGAAGTGTTTATTTTTATAGGGCGACTTCTGTACAGTTTTATAAAAGAAATCCAGTGTGCCAGTTAAACAGCACTTTTGTCTGTGGAAATAATCTGTTCTCCATTGTAAGTTCACAGCGTTATTCCTCTAAAGCTCTCTTTATTACGGGCTGTTATTAGTGTTGATTCTAAATCATTTTCACAGCAGTTGACAAACTGCACAGTCAAAGACTTCAGTATAAAGTCATCTAGTATAATGTGAGCATCTCATGCATGTCTTTCAGTGCTGATTTCAGTGTGGAGTTTTAGACTCCACAGCTTTAGACATCGTGTTGTCACAAACAGCATATCTTAAAGACCATTACAGCCACAAGATCAGGAGTCTTATTATACTGTAAGCTGCAAGTTTGTGTTATACAGTGAGCTCCACATTAGAAATCTGAAACTGAATGTTTTAAAGCAAAAAATGTTATGAGATAACACAAAGGAAAAATAATTCAGATTCTGGGTCACTTATCAAACAAGCAAATATGTTATATTGACTGTTATTTTGAGGGTTGCAAAAATTTCAGATTGCTTTGCTTCCATTAAAGCACAAAAAGTAATTTGAGACATTTTGGTTCTATAAATGTTGTTCTGAAAGTTTGTCAGGGGAAACTTTTCACTCAAATTGTATCGCTAATAAAGGCAAATTTGTAGAATTGTAAAAATGAAACAATATAAAAAAAGAAACAATATAAAACTGTCAGTAGTGGTCTCAGATCTCAAATGTATATCTGCTCAGAATGGTGATCTGGTCCAGCGTCAGCCATCACAGACTGATTAATAACGGCCCAGCCATCACAGAAGTCCCCAGAAACGTGTATTTCAGTAACAAAGGATTGCGATGGATATATAGCCATGTGGGTGTTGAGAGACCAAAAATACTTGCATTATAAAGAGCAGTGGAGGAGCTCAGAGCGCCCCATTAATCTGCCAGAATCTGTACCAACAATACCAATGATGTTTCTATTCTGAACCTCCTGCCTGCCCATATACATCAACACATCATTCTATATTTATTATACGGTTCTCTGGAATACTTGATTTTGATTGGTTTACTTAGCGTTCTGCAATTGTTTTTGTATAATGACTTACTAAATTGTATAATTGACTGTTTTTCTAAGCAGCTTTGTCTCAAGCTCTTGCTTCAGACAACAACGTAACTTAATTTTTGTTTGTTAATTTATTTTGTGAGTCGGTGTAACAAGTAAGACATCATGTCATATTTATAATATTTACAGTTTAATATTTTAGTTTTCTTATTATTTCAACTTATTTTTTAGTAAAAACAATTCCTAATATTAAACACAGTTGTGCTTATTGGGTGGTTTTATCTTGTTTTAAGACAAATTTCCGGATTAAGGGCGTGATATTTTCCAGTGTTGGTTCATTCCTGACAGTCTGTTGATGTTTTGTACAGGAATCATCTCTGTGAACAGCCGTCGGACTCCGTTTACCGCCAGTGGAGAGAATGAGATTCTGGACCTGGAGGGTGACCTGTATCTCGGGGGTCTACCAGACAACCGGGTCGGCCTGGTTCTTCCCACTGAGCTGTGGAGCGCAATGCTGAACTACGGCTATGTGGGCTGTGTCCGTGACCTGTTCATTGATGGGCGCAGTAAAGACATCAAGCAGATCGCTGAGGCCCAGAACAGAGCCGGCATCAGATCATCCTGCAGCAAGATCACGGGCAAACAGTGCGACAGCAGCCCCTGCAAAAACAGCGGCGTCTGCAAGGAGGGCTGGAACCGCTTCATCTGCGACTGCACTGGAACAGGGTACTGGGATCGGACCTGTGAGAGAGGTGAGTGCAACCACACAGCTGATGCTGTTTTCAAACAGAATATGTGCATTATGCTTTAATAAGACTTTGATAAGACTTTAGTTCAGTGATAAAATAAAATAGAGGGTTGTTATAGGAAGTGTGTATCTGGAGGTTTTGATCATGTCCCTCTTGTCACTACATTGGGCCTTAGAATTTGAAAAAACAATAAAATGACAAATCTTCCAACATTTGATTACATAATTGAAATACTGAAACGCTATTGCAGGAATGTATCTATATGTATGAGTTGACTTGACCAGCCTTACAAATTGTTGGAATTAGAAATTGGAGATTTGTTTTGATTAAATTCATTGACTGATTAAAGGTATATTAACAAATTCACAATGATTCAGTTTAATGCATAATAATTGCCTTGAGAAAAAGAGAAATAGTTACACCCCTGATGACCCTGTAATACTAATTAATCATAATAAACTGGTTCCAAAAACTAACTGTTTGATAGTTTGATTTGATGGTTTGTTATTGAATGAAATTCATATTTTTTTAGTGCGGCTAAGGTTCACGTTTCAAGTGCACACACTTCTTTCAGTCCCACATTGCAGACTATATTACAGTGAGAAAGTGAATTGTCTGATATAATTTTCAGTATAGCTGTTGCTGGAATGGAATCAAATGATCAATACTGTCTATGATTGTTGTCTAAGAGCAAAGCTCACGTTAAACCTGTATGTTCTTCAGAGCAAATGAGGGGTATTGCCTTACTGTGATAATCAGCACATCTCCAACCTAACAAGCTTTTGGATGTTCCATGAGAAATGACGGCTGAGTGAATCCTTGAGCCTTCTGGCTGTATGGAGTGGCCAGCAGTCTCCGCTTCACACCTGAGGAGGAGATTGTGTGTAACCTCTCTCCAGAGATTTAATAGGATTTTACTTCCACTTTCAGTGACTTTCTGTAGGCTCTGGTTGCCCAGGAAGATCCAGAAGTTAAATTGAACAAGGCTTGGAGCAAGAAAATGTTCCTATGGTGTTCAGAATTAGGAGCAGGCTCGCATTAAGTTTTTATGACAGTTTGTAGATATCTGCTCCTCAGGCTGTTGGGGGATGCAATCTTTACACAGCATGGATGAATTGCCTGTTTTTTTAATCTACCAAGATTTCTCAAGGTTTAGCAGATGGTTCAGGCTCCATTGTGGAGGCCACAGACTTGTGAAAAATGATGAACTTGGGCTAACAAAAACAGCAAGAGAAGTAATGTTTTCTGTGGGAAATAGTTTGAGTCAGAAGTAGCAGTGGACGTGAATAGGCCACTTGGATTACTGGGTTGTTGTTAGGCTCTTTTGAGAAGTTCTGCATGGTCATAGAGTTCCACATCTTTAGATAAATGAGTTTTCATGACTTTTCCAGTCATTCAAGATTGCAGAATAAGAATAAAAAAAATAATTTATTAGAGACAGAGTTTAACTCGCACAGGAATTTCAATCTGATCAAATATTACAGATCTTAACATTACTAGAAAAAAATATTTATTGACTGTAGAAGTTTATAAGATGGGACTTTATTTCAATATTCCTTGATGGTTCAGCAAACATGGGCATTCTTATTGAAATGTGTCAACACACAGGCTGTGTGTGGTCTCTACATGACAGGTCGTCATATTGCTATTGGTCACAATAATGTACAGTAAAAAAATAATGCACAATAAGACCAGCAACATACATCAGGGAGGTAAATGGGGTCATTTTTGATTGTGTATGATCTACCACAATGCCCTTTTGAAATCCTTATGTGTCAGACACCGAGTCAGTAGTTTGTCTTAACCTGGCCCTTCCTGCAACATTTGACACAAGATAAGATAATTGTATTTGGATTGTAAAGAAGGAGTTTAATTTTGAATTGCACAGTCCTCTGAAAGCAGTGTAAAAGGATGGTGCATTAAAAATGCATCACAATAATGAACCACAGGAGCGGCAATTCCTAAATGTAAGGAGGAATCTCTCGGGCAGTGGTTAGCTGAGCTGTCTCAACCTGTTAACCTTGCCTGAGTCCTGAAGAGCACTCTATTTCTGAAGCACTTGGAGGCCTGTGTGTGTATGTAGATGTGTTAACATGTTTCTTGTGCTGCTGTCTCGACTATTCCACCTGCAGTCAAGAACACGCAGTCATATGCTAATGCCAAGCCCCCTCCTGACCAGTGCAGCCTGCTCTTATCCACAGACCCTTCAGAAATAATTCTGGAGCCGTTGTGTGAGCATATGGCCCCGAGCTGACAGATGTGAGCTGAGAGTATTCAATGTGGACTCATAATGCAGTGATGTTTCACGTAGAGAGTGATCGTACAGTTTAATATGCGTATGACGTAAATAAAAAAATTCTGTACTGCTCTGTAAATGTAGTGTTCACATTTTCTCAATAAAAATAGCCTAGTCACACTCTCTCTCTCTCTCTCACACACACACACACACACACAGAGAAGAAGTGTGAGCATTCGTCTTCTCCTCAGTCTGACAAACACCTTGATTGTGACACTGATCTCAGCAGACATCCACACTGACACTGCAGAGGTTCCTCTCTGTGGCTTCATCTCTCCTTTCTCTGTAATTCTTCATATTATTCTATTGTTTTCTCTGATCTGTTACAGGAGTCTGTTTATAACTGCTTCAACCTCACGGACACCACAACACCTGACCATATCTCACTTTTACCTCACAATTTGATCTGAGGTTGATTTCTAATGTTTCTTAAACCAAAACAACTTTATAGAATAAAATATTGAATCTATCGAATAAAATATTGTTTTTGTTGTACCTTTTCATTTTTTATATGTAAATGGTCTGCATTGTGATTGGCTAACCTCAAAATTATAGTGTGATCATATCAAGTTAAGTTGCTGAATGTGTTGATTTGTTAGTGTGGGTGGGTGCTAATGAGCTCATGGTTGTGATGTCATAACCTTTCTGGACAGGCATTTTCTCTCAGTTTCTGTGTCAGAGGCCACTGTGACATCTTTTGGTCCAAAATTTTGCTCATCATATATTACTTGTCAATTGTGATCTGATTGGCTGTGATTGGGTCAAGCAGCCAATCAGGATGGACTGGAGCTTTGTGTTAAGAATATTAGTGCCTATATAGTACATGGAGGTTTATGTAGCTCTTTATTTAAAAAGAGCTTTCCCATGACCCCCTTAAGTCTCTATATTTCATCAAAAACAGCACTGTTCTAGAATTGCATAAATAACTGCAATATTGAGCTGTTAGCTAGATTTCAGAGTGCTCATTTATCTTCACACTCAGCAGTTCAGGTGAAGCACATGAATAATAGGTTAAAAGACGACCCTTTATTCCAGTGTGACGAATGTGGTCCGATCGGCGTGCTAGAGAGTTGTAAAGCAGAGCGTATTATTTCAAGGATAGAGGTGTGCTTATCTGAGAGAAAAATGCAAAGACCAGCACATTTGCAAACAAAAAGCCTCTTCTTCATTCACTACCATTTAACTTTTGTTCCACATGTCATCCAATGACACAAACTCTCTGCTGAAGAAGAATGAAACCGCTTCTCTGATGTTATCGGTTCAGTTGTAAGCTGTTGTCATTGCAGGTTTAGAAACCAAATAACAAAATCTTTTTCTTTGGCATCATTTACTCACCCTTGTATCGTTTGTTTTAAAGGGATAGTTCACCCAAAAATGTGAGCATTTTTCCATCATTTACTCCTGCTCATGTCATTCCAAACCTGTATGACTGTTTTTCTTCTGTGGAACACATTTTGAGAAATGTGAGTGGTTTTGTGCCCATACAATGAAAGTAAATGGGTGCCACTGTTATTTGTTTGAGAGCATACTTCAAAATATCTTCTTTGGTGTTTAACAGAAGCAAAAAAGTCCAAGTAAGAATATAATAGAGGAATTTTCAATTTTGTGTGAACTGCTTCTTTAAGGAACAGGAGACAGTGGAGCTGCTGTTTTCCACTCAGATGAAATGTAATGGCTGTCATGTTTATGTCGAATTGCTCGACATATTTAGGCCAGTGGTTGTTAACTGTTGAGCTATATGCCAGATCAGCACAAATCTGTTCTAGCACGGTCATAGGCAGGAAAAATTAGTGCTAACAGATTGCTTCGTGTTTGAGTAATACAGATACATGCCGTCATTCTGTTAATGTAGTAATTAAAAATGTGTGACCCAAACTTTTAATTTTTTTTATTTACTTGACTTGCATGTATTCAAAAATGCCTAGTGCAGGATAGCATCCGAGTAACACTAATGTTGGTGTCAGTTCTCTTTTCTGTTGTTTTTATGATGTTTCTTCAGATTGTGGAAGCTACGTCTGTAAATGTATATCACACTGGTATTGGTTTTGTACATTACTGCAATCCTTGTAGGTAAGTGATCTGTTGCAGAGCTGTTTCAGCTGAGCTCTGGTTACTCTAGAAAAGCACTGTGAGCTCATAGGAACCGGCTCCAGCCAGTGAATGTGTAAACAGCTGACAGGCTGAGACAGATGTCAACAGAGAAGGTCTGTAGGGTTTATGTGCATGAAGGAGAGCGAGAGCTTGGTGTGGTATGTCTGACACCCACAGGAAGTGGATCTCTAATCCCTGTGTGTAATTAAACGAGTGTTTGGATGGAGTATTAAAAAAACACAGACTGTTACCAGATGAGCTGATCATGGTATCGAGACAGAGGAACATTAGCCCTCTCCACAAATATTTAATACAAATATTACTTTTTATTTCTTAAAAGCACCCTGCATCTACAATGATTCTGCATTAACTTATAAGTTATTCACACAGAACAGAACACAGGGCTCCCGAAAAAAAAACTAAAAAAACAACAGAATATACAGAGAAGATACAGTACAGTAACTTGCTAGATTTTTTAGGCGTGAAATATGTTATACAGTTACATAAACCCGTTTCTTTTGTGGACCCCACAATACAGGCCCCTGTGGTGAAGTGTAAGTTTGTCTGCCTTTGTGGGGACAAGTAAAACCTGTCACACGCATGTTCACTCACATGGCCAAGCAAATGTGGCTTTCAGCAAGCAGTCGTGAGAAATTGACAACAGTCTTCTGAGAGAGAGAGAGAGAGAGAGAGAGAGAGAGAGAGAGAGAGAGAGAGCAGTGAGGTTACAGTAACAGGCCTTGTATTAAGATTTCTCTCACACACACACATTCTTACACAGACACACTAATATCCCCTCAGTCCATCTTTCTGTCTGTTGTATTGGAAACATTGAAAGTGGCAGAAATCTCTGTGTTGTCCTCTACTTCCCCCTGCTGTTCACAGCCCAAAGAACCGTGATTTTAAAAGGTGACGACATCTTGAGAGCGAAATTCTGGTATAAATCAGTCTGGTCCTTTATAGCACACATGTATTGTAAGAAAAGTGACAGTAACTTAAGATTGAGTCGTCTTCATCCTGACCTTTGCTTTTGTCTGCTGCAGGTTTACATCATTATATTTACATCACAGGCTTTTTTATCTGCTGTCTCTCTCTATCAGTTCAGTGATAGAGGTTTCCAGAAGCGAGTGTGTTAGAAGACACAGTCTTGTATAAACTCTGTGCATACTCACTAGTGAGCAGATGTGTCAGTCAGCCTCAGTGATGGAGGACAGATGTGTGCATGTCCTGCTGTGTGTAACACCCTGAACACGTCACATGACCTGTGCTCAGGTCATATCTGCCTCTACAAGGGATCAGGCTCAACCAATCATCAGCTTGGCCTAAGGATGGCAAATTTGGAAAGAGAATCATAGTCATAGTCGTTTTAAAAGACCTAAAAGTAAAAAAAAAGTAAAAAGTAAAGAAAGTTCCTAAAATGTATTTTTATAATTATTTAAAATCCATAGAAAGTCAGCGTTTTTATTATATGAAACCAGTCGCACCTTCTATATTCTTCCCCCTGTTCTTCTTTTGTTACTTTTCAGATTACATTTCTTGAACTTTTTGTGTTCATTTTTCTCTTTTTTTAACATTTTTAAAAAATGAGTCTTCATGTGGCTTGAAAGAAAATTTTGTCCTGTTCTGCTTGTCATAGAAAAAAAAATAATTGCTATAAACCTGAAATGATTTAATTTAAATAGGTAAAAAAAGAAAAAACTAAATTTAGTGGTCGGGTGCGTTTCTGTTCTTTGGTTTGTTTGCAGGTTTCATTGCGTGGTGGACCTCTGGGCCACTAAAATACTTCATCCTGACATGTCTGTCGGGAGGAGACAGTGTTTGTGTAACCTGTTAACACACATCCAGCTCCTCACACTGGAGCCGGCAGGAGGAGAGCATTGTAGCTAATAACCCCCACCCCTGTCGTCTTTCACAATTTGGTGGGTAATTATGTAAAGTGCCTCTGACTTCCATTTCCAGCAAGGCCCTTTGAAAATATGTATCTCCTCATTACCATTGGAAATGATCTTTGGAGCTTTTGATAACTCCCCAAAACACATCCAGCTGTGCTGCGCCATGTGTGCATTTGAGTAATACATGCGCAGTTCAATACAGTGTCGAAAACACTGGCAACAGTGTCTGTTTGGTTTGTGTTTGGAAGGCCATTTAAAAGAAAGATCTGGGAGTTGCAGACAGGGGGTTAATATACTCTTCATTAATGCTTAAGAGCTCCCTCGACACCCAGCAGATGTGAAACAGCATAAGCGGGGACCCCAGTTCTCAAATATGTGATGAATAAGTGGTTATAATTGGGAATTAACGCATGCTAATGGAGTTGCATCAACACAACCCTGTAGTTTTCACAGCACTTCAACAAGAACACAGCCAAATGAGATGCAGGCAAAGGACACAGACTGTTTAACAGCAGTCTGGCATGTAGAACTATTGCCCAAGCTGAGACAGATGAAACAGTAAACAAGCTTTTAGGAATATTCCAGGTTGATTACAATTGCTGGAGCTTTATCATTTGTACTCGCTTGCAAAACAGAATTGAAAATGTGTTGAGAGTAATGCATACAGTTAAGTAAACAGTTCTTGAGCGTGACACTGGTCAGACAGATTTTACAAAGTTAAGCAACAATGATTTTGTATTATGAGGTCACTTCCTGTTGTAGTCCCATCCCTGTTCTATTGTAGTCCTGTCGCCCTCTTGAGTTCAGGTTATGCTTGTTTCTTTTGATTGGCGTGTATAAATATCTTAGTTTCCTGGTCTGATAGTGTATGTTACATATGTGTTCATGAGATCTGCATTTCGATCTGGCCTCTTTGTCTAGTATTTGGACAGCGTGTTACAATATTTCATATCAAATTACTTAAATGTAATTTAGCAAAGTCACTATTAATGCAGCTTCTATGACTTTGTTTATTGGAAGGCTAAACTGGAATATTTGCACTTTTAAAAATTCATTTATCAGGAGCAGTTTGTCAGCATCTTTAAAGTGAACTAAGTGGTTTTAAAAGGCTAAAAGTTAGAAGCTTAAAATATAAGTCTAAAATATAAGACTTTCTCTTATGCAGAACATTTATGAATGTTTAATCCATTTTTCAAAGAAGGAAAATAAAATTCTTGGACGTGTTTTTTAAGTCATTATTTTAGAAATTCTGTTTGGTGATGCTAGTGGTTCAGAAATGTAAAACGTATTGTATTTGTATCTTGACGTTTAGTAAATGTCACATTTTTGTCCATGTGGCTCTGTCGTTTGACTGACTGTTTAAGGGTTTCCTGTCATACATTACATGAGAGGAGTGTCATTCACATTATTTTCTGCACAATGGTTTTAAACACACGTTCCTGCATCATTACACACAGACAGCCTGCTCCTATTTCAGCCAAAGGACCATTTTTCTTTCTTCACCACTGAAACTCCTGGCAGGTATTTCACGGCTGGTTGCCTTTTTTAATCCATTTCCCCTGAATCCTCTTTCAGCTTTGTGCTATAGCGTTCTGGCTTGTTATGTGGCTGAATGTGGTTATGTTGTTATGCGGCCCTCTCTGGTCACTGCTGGAATTGTTGCTATGACTTGAGAACACAATATACATGATTTGCAGTAACCTGATTTTAATTCTTCACAACATTATGTATAGTCAGTTTTTGCTTCATACAGACATCGGAGATTACTATTAACAATAGTTTCTGATAACATTATATTGCTGTGAATGTAAAAAACTCCAGTCAAGTGTTGTGCTGTTTTAACCTGTTACTGTTGTTGGGGAATCTACTCTAAAACTGTAGTTTGTTTTGTAGTGTCACTACTAGGTACAAGGTATTTTCATTGTTCTTTGAAACAAGTTCTGATATCTCAATACATTGTTCCACAGCCAAACAATTAACTGTCTTTCCCATGAAGTGGACTAGATATTGTACACCAGTGATTTGGTGAGTAGACCGGTGAGATGATTGTTTGTTTGTACATTATTTCCACAGAGGCGTCTATCCTGAGTTATGACGGCAGTATGTATATGAAGGTGGTGATGCCCACAGTCATACACACAGAAGCAGAGGACGTGTCTCTGCGCTTCATGTCCCAGCGTGCCTTTGGTCTGCTGATGGCAGCTACATCACGTGAGTCTGCAGACACACTGCGACTGGAGCTGGACAGCGGGCGCATCAAACTCACCGTCAACTTAGGTATCGTATACCGCCATATTAAGTGCAGTCTCTATCTCTCTCTCTCTGTCTGTCTCTATCTCTCTTCCTCGGTCGCCCGTTATTGATCATATGTGCTATATGTGACTGGATGTGATCATCTCTCTAACACTAAAATGAATCTGTTGTTATTGATCTGCATGTTTTGCTCCTGTTTGTTTTCTTGCTTTGTTTGCGAGTGATGTGGACAGACGAGCACTCATCACCGTCTCACGTAACCTCTGTGCGACGCATCATTCTCATAGACATGCTCATGAATTTACTGACACGGGACAAACATGCTGAAAAATCTGCATGCTACTGCAGTTCTTAAGAGAAACTAAATCTCTGCTGAAAACAAACATATTAGAGCTGGGCAATATCACAAAACAGTTTTGACAATAATCAATAAATACTCAATATTTTAAACAATGTTTTAAAAACTGAGTTGATACTACTCAGATAATTTGAGGAAAGTGATTCTCTCAGTTAAAATGAGTTCACATTCATCTTCAGTTCACCTTCAGTCTTTTCATTAAGTTATCTGTCTCTGATAATATCCAGTATTTGTGTTCTCCTCTGTTTTCATGGTAAGATGGTTTTAACAATCAGTTGTGCATATTCTGTATAACAATCTTTGTCACGTTATCAGGAAAGCAGCCATGCCCATCCCTTGCTCTTAACGGCATTGATCGCGTCTTGTTTAAAGATGGTACTCACCCCTTCAATGGCCTTTAGCCTGCGGCCCTGTAAGCTAACAGCCCGAGACCAGAGCACCCAGCATTCCTGCAGCTGGTGACCAGAGCACCGGCCACTGAATTCACACACACACTCATTTCCATACTGCATTCACACATATGAATATGGGCCTGAAATGACAATCAGTTATTTCACATACTGATCATATAATATATCTCTTTAATAAAACACATAAATAGTTTCACTTCTGATGCAAAAATGTTCCATTTATCATTCAACCCATTAGCATAATGATGCTGCATAAAATCACTATTCATTGTGCTATTTAATCTTAACTGACTGTATGTAATGAGGAACACGCTACAGGTTACATTTGTGTTGCCTGCTGTACGGTGCTGGTGCTTCATGGACCGAGGCTGTTT
The DNA here is from genome assembly GCA_036877525.1 of Chromobotia macracanthus. Classification (NCBI taxonomy): domain Eukaryota; kingdom Metazoa; phylum Chordata; class Actinopteri; order Cypriniformes; family Botiidae; genus Chromobotia; species Chromobotia macracanthus. The sequence continues at coordinate 1,956,338 of JAZGTH010000025.1, forward strand.
GCTGCCACTTTTCTGTTGCGGTTGACGGCACATGATGAAAACCGGCCGTATGGATTCCAACCCGTAAAAACTCAGTTATCATAACATCTGCTCACAGATATTTGCAGAATTGACGCAGCAGTGAAATGAATAATTATAAAAATAAATAAATTGAGAAAATTCATTTGGCTTAGAGCCAAATGAATTTTGGCAGCCATTTTAAATGGTTAAATACTGCTGTATACATACAGACATGTACATATAGACTGATTAGAGAAAACAAATAGCAGAAATACTACCTCAGATTGCACAAGTACTTGATTATCTACTAGAAAAGCTTCACATTTAAACTTTTAAAACATTAAAACTGATTTCTTGCCAAATTCCAATCATGAAATTATACTGTGATCCTAAAAGTATTCATACCCATAAGACACACTTAAGCATGTTCAAATGTTTTTCATTATATAACAATAAATTGTTTAAAATGAAGATGAACGTTTCTGCTGTGGCACCTGTGTCAACTTATGTGTCCACTTAAAATCACTGTGGAATAAGTTTATGATCATTATAAAAATAGCTATGAAATACAGCGAAAAAATAAATCATTATTTTAAAGAGCAGTTTGCAGATGCCACATACTTTGATATTTTGTTTCTAAAGCAATAACATTCCAACATTTGTAAGTGTCCAAAAGGGCCTGGATACTTTTTGGGGTCACTGTTGATGCTTTAATTTGACCAAACAAGTTTAATGCAAAGAAATTAGCTCGTCATTGGAAGTAAGTCCAAAACTGCCGTCCCTCCATGTGCTCGTCCCCGGAAGGTGGAATATTTGTTGTTGGATGTCTGCAGCTGTAACCTTGAAGGACGCGATTTCATCTGTCACTTGTTCTCCCCCATCTAGATTGTGGCAGGATAAACTGTAACTCCAGTAAGTGCTCAATCTGTTCTACATACTTATTTCTTACCTTGTTGTTTATTTGAGCTGAACCACAAAGCAAAGAAATTACTTCATACTGTAACACAATCTGTAAAGCAATAAGCCTTTAGATCACAAGGTTTTTAAGATCGTATGGGACGTGCATTTCATTCTTAAAGTTGAAGGTAGTGTACATTCTTCTCAATGTTTACTATACGGTTAAAATGCTAATGCTAATTGTAAGCATCTTTAAATAATAGTGGCTTAAGATTTGTGATTCTTCTAGAAAATGTAACTGCTCTTACTCATCTAAAGGTGTCCGGTTCTTGACCCTGCTTATTTGTTTCTGATCTGATTGTCATTCGCATTGCATCATGGGATTGGTAGTTAATACCATTAAGTCATTAAAGAGATGGCTCACCTTAAAATGAAAACGTTATCATCGCTCACCCTCGTGTGTTAATAGAAGAGATTTGGTTTGTGGTGATAGTGTGTGTGAGCACTAACTGACACACGTCATTCTCAGGTAAAGGGCCAGAGATGTTGTTCGCAGGCCAGAAGCTGAATGACAATGACTGGCACACGGTCCGAGTGATGCGTCGTGGTAAAAACCTCAAGCTCACAGTGGATGATGATGTGGCTGAAGGTACAATGCAGTCTTTAACATTTATAAAACATTTATAAAACATTTATAAAACGCTCTCCGGTGAAGCAGCTTCCACCAGACGATGCATGAATCTGATGCATAACTTCACCAAGTTCATTCTGGGTGTTGCATCTCATCCTCCATCACAGGTCAGATGAACGGTGACCACACTCGTCTGGAGTTCAGTAACATTGAGACCGGTATCCTGACCGAGCGTCACTTTGCCTCTGTAGCTCCGTCTAACTTCATCGGCCACCTGCAGGGCCTGAAATTCAACGGCCTGCTCTACATCGACATGTGCAAGAATGGCGACATTGAGTTCTGCGAGCTGAACGCTCGCTTTGGTATGCGCTCCATTGTGGCCGATCCCGTCACCTTCAAGACCAAAGGAAGCTACCTGGGCCTGTCTACACTGCAGGCCTACAGCACCATGCACCTCTTCTTCCAGTTCAAAACCACCTCAGGTGATGGTTTCATACTGTTTAACAGTGGAGATGGGAATGATTTCATTGCTGTGGAGCTTGTCAAAGGGTGAGTGAAAGCACGGATTTCAAAGATTTTAATGAGTTTCCAGAGACTCCATACATCAACCCAGTGACCATTACATTTGACATACATGTTTCACTAGAAACCAGAGCCTGAAGACTCAAACACAGAGTGTTCACTAATGCTGATAAGCACAGTTGAAAAATGAGGCGTTATAGCAGCTTGCATTGCAAAGAGATGCATCAGATCATAAAGGAAGTCAACGAAATATTAAAATTGACCAGTTCAGTTTCTGGTCTTATTTTGAGTTCCGGTCTTATTAACTTGATAAGACTTTGATTGCATTGTATAGCTAAATGTAATAATGTATCATATGTAAAATGCCTCTACACATCTGATCTGATCCTTACAAACAAACCAGCACACTTAAACAGCACAGATGGGTCAGTGTGGAATGCCTGACTGGCTAGTTGTTTTTGAAAATGTTTTGCTCATCTTTAACAAAATGAGATTGGCTCACAAACATTCAGTTTATTATGTATGTTGAATAGATGATTAAGATATTGTTCCCTCAAAGAAAATATTCCTTGATGGTATTAGAATGTTAGTTCTTAGTCTTTGTAAATAAAACTAAATGAATAATGAATATATACATCACATTGGCTAGTACAACATAAATCGAGTTGTGCTTTAGAACAAGTGTCCACTCTCTAGTAATCTCAGCCTCTCATAGTGGACTAGCTCATCTTGCCTCAGTGTGCACTTGGACTGAGTGTTCTTCACTGAAGTGCACTTGGGTGGATTTAGGTGAGTGGAGACAACTCATCTGTGTGTGTGTGTGTTGTCAGATATATCCACTATGTGTTTGATCTGGGAAATGGACCCAGCCTTCTGAAGGGAAACAGTGACAGTCCACTCAATGACAACCAGTGGCACAATGTTGTGATCACACGAGACGCCGGCAACACACACACACTCAAGGTGGATGCCAAGTCTGTCAGCCAGGTGGTCAACGGAGCAAAGAATCTGGACCTGAAAGGTGAGACTCACAGATTCACTTCAACCTTTTACTGAGGTACAAAGAATTGGATTAATACTGTTTGTCATCGTTTCCTACTGTACGTGTAAGTCATATGATGTGTTGGAGTTGTGTTCTCTCTTCAGGTGATCTGTTTGTGGCTGGTCTGGGGCCCAACATGTACCAGAACTTGCCGAAGTTGGTGGTGTCTCGTGAGGGTTTCCAGGGCTGCTTGGCTTCCATGGATCTCAATGGCCGTTTGCCCGACCTCATCAATGATGCTCTGTTCCGCAGTGGGCAGATTGAACGCGGCTGTGAAGGTATTTGCCACTTGCCACCCTTTAACCTTATCTTCCAATCCCTGATGCCCTACAGTCTGTTTAAACCAATCAAATTCAAACCTGATTTAACCTGTTGTGTTTCTCCTGTGCATTTGACAGTCAGACAGCTGACAGTCGTGGTCCATTGTTTGGAATGGAATAGAAATTGGATGTAATTCTGTGAAACAGTAAAGGAAACAACTGTTAGTTATGTGGCTGTGCTGTTATGGTTTGCTGAGGGCACATGTCACCACTAGATGGCACCTTAACCAAAGACACTTCATTTGAACAGTAAACACATTTGACTGTAATAGCCAAACAAATCTTCTTTTGTTTTTCAGATTTAGATCCCATTTTATATGCATATTAATTTATGTTAATGAACAGAGTAGACAATAGTCAATAATATAACATTTGTATTTAAATGCATCATCCTTTTCTTACTAAAATAATGACCCTTGTTTCTCTGTCTCTTTAGCTCACACACTTACGCACTCTCTTTTTCCTTCATTAACCACCCTCTGTTTTATTGTCCAAATCTTTCTGTCCTTTCTTGCTACCAAAGCTGGTTTCACCAAAGCTGACCTGCAAGGTAGAGAGTCTGTGAGAGAGCCTGTGTGCCTTATACAACCACAAAAACCTGGCTGAAAGTTGCAACACCTTTAGTCTGTATAGACAGAGAAATACACAACTGCTGACAGAGAACAAAGACAGACAGGATAGGCAGTCTGTGAAATGAATTTGTGCATAATGAGCAGCCTACAGAAAATATAGTTTAAAAGCTTAAGAAAAGAGAAGATTGAGTCAGGAGAACTCTGACTCAATCAGAAGACTATAAATATCTTCTCCAAGCTTTCTTCAAACTGAGACATCATGTCCCTCTTCATTGTTTAAATTCAGCAGTTTGGTCACACATTTCTCCATTACTGAAGCTTTATGATGGATGTTTTGAGAATGACTTACTTTCAAGAGTGATTCAACTAGTGAATCATTAGAGGCAGAAATCAGGGCAGTACACCTGAGAAACAGAAAGACCTCCATTGCTCTTCTGACTCAATAAAAGCACTTTCAGCCAGACTCTCGTCGTCTTCTCAGATCCACACTCAGGACTCTTGTCTTGAATGCATGTATTTCTGCTGTTTTCTTTTGCTGGTGATTTGAGCTGCTGGTATTGACATGACATGTGAATGAATCTGGATCAAATGTAAACAGAACTGTTTACATGCCTTCAGCTGTTTGCACACTTGTTTCGGTTGTTTGGTCTAAACCTGAGGTCAGTTTCACTACCCTCACTGAAGGTGTATTTGGAGACAAATACTGTACCTTTAAGAAATGGGTTATACTGTAAGTGTGGGCAGGATCATGCCAAGACATAAAGAATGCATCTTCAGTACTAGTTTAACTTCACAAGTTACTCAGGATCATGTTCATATCAGCTGGTAATGATACCAGAGTTTACATGCACCACCACAGACCACCAAAAGTTAATCTCATTTTAGCCACCTTTAAGCAGTGCAGTTTTCTGGTGCACACTAAAGCACAGAAAAGCTGTACTGACATCAGTCTGATTGAGATCTATGACAAATCTCCAGTGTGAAAGCCTGTATTGAACATGAAAACACATGGTTTGAATCTTCTTTTGTTTCTGTTTATTTCTAGCTGTATTCATTGTGGCTGTTTTTGTTTGGATAGATTTGTCTGTTCGCTTGATTATTTTACTAGCATAACAGTGTTTTTCAGCTGGTGCATCACAGGTCTGTTCTGTTAGAGCAGCCAGGGAAAACCTGAGAACTGCTACATGCAAATAAACCATATGAACATGAATAGTAAAGCAAAATTAGTATTTATGTAATGTAAGTGTTAAATGCAAAAAGCATTTTTTTTAAATACATTTCCTCTGTGTGAGTCCTAAAGTAAAACCAGTTGAGATCCATTGTTGTACCATTGTGTCCAGGGCGAATGCGGCCTCATGAGTGAACCCTGAATGATCTCGCATGCATGCATCTTGCTGTGCTGCCCGTGATGGAGAAATCTGTCATTACTGCTGACTCACGCTGTGTCTGTTTCTCCTGCACCAGGTCCCAGCACCACATGTCAGGAGGACTCGTGTGCCAACATGGGCGTGTGCATCCAGCAGTGGGAGAACTTCACCTGCGACTGCTCCATGACCTCTTACTCCGGCACCCAGTGCAACGACCGTGAGTTCAGCTTACACCTGCTGTTGCTGACTGTGACGTTGTGTCCATTCTATGACGTTGCATCATCATGCAAAATCATCAGGAATTAAAATTGCATTGTCAGCTGTGTTTGAAATCCCAAAAAGATGTCTTATCAGGCAGCACCCAGAAAGCAGAGATGAATCTGAGGCTGGAATAGGTCTGTTATATCCCACAATTCTGTTTGTCTGGTTCAATGATGGTTGAATAAAATGCCACTGGATGCCACACTTAATCACTCAGTGGTTGAGTACATTTTTTTTCAAAATTGTAGTGATTCCATTTTGGGAGAACCCAAACTGAAATACTGTAAGGCACTCTGTTAAAGCAAAGCCAATATCTTCTGTTAGTGGACACCATCGTTTTTGTTCTGCTGTTTTCAGGTTTATTGTGTGCTGATTGTATTGAATCATTTCAGCACTATGTAATATTTATTTCTGTAAAGGTTCAGCACTATGTAATATTTATTTCTGTACGTAAAGAGCTTTATACACAGAACATATTACTGGACTAAGATCCTTTGCTGCAATAGAACAACTCCACCAATCATTGAGCTTTAAGGGCGGTGATTCAGAGAAAGTGGCTTGGTGGGTGTGAAGGGTGAGAATGACAGTGAGGGATATGTATCTGTGCAGCACGCAGACGCAGGTTAATAAGCTGTGAGCAGCTGTAATGAGGTGCAACAAATGTTGAAATTTCAAATTAGCCCAGCAGCCAGCAGACTTGGCACAGCATACGCAGAAACGCTTCACCTCGAGCTTTCCTCTTCGCCATTCTCTTTCTCCAGCTCTGTTCCTGTCTGCCATTAATGAAGAAAAAGCTTTTGTCTGTTTCATTAATGATGTTTAACCTCTGTCAGTTGTTCGCCATTTCATCACACTGACATTTCTAATCATAGAGGCAAATTCAATTTCACCCCTCAGATGGGCTCTTGTGCTGCAGACGACTGCAGTTACAGTGAGCACTAAAACCTTGTAGCCTTGTAATGTTAATGGCATGATTAACATTTGAAAGAGAAAAGGTAGTTTTTTTTGACGAGTTAAAGAGTGGCAGGGTTTTAATGAGTATGTTTTTTTGTATTTGTAATTAAGTTTAATTAATTCTGTGTGTTCCTAATGAAGCAGAATCAAGTTCCTTTAATTTGGAACAACAAAGAATTATTTTGTTTGTTGAAATGATGGCAGTGTTGAGAATAGGATACTGCTGTACTATATCTTCTGTACATTGTTAAAAGCATTCTGTAAAATAGAAGGTGTTGTTTAAAAAGTGCTGTCACATGACCTTGTCATGTTACATTTGAATGGTGTCTAATTATGATCTTTGGGTCTTGAATTCAGTTTTCAGCGTCTTACTGGTCTATTCAAGTAATAAATAAAAGTTGCAGGAAATGCATTAACTTGATCAAATGTATACCTTAAATGCGGTGCAATCCGCGTTGGATGAATGTCTGTCAAGAGTGTTAATGTAAAAGCCCCACAATGTTTCTGAAATCAAAGTACAGATAAAACTATTATCTGCAAGTTCTTTCAGACCACACTGTTGGAGCGCATGGAATTGTGTGCTTTGCTGTATACTGTACCTTGGGGCAAATGTATGTCAACTGCGTATTTTTATGTATACAGTTTGTGTACTGTGCACAGCATGCAATACTACACAAAATAGTAAGAATGTTAGCATGCTATTACAAGCATATTCTTTAGGTGGCAGTAACGTGCCTATCAAACCAACGCAGCATGCAACCTGCAGTGCAGGATCAAACTAGAACATGCTCCCAGGAGCACGCAATCAGTTCTGCTTGTATTTCAATCCCTTCGTCTTTTTGCCGAACGCATGTACACAGACACATGCACATTTACGCATGCGACGTGCACCACGCACCAAACACTCAGCTTATATCTTCCCTCATAAGCAGGTTTGAATTGTAAGCAGGAGTGATGCTGTTTCTGTTTGACATACAGGAACACAAGCAACAGCAGAAACTGGCAGGCTCCAGCGGGGGTCAGCAGTGTTTGCAGCCAGAGAAAGCACAGCCCTGCGTGAGAGTGATTCTAATTAGCGGGTGTAGTTGCTCCTGTGTGCTTGTGGGGAAAAGAGCACAAGGAGCAGCCTTTAATATCTCAAATCGCACTCAGTTCAGCAGACAGACTAAATGAATCAGGCAGAGAGACAGAGAGAACATTGTGTGCGTGTGTGTGCGTGGTTGAAAATGGTGGAATTAGCCTGTAACCTAGATTTCAGCTGCAGGTTTCAAAGCGTGATGTCTGAGCCAGAAGCTTTCTGCACTGTTTTTTGTCCGTGTTCATAAATCCTTCCATTGTGTTGCACTGAAGTCGTGCAGAATGGAAAGTAAATACGGCAGCATATTCTTCAGTCAAACAACACACCAGAACACTCAGCTAAGCTGCAGCGGACCCCTCAGCCCTCCAGGGCCCCGTCTTCAGCCAGCTCAACACCTGTTAACCACAATGCTCCTGCGTTAACCCCCCACGACATTCACTCCAAAGTTGAATGCTAGGACACTGCGCACATGCTAATGAGCTAAATTTGCTAACAGAGCGTTTCACTTCTGAAGAAATAATAGATTCATTGTTTTGTTCTACAATGAGCTCCTCCCCCTTCCATCTTTATCATTATCTCGATGTTTAATTTATCCCAAGGACTTTTGAGCTATAGGTGCAATCCAGAGTACTGACCGGGGCAATTATTCTACTTGCATAATTGAATTAGCACTTTCTATTAGTTATTTGCCCGCATCCTCTTGCAAAGGTCACACTTTATTGCTTATGAGCAGATTGAGACACATTCAGCACACACATAGACACACTCACAAGAATAACAGGCACATAGGAAGCGTGATTGTTGGCATTTATAATAATTCAGACCAATTTGCAATGACTCTCATTGTCGAGCCATAATTCTACTGACAATCCAAATGTGCTTGATAGATTTCCTTCGAAAAATGCTGTTTGTTTCAGAGCCGGTTATTACATGAAATCAAATCCCACAATAATAAACTTGTATCTTAAGAAGAAAAATTAAATTTGGAGTTTCCTCCAAGGTAGCTTTCACCTCCTTAATCTTTATATTTACAGATTTATATATAAAAAGCAGTTTTAGGCATGCATCTATAACAGAATGTCCCCAGCAAGCAGGGCTAGATCAAAGAACCATGAGGTCCTGAGACACAAGCGTCACAGAACCCGCCACCTCCCAGTTAATTATTTTATCACCCTTTTGTTGTTCCATTCTCTATATTCATTTCTGTTCCTTTAATAATTTGCTCTACATTCTGCTGTAGATGATTTGAGCTGTGCTTCACAAATTCATTCAAGTTTAGAAGCAACATCTGCCATTGCACAAAGGTGTGATTGAGTTGTCCAACACCTCATTATTCACCAGTGAGCTGGGGATGAGAAACGCCCCTAAAAGAGCTTCCCAAGGCTCTCTCTCTTCCGTGCTGAAATAGGAGCAACATATTTTTATAGCTGGACATTTATAACCTCAGCTTATGTACCTGCGGAGTCCCGCCTCTCCCTCCAGCGCATGAATAATGCATCAGTCTCCTACATAAAACATGACAGTAGAAAGCAGGTGAAGGAAAACAGGTGTTCATGGGTCCCTGTTCTCAGGGTCTCAGTTCTGGTTCAGTGTGAGCTGCAGATGGAGAGGAAGTGATGCCAGCTAGCTTCAATCAAGAGCTCCTGCCTTCCTGTGGCTGTTTCAGGAAGAGAACCTCATTAACTTGCCACATCGTAGCCACGTGGAAATGTGCCGTTATATCTAAAAGACGCCGCTTTCATGCAGCAACCAGACGCTCTCGGGCTTTGATGCTAAATGGCACACAGTGTTGTGCTTTGAGGCAAACAGGGAGTCTTGTTGGGACTCTGGGGAGATTCGTTACGGCATCAAACAGATGCTATTTCAACCACGCGTGAGCTAGCGAGTGCTGACGTCTCTATTAAAACGAAACATTTCAGGTGTAGTGTGTAAGACTCACCGCTGATAACTGAAGGAAGTGAGTGGCTGAGGCGCTTCACTGTAATTCTTTTAAAACTAGTACCATGTAAGAAACATTGTACTCAAAAATAAATGTTGAAAAATATGAAAATATATACACCATTTACTCACTCCCATGTTGTTCCAAGCCCATGTTTTATCAATAGAATTTGTTTATGTTTGTCTGTAAATTAGTACCTTAGTAAAAAAAGTACTTATTTTTAAACAATATTCACGAAGTTTGACTGTTTGCAGTGAACAGGTTTGTAAAAAACACAAATATATCCATAATAATAATAATACTCATAAAATTAATTTTATTATAAAATATATAAAACGAATCCTACTGTCAGTCTACTGTACTGTAGATTCCGTTATTTGAAGCAGTAAGATGTTGTGTCGATTCTCCATTAAAGCTCGCGTGAAGCATATTCACATCTTGTTTGTTACTGCACACCTGAGAACCATTGTCGTTTTTGATCAGTGACGTTGAAGCCATTTTTATAAAACACACATATGAGGGTCTGGATCAACATGAGAGTGAGTGAATAATGACAGAATTGTCATTTTTAGGTGACAAAAACTATTTCTGCAGCTGGTGTTTGTTTGAGATGAAACTCTGGAGGGCTTTTACATTCCAGCTCTTGTGGAAGAGTGAAGCGGATCGGAGCGCTGCTGATATTCCTGTTTAAAGATTATTTTCTTCGAACAGAATCCTGACCTGACTGTTACCTACATTTAGAACAGAGATAACATTTATAGGCGCTCACCTCTAAACCAGCGGACTCTGAGAATGAGACATTTGAGGCTGCATGTTGAGATAAGAGCAGCTGAGAGGAAGATTCTGCAGAGGCCTGAATGACTGAATCACTCACATTTCAAATGAGACGTGAACAGATTGAACATTTGCTCTGTGGAGCTGGTGACATTGAAGATATGAGTGGGTTTTTTTTTGTATCAGGGTTTACATACAAACATACAAACATATCAACAATCTGTCACGAGTTTGTGAATTTAGTAGCCCACACCCCTCAGGAAAAACATTGCAGTTTAAAGATATACACAGTCACACAGCAGAGGATTTTCATTAGTCTATACTTTTAAAACAAAACATAATTGCATAATTAATTTGAACAAATTATGCCTGTTTACTAACTGATTTGTAGAACATTTATTTTCTGATATTCTTTTCCTAATTCACCCTTTTAATTCAGCACCACAAAATACTCACCACGTTGGTTTTCAGTGTATAGCTTACTATACATTATATAAATAATAGTTAGAATGTGTAAATGTATAGAAACAACACAAGTGTAATAATAAGTGCGTATCAGAACATTTCATAGTAAATTAATGGTGAAGCTTTATGTTCTGGCAAGTTCTGTACATTCTGAACATAAGCAATCTTTAATATAAGTTATTTTATTTATGGATCATTCATTCTAAAAATATTCCATTTTAATTTTACTTCTGGAATAATAAATCAATTAAAATATCTATTCTGCTTCCTGTTTGTCAAATGCAGCAGTTAAAGGAAAAGGAATTAAAAGGAATTCTCAGTTTAATTCTGAATGGTATGTGAGAGCTACTGGAAACATTTTTATTATAAATTATGATGACACCTGAGCTGTGATGATTTTGCATGATGATCAGGTCACAGACTTTGCATTGATAATATTGATGAATATTTTATTTATGCTCGTCCACCAGCGGTAAACCTCTCACAAGAATGCTGAAAATATAATTCTCTCTCACTTATAAAGTAACTTTTGCCACAGTGGAGTTCCATGAGTGTTGCCTCAGGTTTAACAAGTTACAGTCTGTTTGAAATCAATATCATCTTCTTATTTGCTCAAGGTTTTTTCTTCTCTGAATTGATGTGCTTCAGCTGAGTGGACCTGGAGTTTGAACAGAGGAGGAAAACAAATCGTTTCTCATCTGAGACAGCGTCTTTATATGCCACTCAGTTTCTCAGCTTAGTTTATGTGCTTCCTCTTTTCCTCCAGCAGGAGAAATTTAGATGTGCAGGGATGGGAAAATTGAGCAGGTTTCAGTTGTCCTGCTCTGTAGAGACCCACATTTCCTCTACTGTAATATACTGTGAATGCTCAGAGACACACATTACTTCTTAGAAACTACAGATAGAATTTTTTTTATTCCATTTATTTTTACAGATATACAGTAGACAGTTTGTCATTTAGTGAACTGGTGAGACTTTTAACAATGTTTTATTAAATTTTACAACAAGGTTGGATTTGTTAACACTATTTAACTGCCTTAACACAACCTAACAATGAACAATATACATTTTTACAGCATTTATTAATCTTTGCTAATGTTAGTTGATAAAAATACAATAGTTTATTGTATGTTCATGTTAGTTCATTGTGCATTGATAAATGGCAAAGATAATTAATACATTTATTTCTAAATTTGTAAATGTATGTATTGTTAATTGGTCATTCATGTTAACTAAGGTGGTTAAATAATGTTAAATACCACATTATTGTAAGGTGTTACCGATGTTATTTTTAGTTCTTTCGTCTGTAAATTGATGTTTGTACACCATTCTATTGAAGTTTGGCACAGTCAGAGTCGCAGGACGTGTTCTTGCATTGAACACATATGCATCACATGGTCTCTGGCTGTTGCATCATAAGCATTAGGTTTTTAAAGTCAGTTTTAAAACAATGGCCCAGTCACAATTCATTGGAAACGAGAACAGGTATCAGTTGTGCAAATTGTGTAATTGAGTAATTGTGGTGTACATTATAAAATTAACACTGATTGTATGGTTTATTTGCACAATGCGATTCTGCATCAGATCAGTTCTGATGTAGGATGTGGAGGTCACAGAAGTCTAATGCAGTCTGCAATTCTTTACTGAGAGCAGAAAAAGTGGCACTGTTTTAAAAGCAAGAGCTTGCTGTGAAATATTTCTTTCACTAAAAATCTCTGATTGACGACATACCTTAGCATTTAAAGTGCATCTTGAGACTTCTGCATTCTGTCCTGTTTTGGGCTCTGTCGACGTGTTATTGAATGCAAGAAGGCACCATGTGTGTATGTCCCCTAAGAGATACTGCAACATTTTGTTTATGTAAAACTATTACTCACTGCTTACAAAACTGCTTCCATGCATGAGTCTGGGCACATGATGACGGTGTGAAATCCAGCATTAATATAGTTTGATTTCTAATTCTGTCTGTCTGTTTTAGATTTGGCCCATGACAAATGACTTTGTAGCTGAGTAATTTCATCATCCTTATCAGAGCACACAGTGTGTGCGGCAAACAGGTCCAGCTGTGATAATATTTCATCATTTCTCAGCATTCTCATTGACACTAAGTTTGGGTTTAGCTTTACTTTGTTTGCGACACAAGTCATTGTCGAATTGAAACGGTTTCCGTTTAATTACAGATAATTTATCAGGGCTGCTTAGCTAGAATGAAAGAATCACGATTTGTTTAATGTAGTCTCTGTTTGACTGAAGAATGTGTCGCCATGTTTATCAGCTCTTTTCAGTGTTAAATTACAAAGCTGAAATTTCTAATTGCTAGAAATTGGAAACTGGTCCGACAAACTTTTCCTCTGAAGGTAAACATATTTATTGGTCATTTAGCTAGACAAATGAAACTGTCAATGATGTAGACAGAAAGAAAATCTAATTACAAAAAAGCAAGTATGAAATATTAACTACAACATAATTTGTGCATTATTCAGTTTTGCAATGATTGAAGCTGGCTTAATTCCACAACTGTTTTTTATTAGTTATTTTTTATCTTTGTTTAGCTTATCATCTTTCTGGTTTTTGAACGTCATCTCTAATGGACTTCAGCTTCGTCGTAACCTTTCCAAGGAATATAATAGTCAGGAACCAACCTAGGACAACAATGTCATTTAGATTAAAGCTGAAACTGAGAATGTTGTTATTTCATTCAGCGGGTGACAAGGGACCCAATTACTAGTCGGGACTGATGCCCTCCAGGGTCTGTGCTTTGACATTGTCTCGTGTGTGAGAAGGGATGCAGAGCTTTTGACTAAATATGGGGGTCTGAAATGGCAAGAAAAGGTCGTTTGTACGTTTTTCAAATTTTCTAAGCAATGTACACAGATCTGATTAAATACAAGTCACACTCTGTTTTAAATGCCAAATGTATTCAGTCTTTGGGTCTTCCTAAACCTAACATAATTAGTTTTGTAATGTTGCAAACAAAATGGTGATTTGACATCCATTTCTGCTGTAAAGAATATCTGACTTTTGTCATTTGCTCACTCTTGTCTTTTTTTAAAAACTGAACAGCTTTTTCTTCCATGGCACATGAACGGAAATGATTGGCAGGATATTCACATTGTGTTTTATCCACACATTTCAAGCAGACTGTGACCAGTGGCTGTCCAGGACGAAATGCTTCTTAAAAGTATCCAAAAAGTATACTGACATGCCTGTCTTTCTGTTGTTTTTCAGTAAACCTTCTCATCTCATTGACGTCACCATTGTTCAGTCTTTTGTGCAGTTCCTTGTACTGAAACGACCCTCATCTCCTTCCCCAGGCTCTTGCCCTGGGTGGATGTTCTGAATGGCTTTATCTGATCTCTTCCAGCTAATTGCAGATGCGGCATCTTCTCTCCAGAGTCTTGGCGACAAGCTCGCTCCTGGTCCCAATCACGCTTTGTGATTGTTTTCTCAGTAGTGGGGCCAATCACAGCCTAGCCCTCGCAGTCACAAGCATCTGTTTCTCTTCAATTCAGAAGTGTTGTGTACACCCCCTGCTTCATCTTTGTGTTGTTGTAATCATATACAATGACAAAAGCCCGGGATGTGCACTGGCTGGGTGGCAGGGGAGACGGTAAGGCCTTAAAAACATGCCAGATTGGCACAGCACCATCTGTCTTGCTGTTGGCTGCTGGCGTTTGGCTCACGGCGGTTCCTCTTTCAGCGGTTGTTTCCGCTGCAGTAGCCCGGCAGAATTTAGTGGTGCCCTCAGCTGCCCCTCCCCCTCGCCATAGGAGGGCAGAGATTGGAGTGATTTATTACATGGTTCAGCATCTAATGGCTGAACTGGATAAAGAATGCTGGCTAATGAGTCTTTTAAAATTACTCAAGCTTTACAGAAGAAGAAGAAAACGGTATGTGCGTCAGTCTGAGTTTTTATTCCTCATCTTGCCATAAGATGACACCATACATACAGAGCACGTCTTGTTTGGCTGTGTCAATGGATCATTCACATCACATCTTCGTTCATGGGGTTCTTTCAGTTTCTCCAAGTGTGCAGATGGACACAGAGACTCTGCTGTGATTTTAGTAATCGAGTCTGTTGTCTGTTGTTTAAAGGAGATGCCTGTCTGATTGCACAATATGACTCCAGTGAGATTTTACATGATTTTACATAGATTATACCTTTCACCCTATCACCCTTGTTCATTTTCTGAAACCCCTTTTGCTCAATTTTTCATGTTGGTTCTGAGTGCTAGTATACTATGC
This sequence comes from Chromobotia macracanthus, assembly GCA_036877525.1. Taxonomy (NCBI): domain Eukaryota; kingdom Metazoa; phylum Chordata; class Actinopteri; order Cypriniformes; family Botiidae; genus Chromobotia; species Chromobotia macracanthus. The sequence goes on from JAZGTH010000025.1 coordinate 1,971,405, forward strand.
TAGGACTATGTAACATCACACCTGTAATTTAAACACCTACATATTAACCATGTGGAGCGTGCACTTAACTACAGTGCATGTCTGAATATACGGCCCTGATATAACACTCTTCACCAGCTTTTGATGAAGATAATGGAATATGTATAGCTGTATATAATGTATAGCTTCACTGTATTTACAAAACTAAAGCTGTTATTTGTCATTCACAATGTAGGATATGACACAATGATCACTGATGTATTATAATGGAAACAACGATGGAAAGCGATTGCAGTTCTCCTATTGGTTCATCATGCCTGACATCACAGTCATATAAATGGGTTTTGTTAGCCGTCATACTGCGAGAATTTGGGACAGAGTTTCTGACACTGTCAGAAACTTCATCAGAAGCTTGAGATTCACTGGCAGCAATTCATCTATCGGTAAACATGTCACACCAAATGGTTAAAGTCTACCGATTTTGCCCCACAATAAAAGAAATATTTTACAGGCTGATAATTGTTCTTTAAAGTTGTGGCAGAAATCCTACAATGTGCAGTGGGCTTATGTCAGCTTTTATTTTAATGAGATCACAAATGTAGCTGTGACCTTCTTGCACATTTCGGTTTATATGACATGAAGGCAAACATCTTCAGCTCATAATGACGATTATTTCATGAGCATAAGGTTTTAATTTCCATTATCATTTTCAGCAGAAGGAACATTTAGGGTAGTAGAGCTATGTTTAGCCGTGGTTGCTATAATTCTTATGGGAACTTGAATTAAAGTGCAAAAACTCTCTGAGGACAGTTTTTCATTTATAGAACAGATATTGAAGCTAAGCTTCAGGAATTTGTGTGTTTTCGCTTTGAGGAGCTGCCTTGATTTTTTGGAGAAATAGGTCATTCTTGAAATGTCTGTGCATTGCGATAACGATCTAAAGGGACAGTTCACCCCAAAATATTTCCATTATTTACTTACCCTCATGTCATTCCAAACCTGTATGACCTTTTTCTTCTGTAAAACATAAAAGAAGATATTTCGAGAAATGTCTCAGTGTTTCTGTGTCCAAACAATGGAAGTCAATGGGTGCCGCTGTTGACTGGTTACCAACGTTCTTCAAAATAAATTGTTTTGCGTTCCCCAAAAGCAAAAAAGTCATGCAGGTTTGGAATGACATGGAGGTGAGTAAATGAAGAATTTTTATTTTTGGATGAAGTATGCCGATATTTTTAAACAGATTTTTTATTTCACAGCGCTCATTCTGGGGTGTGTATATAATCTATTTTCATTCTGCATGAAGTGTGGGCTCAACCAGGCTGTGAGAGTCCTGCTTGTGTACATGTGAAGTGAATGTTCTCTCTGGTGATTGAATATTATCATCATGTGATGTTTGATCTATGATGGCAACAGGACCATAGCTTATGGGCCTGATGGGAAGTGTTAGGCAGCTGTAGAAGCAGAACTGGAGATTGATGGTGCTGAGATAGATGGATAATCTCAAAAGAGACTATGAATCCTAATCATTTTAGTCAGGAGACCAGAGCTGGTACGTTCCTCCACAGAACAGATTATTGCCAAGCACAATAAATTTATCCACTGAGATTTCTGCTCTTTTCCAAAACCTACTCATCAGCCCATGGGGACAGCATCTTAAGATGTCATAGGCATTATGCCAACGCAAAGGCTGTTTCCAAAGGTAGACATCTTTGTTGTGCTGCTTTGTGAAATTATAGCGATATTTCATGGCAGCATACTGTAGCATGTATACTTCACACTAAAGGCAATCCCAGAAATCCTTGTGATAAGCTCAGTGCCAAAATAAATGCAGTTTGGAGGTCAAATTGTCATTTACAAATAAAAGCATAAGTATAAGTAAGTATAACAAATACGTTCTTTTTTCAAATGTCATAAATTCTAAAAAAGCTTTCATTTACCCAGTATGTGTGTGTTGTGTAATTTTATGGTTATGGTATTGTTCTGTTGCGGTAAGCTAATGTTGGAAATCAATTGTGAATTGTAAATCTGTGAGGATTTCTATTTTTGTGGGGTGCACTTGCTCTGTACAGCTTTATAGATCAGACTATATCTGCTGTGGGCATTGAGGCAACTCACTTCTGAAACATTTTGGAACAAAGCTGTTGTTTAGGTTTAGTGATGTGTGGTATTGTGGTACAGGTAAAATAGTTGAACTCAATTCCGAAGTTACCCTTATGTCATGACTAACAGCTAACTTTCGTTTTTTGTTTGTGTCGCTATTGTTTAAAGTTTTTAGTAATTAATGCTCAAACACAAACCGATAAACATATCTAACAGTAACAAACTACTTCAGTCCTGCACTGAAGTCACAGCCAAAAAAAAGTCACATTTGTCAACATAAAACCGAACCGTGTCCTTACACAGTAGCGGAGGCTGGTTTGTTTGTTGTGGTTTGGTCGGGTTAGTTGGCTTGTTTCCTCAGGGCAGAGAGAAATGTTCAGACTGCAGTCTGATATCATTCACAGCAGTGCGGTCAGACTCACACATTTGGGGGGTTTTAAACTGTATTTTTGTGCTCTTAAATGCCAATTCTGGAAGTAGGCACCACTCATAGGGTTGTTCCAGATCAACCCTCAACGGGAAGGCTCTTCCACAAGGCTGGAAGCAGAGGGACAAATGATGGCCACATCAAGGAAGTCATTTTGCCTTTTATGATCTTTGGTAGTGCATCTTTCTGGTTCATTTTGAAACTTCAGGGCAATTAAATTCCTGGGACTGTAAAATGCTCAGTTTCTCTCATACCCACAAAACTTAAGTGTTCACTGTAAGATTTAAGTGTACGGGCTATGAACATGAATTCTGCTGCTACATCATAATGGAAATATTTCACAAAATTGAGTGACAGAAATGTATCTTATTTGTGAATAAGTTTAATGTATATTATATGTTTTAATTTCATTTGAATCCATTTATGGTCCATTTTAATCCTTTTTAATTGATTTATTACCGTTTATAAATAACATCCATGGAAAACCCAAGAATTCTTTAAAGATTTTGTAGATATTTCAGTGAATAACATAGTGAACTGGTGATGGTGAGACAGGTTAGTGCTGATCTGACTGCTGCATGAGAAGATGCAGAGAGAGATGAATGTGCTGGTCGTCTTGTGCTGTAACTCACTATCATGGTGTCTGCAGTGAATTAAATGTTTATTTATAGAGAACGACTCCACAGCAACATAAATTAGAGGAAACACTGAGAATGAACCGCAGGATGTTGATCCTGCATGTCCTGTCACATGCAGGGTTAGATTTCTAGTGATTTGGTTTATCATTTTTGAGAAGAACAGTATTGCTAGCAGATATCACCAAACATTTGTTATTGATGTGCTTTCTTGTCTTTGAGATATCATTTATTATTGACAGAAATTCTTACAGCTGGTATTTACAGCACCACTGTGGTTGTTAGTTTAGTATTTAGATGCTTGTTTTGATTTATTCATGACCCAATCATCTGATCTCACACCTTTATTCTGCACGTCTGCCTGTGTAATGACATTTACTCACCATGTTTCCCTGCTCGCACTCGCCGGGGTGACATTTTTACCGCAGCTAAAAATGGATTGTCACGACATGCACAACCTATACATTTCATGGTATTTTATGCCCCAGGTATTTTGTGTGTGTAAAGATAAAACAAAACATATGTATTTTTTAGGTCCTAGCGGATTTGCTTTTTATTCAAATGAGCATGGAAGTTTTTTCTCTGTAGGTATACAAAGCTTCATATATTAATATCAAAACTTTGAAACTTTCTACAGTGGCATCCCAGACTTCTTTAAATAAGAAAATACGGTGTAAAAGAATTAATGGATTGTTGCACAGTATCGTGTGATCTGTTATAAACCATTGCCTCGCAGCTGTTGCTGAATTTATATTTCACAGTGGCGGCGCACATACCCTGAAGTTGGCTGATTTTAACTTTCAAAGCACAAATATGAGGACAAATACAAGATTAATGAGCTTTCACTTTTGGGAAAAGATACAAATAAAAAATCATGCTGTGCTAATAAAATACATTTTCATTTATTTAGAATGCAGTAAACCCGCAGCTGTTACGTCTGATCACAAATATTTTTGCTTGTGTGGTTTGTCACATATCACTCATCTGCTGGATATTTTTGTTATAAAATGACACAGTTTTCTGTTTTCAAAGGGTTATGGGCTGAAGTGTGAGCAAATTAAAATAATTTGGTTAGTTTCAATCATTTAGCAAACACTTTAAATTAACAAGATTTTGTGTCTTGCACAGCTATAATCTCGCTGTCACAATCTATGGCAAGTGCTTTTTGTCATTTTCCCTGTGGCTGTAACTTGCATAACTAGAGGATGAGGCCTATACTGTGTGATATACATATATACATTACTGAGTGATATGACACGAGCAGATTCACTTTCATGACTCTGCTTTTATGTTGTTTCTAAGTTGAGCGCCTGTTACACTGATAAGATGTTGCATTAGAGCTCTTGACGCACTGTACAGTATCTGCGTCTGTGTGTTTTCAAGTCATCATCTTTCTGTTACCTGAAATCAGCACCTGGATCAACTAACTGCAGTTTCTGTGATAATTCTGTGATATAGCCAGGCAGTTAGACTCTGTCATATATGAATGTTTGGCATAAATCAAGTGCTGTAGGATAAAACAAGCGTTTTTTCACCCTAAAATTTGTTGGCAAGGATTTTGGGTGGATTGCTCTACTTACTTACAGTCAAAAAAAGCTAAAGTTAGCACTTCAAATTCTCAAAGACAATGCAATACGAAATGTACTGTCTTTGTATTATCTTTTGGTATTTAATTCAGATTGCAAACTCACATATAAACTCGAGTATAATGTATTTAAGTTATTGAAGTCAAATAATATTTTACAGTGTTGTAAAACTAGATTGCGTTTGGTGAATAATAATAAGGTTGTCTTATGAAAAACTACATGCAAAAGTTGCGTAATAATTTTGTGATTTCTCCCCACTGTGTGTATCTGGCATGTAGTAAATCTAGTGTATATCATGTCCTCAAAACTGCTGCCAGAAGTTTTTCCAGACTGATTGTTGTGTTTTACTTTCAAGCTGAATGCATATTGTGGTTGGATCTGCTGCTTTAGATGCAGGAAAAATAAATGGCTTTACTAGCTGCTCCTGTGCAGCAGTAAAGCAGTTTTAAATTGTAGGAACTCTAATAGTGCAGTCACGGCAGACCAGCCGTCCACACACCGTTATTTTCACTAAAGCTGCGGGCTGGTGCGTGTGATGGAGGTCTTATTATGAGCAGAGGAACAACTGCCTGTCCGTTTCTCAACAGAAAAATGATCAGGAAGGACATGACCTCAAGTACAAAACTGTGCAGTTATTGAATTTTTTTTTTTTTTTTTGTAGATGTAGCTAGTCCACCATGTGACATCCTGTTAAGAAAAACCTGTAACCATGTAAGCGAAAATTAATATTCTGTGCGTCAGTCTGGCGTGTTTAATAAGGTCTCATGTTTTTCGATGTAGTCGCTGGCAAAGATGATTGCGTGGGCGGCAATGCGGTTTCTCTCATAATTACTTTTCGCCGTATCGCTCTTGTCCATTGTCAACTTCAATAAAAGACGAACACTTTGAGTTCTTAGTGTGTTTGGGTGGATGTGCAGAAGCAGAGATGTGACCGTCGTATGCTTTGAGATTCTCACAGCTCTCATGTTCTGCGTGATGATATAAGAGGGTCTCTCCACACAGTCAAGAATAACTTGTTGGGCTCGAGTGATCATGTGATTGACACATGGAGGTGGCTGAGCAGCACACACGTGATCATACACATAGAGAAGACATGGCCACAAGCACCATGCTGGTCATGTCAGCTCCTGCTGTGCTTGTTTTCTCAGATGTAGTCTTCTGAAAGAGTTACTTGATGTCTTGTAGTATTAAAGGATTCAGATGCAGAACAGGTGTGTCGTTGTGGCCTAGCTGGTGGGTAGTTTATTGATACAAACTCAACTTTCAAACTACATTATTTACTTGTCTAGAGTACGTAAAGGTGTCATTTTATTTATTTTACTAATTTCTCCCAGCTTAATGCACAGTGAGCTGGTTTACTTGCTTGAAAAGTGCACAGCTACTGTAAATATTGCTCTGGTTGTTTGAGCAGCCTGACACTGTAAGTTTGCCTCAACCAGTTGCATGAGTTTGGGGCAGAGTTTGTGTTTGTCCAAATAATGGGGGGCAAGAGGAATGTTTGAGAAACTTTGAAAACAGTCATTATGTTTGCAGTTCTGTCTGCTGCTAGTGCAGAAGTGACACGTTTTAACCTTAAATTACATTCAAGCTTCTAGTTAGCAATACTACAAGCTACAAACAAAAATTAAAAGCTGTCACTCTGCTGAAAAATGTGCTTACATTAGTAGCGTCTCTATGTTAAGTTCTCCCTGATGCTTTCTTCCTATACCCTCCTCTGTTCATTGTATGTTGTACACAAGAAAGCAGTACAGACAGAACGCAGGGCGTGAGGCGGTAAGCTGCACACCAGCTTTAATTGTGGACGTTGAGTGATTAGGGACTTTATAGTACTTTAATTTGCAAGCTTGGTTAAACAGATGTATCATAATGAAGTAATGTGATGGACTCCCTGTGGCACGTCAATGAAAGCACCACAGAACTCTGAATAATGGCAGAAAGAAAGTGTTGCGTGCTAAAAATAAGGAAGTGGGACACCCTCTGTCTGAGCTCTGGGAATTTGAGCTTAGCTGTGTTTTGAGCCTGGGAGGACAAAACAAACATTTAATGGTGTCTGAAGAACTAAATAGTTCACTTAACCAGCTTGCTCATGCATATATTCAGAGCTCATTACAAGTAACGATCTGTGCCTTCTGATAATGAGACCCCACATTCAGGTTATACAATGTTGCTTGGAGACTCAGAAAGTATCTCAGTATCTCATTTCAATCAGCCAGACTGTTCCTAGTCTTCTCCTCGTGCCATTTTTCAAAGTGAACGTGTCCTCTCTTACAATGACAGACAGAGGCAAGGTACAATTTAACAGACAAATGATGCTTCATTGAGCTCTGCCCTGAAGCCCAGTGAAAAATGCAGACTTCTGATGACATTTATAGGGCCGAAATCAGGTGAAATCAAGTCAAATCTGAGGTGTGCATCAAAAGGAAACCAGAATAAAAGATCGAAGTAATGTTACTCTAGTTGCACATGCGGTCTGTTCAGGTAATAGCAGCTATCTCTTAAGATTAAAGGAATAGTTCAGACAAAAATAAGAATACTGTCAGGATAGGTTCACCCTTGTGTTGTTCCTTAAATCTGGATGACTGTCCACAAAATGAGACGTTAAAAGTGCAGTAAGCGATTTCTGAAATGCTGTTGATATTAAAAATCAACACCAAAACAAACAAATCCCTCCTTTTATTGCTCCGGTATCAAAATAACAAACAGACGTATGCGACACTGACAACAACTAACAGATGATGCACACGCCCCCTTTTGCTGATTGGCTATGAGAATGTTATGTTGTTGTAGTGATCGGTCTGATCCATTCTGATACACAGTCAGGACTATGTGCAAACACGTTTTTTCAACACATACACAGAACACACATCTAGCAAATATTTACAAGCTCGTTTGTGAAATCTTTTTCAACAGCATTTCTCAGAACTTTTTTTTTTACTTTTGTTGAACATCAGTGTAAAATTATCAGTCATCGTCAAATCTCATTTGCATTTGAGTATATTACAATATGGCACATCAGGACGCCAAATATGACATAAGCGTTGCCAGATGCCATTGGATACGAGTCACGAGTATGAGTATATGTGCCCAAGCACAAATCAGATTGGAGAGCTACAGTATAGCTGAAGAGTAAATCATGGCTTAAATATCTATGTGATATGTGTCTGTAACTCACATAAAGCTATCATATGGTTTCAGAAAACTTTTATCAAGCTTACATGACATGTAATGTTTTATCATGCTAACTACTGTAGCTCAAACGGACCGTATCAATGTGTGTTTGGAGAGAAACACCTGAAGGCTTTTTTAATTCTGTTTGTGTCAGGTCTTACTCTGCAGGTTTATTGCAAATTCAGCATGAAACTGAATCATGTTTTATTAAATAAAGATTTGTTTTCCCTGTTGTTGGGGGTCCTAATAACAGCAAGAATACTCCAACAACTTCAAATAATTGTGTGGTGCATTTGTTTTCCTTGAAACAACACATCTCTCCTCAGCTTCTGTATCTGTTATGGATTCCATGAAGTGAAACTGCAGCTTTGGCTCTTGATTAATTTCCCTCATTGAAATCTCAGTGTTTTGTAGAATTTATGACAGGATGTGAAATCTTGCTCGACTTTAAATGTCCCCCCCGCAGCTCAGAAGGGATAAAGCCACTTTGAAGTGCAGGAATGAGGCAGATCCCTACCATTTCCATTTCATTATTTTATTTGTTATCTGTCTGTACTTTGTGGTTTTCCTCGCCTTCAGCAATATGAACATATCTGAGTTTTTTCCCAACGTCTGTCGCTGTTCCTCCTTACTTCATGTTACAAAATGAAGTTAGCCACATTTAATTAAGTTATTAAGTGCAAACGTTAACAAAACGTTGTTCAGTTAGAGAGTGACACTCAAACATGTATTAACTTGTGTACATCGGTCAAGTGCATCAGCCAGCCCTTGTGATTGGTTAGTTGTGTTTCATCACAATCCTTCTGTTCTAGAAACTCCAGATCAGTGGTTCTCATTTGGTTTTGTTATCTTTAAATTATTATTATCTATTATTATACTTATTATCTTTAAATTAAATGCTTATGTATTAATTACTAACAACTGTACACACCCAACAATATGATTCAGTTAAATTCAAATGTATTTCTAATTTACAATAAAACCTTTACAGCTTTTCTTCTTTTTTAATTTATAATCATTCACATACATTCTATTATACATACATATACACATCTAATTTTTTTATCTTTTACTCGTCTGTTCTATCAGTTCTCTTAATATATATATATATATATATATATATATATACACATTTTTTATATATAATATATAGTATTATAGTATTAGTATTAGTATAGTATATAGAATTTGTTAGAATATGATGTTATAGGATACATGGTATGCTGGTTTTATATATGAGATTATAAACAGAACATTGGCTGAGTAGCATTTTTGACTTGATTTCCCTTGATTTCCATCATTTGGACGGATTTTCATGCTCTCTGCAGCCAGTAGTTTGCCACACTGAACACATTGTGGTCACAAATCATGTTTGTTCTCAGTACAGCTGAGGCTTTTTAATGTAGTTTGGGTTGCAAAAGCTACATTAGTTTTGTGTAGTTTGTTTTTGTCGTGCACAGTTTGTTCATGTTTTTTGAGGATCAGGGCATGTCACTCAACCTCTCCATGTATCTACCCTGTTGAATTCACGATAAATAAAAACACTGTACATTGTTTTGTCGGATTAGATGCACAGCTGTTGACATCATTAACAAGTTTAAGAAGCATTTCTTCTGCTTTTTGTACATCTGTTTATTTTACTGTACTAACTCTGTGCATGCGCACTGCTCTTATGAGCCTGCATGTCACACTGCACTCACAGCTGTCTCCTCTATAAGAGATGGTCTTGTGAGGACCCTGTAGGACACAGCAGAAGTTTGTGCTGGTGGGCATCAGTGTTCCTGGCACAGGTCTCTCTGAGTGACCGCCAGACTATTTTCCACATGGCTGGCCAAGGTTACAGTCCTGCAGAGCTCGCGCACCAATGATTGATTGCAATTCATGTTGCAATTGTCATGCACACTGCTAAACTCTAATATTATCTATGTGTCTGCGGAAGAAACTCTTCCATGGTGGTCAGAACGCTGGCCAGAGAAAGCAGTAGATCACTGAAACACAGAGAGAACAGAGTTTAAGCCTTGTGTAAAAACATGAAGTACAAATGCACTGCAAAGCAAAATAAAAGTAGCTTTTACAGGAAATGGGAGTTTGACTATTTATCAGTGTGGTTATGTCACGACTGCAAACAGAAAAAGAAAATCTGGCTACGATATAGCAGGTGCCGGGTGTGTGTGCTGAGGATGCTGGAGCGTCTATCACGTTGATGTGGGAATTACTTCCACTTGGTTACCAGGAGAGACTCAGCTGCACAGTCAGCTGGACTGAACCTCCAGCCTTTTTCACCTTTTAGAAGAGGAATGAGATGTTTTCTGATGTTTGAACTCAAAATGATCAAATCAGCATAAGAGAACGTGTAGCAGAGTAACTGCTTAAAGCTGCAGTACTGAAGCAATAGTAAAATAGCAAAAAATCAGTTTAATCATTTAATTATTTTTTTTCCCAGTAAAAACATCCTTAAAACCAGATTGTGGGATTAATAGATGTGAACTGATGACTGTAATTTAGATTTACTGATTCAATTAAGATTGCAATTTCTGTGGATACATGTGACTAAGTGAACCAACAGGAAGTGCCACATTCATCAGAATCATTCATATGAGGGGATTGGAGAGAACAGCAGAACGGTTTAGTTTTGAGGTGCTCGTACACTCGCAATGGAAACACTGTGTCGTATTGAAAGTCAGATTACAGAATGGAAGGAGAGCTGTTCTCTGTCTTTCATTAAAAAGGTCTGTGTTTGTTTTCTTTGTTTGTCTTGCTGGACCTTCCATCACTCTTGTAGAACAGAAAACAAACACTCTTTATTTCCCAGAAGTCCATGTGTTTAAATGCGTTCCTCTGAAGTGCTTTTTACTTGCCTCTCTGGTACCATCATATGCATTAGACATATGGATGTTTCTTCGATGTTCCTTGAGATGTCTTCACGTTCTATTTTTGTCTGATGGCTCTGCTCATAAATGTTTGAAAAAATACACCAACCAACAGGCAGGTTTTGATGAAGGTCCTGTTGAACTGAATGAAGAAAAGAGTGTATGAGGTAAAATATATGTGATCCAGCACACATGTATGGGGAGGTCAGGGCAGTCTGTCTCTCTAAGCCAACAGCACCACGTGGCTTCTGAAAATGGTTATAGTAGTACAGTGTGTTCCAGCACCTGTGGACTGAGCACTGGATCTCTGTGAGGGATGGTTCCATTTACACCATCTGATTGTAATGGAGGATGCATGCATCACTCCACCGTAATGGCACTCTACCTTTTTATTTTTAAGACTCAGATCTGGTGCGATTCCTAAAAAAATGAGGGCATTGACAATAATGCTATCACTGTCAGCATTATCGTCCAGACTACCCATAATTCCTCCTGCCACAATGTGCCTGTGTGAGATCCACATGAGTGACTTTATTGGCATGGCAAGAGCTTTTTCATTTCATGGACGGGAAATCTTTAATTGAAGTTCCACTTCCTGTCTGGGCTATTTATCCCCTCTGTCTGTTTGGACACACTTTTCAGCGTCCGACTCCAGATCAATAGCTGATTGGTTGTCTGAGGCACCTTCGTTGCGTGCCTCTGTTAAGTATTTGTCTTTGGTGACTTCACTTCATGGCCCTACCTCCAAAACTTTTCCCGCCCTGGAAACGTTAATATGTATGACTGCCAAAATATGTTTCAGTTGGGGGTTGTTGTCTTTAATCAAATTTTTCATCCAGAACATTAAAGTAAGTGCATAAGTGTATCTCAGGTGCTGTTACTGTAAAGATTTTACCTCACGGTGACCTAAGAGTGACCTGAGAGTGACCTGAGAGTGACCTGAGAGTGACCTGAGAGTGCATTTATGTATGTAACATTGGTGTTGCTAGCTAGCATGTTGGAACTAGCACTATTGGAAAAGCAAGCTTCCAGGATTATGTTTGTTTTTAGGTTGAGCTGAGGGTGTTGTACATTTGTTTTTCACATTGAGTTATTAGATTACATAAACAGCAGTACAGTATCAACATCTAATCAGTTTCTGGCTGTGAGGCAGTGCTGCAGGAAGACAGATCTTCACTCTTCACGTTCTCTTATTCTCTTCACTGCTTTTGTATCTTTTAAAGCTCCTGTACTGTATCATTCCTGCTCTTTCTAAAACACCCGTCTGTGGTTTGTAGCTATTGGCCAGTATTGGCATTCTTGCCAATAGCAATAATTGGAGATTATTTTAAATTCTCATTTCATGGCTCGCTGAAATACTTGATTGTGATCAATCACTTTATTCTGTGGTCAGATGCTTTTGCATAATGGCTGCTAAACTGCACAATTGATTTTTGTCCCTGACAACCAGTGTGCTTGTGTCATGCCCTTCTTATCACTGCTTGTATGTATGTGTTTATTCTCACATAATCATGTCTTATTAACTCAAATTAATATTTCATGTCCATTTATTTATTTGGCAAATAGCCATGTAATCAGTGGGTACAGTACAGCTAGCCAGTCATTACTGTACAGTCCTGATCACGCTGTTTATTTTTTTGATAATGACTGACTGTACATTATCACATACATACTGTTTTGTATTAGAAAAATTCTGACTCGCTATAAACTAAAATCAATAGTTTTATATGTTACAAGTACATTTAGGCATCATAACATTATAATGTGCTCTATGAAACATGCATATTTGGTTTTGAAATCCGGTTTAGATTTTGTTTGAATAAAGAACAAAAATGACAAGTCCTCTATAACAGGAACAGTAGCACATTAATGTTGGTTAGAGAGTCCTTGAAAACAGGTTGTTAGAGGCTAGATCTCAGAGAGTTATAACCGATGGCTTTTAATTATAAGAGAGAGAGAGAGGGTGTAGTGGGTATGTGTGGTTAGAGCTGGATAAATATTCAGTAGGGGAGGGCAGGGGTAACTGTAACACTTTTGGGTTTTGATAATTCATTCAGTGAACGTTTAAACGGAACCTTTGATATTTTTCCCAAAACAGTTTTGGCATGTCAGCAATACTTTCCAGTGCGAGTTAATTAATTACATAATCAAACTCTGTCAATTAAACGAAACGTAAATGGAGCTCAATGTGTCAATGTAACACCTGCTGTATAATTGTGAAAAAAACGTTGTATCCGGCCCAAACACTGCAAAACATATGTACCTTTTAAAGGAGAGAGAATGGTTGATTTATGATGTATGCAATATTGTGTAAAGGTTTTTAAAAAACATAAAATCAAAAATGACATAAGGATAACATTTTAACATGACAGTATTTAGTCATGTGTTGCTGAAACTGTTTATCAGAGGATTGAATGTCATGTGCACATACCAGATATCACTGTAAATGTGTTGCATTACATTATGTGTGTTACCGGTGTTACAATTTTGTGAGCATTACAGTAACAAACCAGAATAGAGTCCACTGTTAAATTCAGATTAAACAATGCTGACTTATGCCAGTAAATTATACATGCTGAATTATGGCAATATGGTTTATCAGCATACCGAGCATCTGCTGTACCTGTCTTGAGCTGTTGAGTTTTGTCACTGTTGGTGGTTATGGAGTTTCCATCATAAACTTTAATCTGTTTTAGGCATCAGTGGTTATTTTTGTCAGATTGCCTCATGCTGTTCAGGATGATGACTGTTAAGTCAGTGAGCAGCAGTCATGTGAGGCCAGATTTTGATTCGCTGCAGGTCTCTGGACCCCTGGCCTGGATCCGGGCATGCGGACAGGAGGAGAGTAACCCGCTCAATACTCTATTGATTTCCTCGTTTGGCTTCATAGCTGGAGTCACAATGGAGCACAATGGCTCAAGGCTTCATCTTAATACACAGCCAAGAGACAGAAAATGAAATAAAGCTTTGAGTCCTGTCAGAGCTGGTGTGTTGGTGGTGCTCTCCTGCAAGCCCGTGTTTGCATTACAGATCTCACCACCTGTTCTTCTCAGAGTCTCAGCGGCGCTTGATGTCGCAGGACATTGCAGTCAAAGGCTCCCAGATCTTTGAACAAGAGCTTCCTGTGATGCAAAGGACGTCCACGCACACACAAAATTGTATGTTGTTTCAACATTAAACATAGTTTAACATTAAAAGGATAGTTCACTCAAAAATAAAATATTCTTTAGCCATTTGTTTTTCCCTTATAATGTTTCAAAGACGCGTTACTCTGTTTTCTAGCAGAAACCGCTAGGCTGCGGCTCCAACATACTGAAGACTTTGATCTCATGCCAGCCATTCTGTTGAGGCTTCATTGCTTCTCTTTTACTAACATATGAAGCTTTTCAGAGTGATGGGGTCATGTGACAGTGGCAAAAATGTATGGACTCTGTAGTTTGCCCTGTTAGATGTGTCATACTGCAGTCACATAACACTTACTGTATGTAAAAAAGGAAAGAACGGTGACGCGTAAAACTTGATTGTTGTATTTTAACGGAGATGATTCAGTATTGGTATGTCACTAATGTACTGTCTGTCACATTAATGGGGTGAGCAGCTGTTTAAATCTTTGTGTTGCTCACTGAAAGATTGCTGGTTTACATCCTGTACGGTATGAGCCATCATCCACATATCACCATCCTGCCCTTTAGCAAAATGCTAACTCCAGGTTACTGACAGAAGACTGAACCTCCAGTAACAGTACAGGAAGTGACGGAGTAACAGTGGCTAATAAATGACAACTTGTGGAGATCTGAAAATCACTCCATCTCTGTATTTTATGTAAACAATATATCAGTCAAATAAAGAAGCTTAAGGGCCACTGGCTGCTGGAAACGATGAAGACAGATGACAGAATCTAGAACATTCTGTACGTGTTAAAAGTGCTCTCTGAAAAGCTGTCTTTGTAAGTGGTGAAGTATAATAACACCTTTCCTGGGCCTAAAGTCATCTCTAAAGTCTGAATAGAAGAATAAACCACCTGTTGTGAGGTACATACTTTCATATGGTATATATATTGAGCTAATGCCATAGCGCACTTGAAGGCATGTTCACGTCGCATTTTTCTTGTCAAGCCTCTTGTCAAGCCTGACTTTTCTGGTGTTTCTGGAGTTTTCTTCTGAGAACATGCTATCTTCATCTTTGCTTTAAAGTTATGGGCAATAATAGCTTAGGCAATACAGTTTCTGTGCTTGCAGCTGTAGAGAGAACTTTCTCGTCATGTTCCATGGAAGTCTGAGGAGGGATTTTGATTTATTTACACTAACTAGGTGTGCAGACTTCTTTTAATTCGCCTAAAAATAATGACATTTTGGCGCTGCTGAGGAGTTTGTTGGTGTTTTGCCTGTTTGCACACTTTAAATTCTTAGAACTTTAAATGACCTAGAAGAATTATGCTAGCTGAAGTGTGAACGTGAAGTTCTTTATTTATAATCTTCCATGCCAGCTGATAGACAAGCAAATTTTACTTGTTGTAATAAAAGCAGGCTTCATTCGTCTGTGGTGCTTTTGTTTGTTCAGGAGAAAACAAGTCTGAATGCTTCCATTGTGCAGACTTCAGTGGACTTCCCTCACCAGTACGCTTGAGTGCGTCTACACTATGTGAAGTTTTTGCTTCTCTCTGGATCTGTCATGGTGATGGAACTCAGTGTGCAGTTTGAACGGGTCTTGCTCTGGTAAACTGGTGCAGGTGTCATTTTAATAGCTCAGCTCTGTCGTAGACTCACAAAATGTGAAATGTTCTTACACTGACGTTCCAGTCTGAGCTACGCACAGAAGATGGGCATCACCAGGGAATGCACTTAGCCTTGTAAGTCTCTTCACTTCATCTTACAAATGCCATTAAATTATTGACCAGCTCCTACCACCCCATTCTCCTGATTTAGGAGTATGCAGCCAGCCTGGATGATGATGGTGGATGTATTGTTAATTCTCTACCCTGCAGTGACCCTTCATCCTCACAATAACCTGCACATCACAAAATGTTGTGTATTTTCTCTCAGTATCTGGTGGGTCTTTCGTAATGGGATTATGTGTCAGGATATTCAGGGATGAGGAATGGCTTTCAGCTGTTAAAGGCATCTGATGGAAGCCACCTGATACGTAGGGGGGCGGGTGTTTTTTTTGAGTACACCACACAGATCTGTTTAATATTTGCATTAGCCAGTTCTAGTTGTCACCCACTTTTTTCGAAACGAGAGCCTGAAAGCATCGCCCACATAGGTCGATAAAAGCCCTCAATTACTCATGTTTCCATATGCATGAGGCATCTGCATGCAAAATGTCAGCGATGCAGTGCCAACCCCCAAACCCCCCGCACCACCACCTCCAACCACCTACTGCTCCAAACGGAAACCACACAGGTGAGCAGTCCTGTGGTCAAAGGATCCAGGGAACCAGGCGCTTAAAGTACCCTTAAGAAACCGTCTTACTGTATAGACAATGACGCACCATTACAATTCACTTCAAAGGATGATTAGTGACTTGTTCCCGGATAATTATTTATCAGCAGCATGCCACATTTTCAATGAATGTGACCTGTACTCTTTTAGAATCACAGCTCATTACTCTTAAATCATTTAATATGGCTAAGCGCACTTCTCTTGGAACAGAGGGGGAAATGTCATAAGGATTATCCTTATGGACTAATCATTTGGATTCACACTGCACTATCCAGACCCAGAGACACAGTATTTAAAACTGTCACTGGTGTTTTTGTTGTAAAAGCAGTGTGTGCCTTTTCAGTCCACACCTCTCCTATGCTGACGGCGTGGCATAATATAGCATGAGATTTAGGCTGAGCTACGTCAGGAAAGATCTATTCCAAATGCCAGTCGCCCTGCTCAGCTGAAAGCCGTCGCTCTCTGATCACGTCAGTCAGACGTTCCACACCAGGGCTGGATCTACAAACCTACAAACCATCGAATGATGATGGAACTGACCCTCAAACAGTCTTTATCTTTCAGAAGATTAAACTCTTAAGAGAAACCTTTCAATACGGTTGTTTTTAAAGAAAATGAGAATATTATTTCTTACTTACGGTATTTAAAATGTCTGGAATAGCAGCAGTGTGGTGACGGTATGGATGAGGCGTGTTTTAGCTGTTTAATGAGTCTGCTTGAAGTGTAGATAGATTCAGTTATCATTTTTTTTTGTCATGTAGTTTTGTTTTATTGTTGTTGTTTGAAATCTGCTTTTCGGGAGAACATTATCTGTTTCTCTCAGTCAGTAGTGTTATTGTTGTTTCTGATTTGAGACTAGCAGGTTTGGAGGACGTGTGGGAGCAACATTTGTCCTTTTCAAGTAAGAGCTAACACTGAAGAAGTAATTTTCCACCAGTAGAGTGTCTGTTAGTCTTGACCCTGGTCCAAACTCACATGCTGCAGGGAAGCTAATGTGGGTAATTACCATGTCCAAGCTGTGGCTAATGTTTCTGTCCAACTGCAGCATACAGAGGCTGAATCTACTAAAGATTTTAAATGCCATAAATCCCTAAAAAGTGTTGTATATTTTTTCTGAATATTCAATATTCATAAATCCCGCCTTCAGTGTGTAATAGTTTACAAGTGTCCTGCTCCTTTTTGGTTGGTCTTGTAGCCCAGAGGTCACAGATTGGATTCCCACAGCTGGCAGGAAACGACTTTGAGCAAAGATACTTTTCCCCTAGTTGATCTCTGGGTGCTGTAGTGCTGCCCACTCCTCACCGGTATGGGTTAAAGGACACATTTCAAGTATGGCTTGCCATCCCTGACAAATTCTTCACTTTCACCTCACTCTTTTATAAGTGCCTGTCCTGATCGAAAACCAGGTCCCCAGTAGGGGTGGCAATCTGCAGAGACATTATTATTGCAGTATATATATTGTAGTTCTTTTTGTTTGGTGTCTAGTTGTTCAATAATGCAATAATATTTTACTGTCATGCACATTAGACTTCAAAAATGTGCCCAATTATATTTGAGCTTGTTCTAAGTTTTAAGATATTGGTCCTACAGAAATAATTGCATGAGTGTGAGTTGATTTGATCTGATGCTATGTTGCAACTTTTGACATATTTGCTTTGATTTGTGGTCAATCTTGTTTTTGTAAAAACATGTTTTAAGTGATGTGGTACTGTGACGCATCTGGAATGTTGATGACTCTGTTATTGAGAGGTGAAAGCAGGTCAGCTGCGCTGTAATTCTGCACATGATTCATTCAGAGAGCTCAATTAAAGGCTTTGAACAAAGGCAAAGTCTATCATCACACTGTGATTCACGACCAAGCTGCACACAGCCTGTGCTTATTTTCCGGTCTCATCAAAAGCTCTCATTTCACTCACCTGTGGAGCTTCATATCAGGAGCTACCAGAAACTTTCGACCTTGATAACTTACAGTCTGTACAACATGCACTACCCATAAATCACTGCGCTTTGATTGAGCAGGAGATGTCAACAGCAGGAGGCCGTCTGCATCTCTGTTTATGTTGGGAATGAAACCTACAGATTTTCTTCTAGGCTGATGGATGAAATTGTGAGAGACAGGATCTAGTGGGGTGGTGGGGGGGTTTGTACATGATGTACATGAAGAATGTTTATGTAAAGATGATGTAAAACTATTATAATTACTGTACTGACACTGGATCATACATCATAGTCAACCACGATGTGGCAATTGGCAGATTGACTGGTGTTGGTTATATGAGAAACATTTCCATCTTGATTTGTAACAGAAGCATTTTGGTTTATATGTAAATGTCCTTCATTGATCCCAGAGGGGGAATTCAGCAGAAACATCAAAAGTAAATATTAATCGTTTCAATAAACATGAACAAAGTGCTTTGATTGTAAAATATTTGGTAATTAAATATGGTTTCTAATTATTCGCCCGCCTGGTCCCTATTTTAGGATTGTAATTGTAAACCAAACTGTGTCAACAACAATAAGCTTGTGCCAACTCATCTTGAATCACTCCTCAGCAATTACACGAGCAGCTAATGAAAACGTCACGTGCCGTGATCTACAGGAAGAATCGCTAATTAACTCATACTGGATGAAATCTCGGTGGGATGCACATCGCTCTGTACATGAAACGTGTTGAATGCTGCGGGTATATCAATGCAGTCCGTCTTCTGCTACTCTCTCCTGATGGCTCTCCATTTCCCGACCCTCCGCATCCCCTGACTGTTGATCACAGCTCATTCCTGTTTTAAAGCTCTGCCTGTGTGGTTGTGGAGCCATCACGGTCCGCTGGAGACACGTGTGTGCTACATTTACACAATAGGCAAAATAAATGGGAACCCATTTGAGACCCCATTATGGCCCTTGTGGGGCCGGTTATTTTGCAGAAAGCTGTTTGTGATGTGATGACTCTGAATGGAGGCAGCTGCGCATTCACTGGAGCTCGGCGGCTTGTGGACAGTGGCACAATCGATTCAGATTTCTCTCTTTTTCTAGAATGATGCCTGGAGCTGCTGGCAGTCACTACATGAGTTTCCATTGTGTTCTCACACGAGAGACAAACAATAGCAGCAGGCAGCGTGACCCGCGGTCTTACATCACGCTCTGAATAATTTCACGCTAATGGTTTATACAGTATGTGGTGTATCAATTGTTATGAAAAAAAATTTTAGGGAGTAGTTCATATAGAAATGAAAATGTTATATATATTCTGAAGTCTTTGTAAGACTTCAGAAGACGAAAGAAAGCACACGAGTGACATGGACTACTTTCAAGATGCTTTGTTGAGGCTTGTTATGTTTTGGAGCTCCTGTTCTCTATTAATGATCTTATTTGTGTCACACCTTTGTATTTTCACTCTCATGTGTATATAATGTAAAGCATTGTAAAGGACCCACTAATGGCTGCATGGATGTATCTGACATAAGCAGTATAGGCAGTATAGTATACATTGATACATTACTGCTGTTGTACTGTGTAATGTACAACACACCAGATCAATATACACTGTAACACCATGTTACACATGTGTTCAAGTTCAAAATCTGTATAACTTAAACCCAGATTCAGTATTTTACACTGCTTGCTAATTTGCATTCAGAATGGTCCACCATTCAAGAAATGAATCAAATGTTAAAAAGTGTTGTTTTTAGTCAGACTCAGACAAACGTTTGAGCTTGTCTTTTTTTGTGGTTATACAATAGTTTTGAGAACTGTGTTATAGGTTTCAGGAGATGTTGGAACATAGATTGTGAAGAGGGATGAGAGCATGTGAACATTGTTTATAGTTAAATTCTCTGTTTGGCTTTGGTCTGGTAATGTAATATTGAGCACATAACCTCCAGCTTTACACTGATAGTGGAGATGAAATAAGTTTTGTTTACTGGAAGGGAAACACCAGGAATGTGTGTGTGTGTGTGTGTGTGTGTGTGTGTGTGTGTACTGTATGCCTTCACACCTTTATGATGTCCACATTCATCTCTCAGTTGCAGGCTGGTTTGAAAGGTAGCAGTGCCAACATTCATCCATAAGTGATGTCTGTGATACATTTTTAATCTTCATACATGCTTTCCTTTTTCAATTGCTTCTGTCAGTTTTGATTTTATGAATCATTCATATTTAATGCAGTTAGGCAGGCTGTGGTATCAGACAGTGGTCACTGGTGTTTCCACACCCCCCATCACAACCTATACTACATTAGATTAGTCTGTTATAAACACAACGTGATACTTCAGTGAAAACCCGGCCTGCATCACTGCCAGTAAACACCATTGAATTAGTGCCGGTCGCTGTCCATGGTGCTGAACACGGGTGATACATTAAAAGATCTGATTCAGACACACACATCAGTGTTGTGCACTGTTCAGAGCTGATATGAGAACGCCTTTAAATTCAAAGTAATTTCCTGAATTCAAAGTGGAGTAGCAAGTAGGACACAGAATTTGAATTTTCAAGCAAATGACAATGGAATTATATAAAAAATATATAATTAACTACTCTTCTACTAGTTACCCACTAACTTATCTTATTATGCACGACATGTATGCTTATAAATAATCAGTGTTTGAAATGCCACCCATAAAACTGGTTTATATCATTTTTGAGTATTTATAGTTATAGTTAACAAATAAACTTTAATTTATAGGCCATAGTGGAAGAATACTTTTCCTGAATTTCTTTCTTGGAATGCTTTTGTTTTTTCAATATATTATATAATGAATGAAGTCCTATTTTCATCAGTTTATCTGGCCATTGTTTGACCTTTGTAGCCCTGTATTGTTACTTAAAAATGTTAATGTTAAATGAAAATGTGTTTTGATTGCTTAGACTGTAATGTGAATAGTTTAGTGTAATAAGCTGGGAATGATTTATCTGATTATGATTTAAATGTCTTTAAATTGCAGTTTGGCAATTTTTTTGTTAGTAAAAAAAGTTTTAGTGTATGTTTTTGACACACACACACACACACACACACACACACACACACACACACACACACACACACACACACACACACACACATGCTTTCTGTCAAAATCACTTTCATCTGTTCTTAACAGTGTCAGTTCAATCATATCATTAAACTGCTTCTTATGCTGTTGTTCTCACTCTGTCATGCAGAGAGTGTTTTATCAACACCCCTCAGCATCTCTCTCTCTCTCTCTCTCTCTCTCTCTCTCTCTCTCTCTCTCTCTCTCTCTCTCTGCAGCTGTCATTTTCCCAGTTAAAAGGACTGTGTGTTTGTGAAGTTAAAATGCTGTGAGCAGCACTGTAAGGATATAAAGTGTGTGCTGATGATAAAGTGATGTGTTTGTGTGAGTGTACAGTTCTTGTGGTGGGGCTTCAGCGGATCGTTGCCTCATGGTTCCTTGAAGCCAACTTTGAAGAACCCTTCAAACAACGTCTACAGTCTTCCTGTCTGCACTGTTGTTTTCAGAGAGGTTGTGTTTTACAGCTTCTTGCCTCTGCAGAGCTTTATACCGTCGCAGAACATTTGTCCTCGTTTATCAGCGCTGCTAATCATTGATCTGATGAAAAGATCAGTGAGATGTATTTATTTCTGATAATGCAAAACCTGCAGTAGCTTTCTTAACTGTGGTTTGTAAACATTAAAGCCAACACATATGTGAAGCATGAACAGCCAAAAGAGAAAGCTTATGCCTCTCTGCCAGCTATTCTACATAACAGATCAGCATCCGCTGTTTCAGAGACGTTTAAAATAGTTTATTTGATGTGTGTTTATAATGGTTGATGTGATGTGTGTTTGAGTCTTTTGATTAAGTTCAGTCAGGCATTTCAGAATCACCAGAACTGTGAGATGAAAAACAATGATTGTTTTTAACTAGCATAACAGAATCTTTTTTAAGCGTTTGGTTTTATAATGTTGGCTTCACCACATTAGGGCAGAGTGATTTTTAACCAGCAGTAAGATAGTACACCAGCTCCACCAGGTCTCCACCCGGTGGTAGTCCATTCAGTCAACTACCTGAACTAGCTAGACATCAGCCTCCCATTAGCATGTTTGGAAATGTAATCCACATCAATGTTAACATTGCAAAACAATGATTTCCAAACAGGTTTCCCAAGCATCCCTTCAGTTCCACCCTGTTCCATCCTTCAGTTCCATCCTTCCCTCATGGGGACCTACACCAGAGTAACAAAAGTGAACAACTGGCCTTACATGCTGACAGCAGTCACAATCATTTAGAGTGTGTGAATGCAAATCAGAAGCTGAGAGAGTCAGATTGAATCGACAGGCTGGTTTAGGCTGAGAGTTTGTCTCCAGACTTCTCTGAAATTGATTTTTATTTAACACCGGCACTTTAAGCAGTCCTCAGAGCCACAGACACGAAGCACTCGTGCTGCCACAGAAAACACACTAATGGCAAACTATCATCAGAGTCACGAATCATGCAGTCAGCTGTTGTCTTCTTTTGTGGAACAACAGCAGTTTTGTTCTCAAGGAGACTAAATGAGCCATCTGGAGAAAACGGGCCTTGTTTGTAAAAGTCATTACAAATATTGTGACTTCTGCAGCAAAAAAGTCTGCAAACTGTCTGTGAGTGGAGGACACAAGATTGAGAGAACTGAACTGTAAGGGCAAAAAAGGATCATTTTACGTGTGCATGGAACTGCAAAGTTGAAAAGTGTAGTCTTCTCTTTTACTGCCCTTTTAATTGAGTTTTCCACTAAATAAACCCCTAATGGATTAGACAGCACATCTTAGAAACATGCAGCATTCAGGAAGACATTTAAGCACAACTGAATAGAGCGCTACATGATTTCACACCATGTTGTCTAAAAAGTCTTTAAGATTTAGTGTGAGGAGAAGAAAGGAGATGTCTGGAGATATGAAACAGGTGGAGAGGAGAGGTGAGGAGACATCTGGAGACATGAGGAGTGGAGACATGAGAAGATGAAAGGCGTGGAGATATTTGGAGAGATGAGATGAAGAGTGCTGGGGAGGTCTGCTGTTACAGTGGTGAGGGTCAGTCAGGTTTATGTGAAACATCTTTCCAGCAACGCTGCAGTCTCATTAACACAGGCCTCATCCTTCCCTCCTGTGAAGAAATGAATTTCTCATGAGAAGACTGTTGAAGGTGAATTATGAAGTCGGTTTGGCAGCATGAGGACCATTTAAATGGTTGGGCAGTGAGCAATCATGTACTTCAGCTGTTTAATGAATTAGTGAAAACCTACCATGTTTGCAGGGTTGTGTGAAATTTTCCCTTTAATATTAAAGACTGACAGCTCTGATACATCAGTTTAAATGTCTGGCTATAACAATATACAGGTTATGCAAATGTTTGCGCAGATGTTCAGAAAGGAAGATCATAGAAGTCATATTTAGCCCAAATATGCCACACTGCACGTTTGTATGTTGACTACACTAGTTGTGTTCTGAAGATCCAAGAGTTGGGTGACATCATCTCGACTCTGGCATTCATTTCCTCTCTGGTTACGTTACACAAGCACAATGAGCAAACATGCTTAATCTCTGGCACACAAATAAGAGGCTCACAGCTCTGACGACGAGCCGCTAAAAAGATGTTCGTCAACACAGAGACGTGGGAGGTGACAGACTGAAATATGAGTTAGATGTGTGTTCAGTTTAGGGCATTTTACATGATTAGTCTCAGTAAGATCCACATTCAAATCTCCCATGAGAGAGTCTGTTTAGAAAACTGGGGCTTTAATTGAGGAAAGGCTAATTGTATCTGTTTTACATTGAAAGGTGAGCTTTCAGGAAGTCAGATGAATTAATGGAGCTGAAGTGATCACAGTCAAAATGATAATCAGCGCTAATGTTACATGTGACTGTGTTGTGAGCCGAAAAACATTTTATTTACAGTAGTGGAGGTTGATGTTAGTTTGTTTAGGATTTTTCTTCTAATATTATGTAGGAGAAATACAAATGAAACATCTTGGTTTCATTTTTTGTGATATTTTGGTCTTGGGAGAACTTGATGAGAAATGTTTTGATTTTTTACATTTAAATTGTCTTCTGATCTTCTTCTGCAGGCTCTTCAGAAACTCTAGAGAAGACAAATTACAGAGCTAAAAAACATTTTCTGCTTTGTCATTCAGGAGTTTGTCTCTTCTCATTCTTGGATTTTTTTTAATCAGCATTTTAAAATTGTGTTTTCAGGACTGGTACAATTTAAAAGGTTTAATAATAAATAAATATTAATTTTCTATTTATGCTGTGCTGTAAAGTATTGAAATCAGGCTGGATGTTGCTCATGTTGAGGTTCATTTACAAGAGTTATGGTGATGTTCTGTTTTCTAAATGCAATTATTTTTTGAAGGCTTGTCCTGTATTCACAGATGTCTGGATAGCTCTTGGAACTGCAGATGTGAGAACCCACATCAGAAACTCTCGACATATTAAAAACATGTTTTCTGTTGTTCTTCACTTTTATTGGTGTGTTTCTAGCAGCTGTTTCTCCAAGACTGATCATGTTCTGGATCTGCAGCATTTGTTTGTGTCTGGCAAAGAAATGAGTATCAGTGTGTATCAGCTGCAGATCAGTGAAACATTATATGTATTATGAATCTGTGGGCATTCAGCCTCAGATCTTTCAGCTCATATCACATCCTTATCACCAGCCCGCTGCAAGAAACCAGATTCTATCACTGCCTGCGAGGCATCTCTCGCTTTCTCCCTCTTTCTCTCATTATCCTTTCGCTCCTTCCCTCACTCTCACATTCTTCTTGCTCGTTTGTCGTTTACACTCTCTCTCTCTCTCTCTCTCTCTCTCTCTCTCTCTCTCTCTCTCTCTCTCTCTCTCTCTCTCTCTCTCTCTCTCTCTCTCTCTCTTGCGCGCGCGCGCGCGTTCTCCTCGTGATTCAAAGGCAGCTCACTCCTCTGCAGAGGCAGCCAGCTCTCCTGATTTGCTCGGTGCTGTGAAGTGATTTGCATAGGGCTGGCCCACATCTGAGCTGCTCCCGCCTCTTCTTCCACATCCATCCCGTCATCTCCTCTTACTTTCACCTGAGTCGAGCCTCCCCCATTCCTCGTCCCTCCTGCTCCTCCCTCCTCTCTGGCACTGTCTCTCTCCATCCTCTCTGCTGGAGAGTCTCTTTTTGTCTCTTTCTTGTTCTGAGACTGTTGGAGTGGGCTCTGTGTTCGATATCTGTCAAGACTTTTAGCCGTGAGCGGACGCAGTGCTGGAGAGTCGAGTGTCTCTGTGCCTCAGTTGCGGAGAAGACAGGAAGCACTGCTTCGAGTGGCGCAGGTTGCTGATCGCTAATTGTTGACTCTCTGTCTCACGCTATTCCCTCCAGTGGTGAGTTGGGTCAGTCGGGAATACTCCGCACTCTGATTCTGCCTCTCCAAGCTGCTGATATACAAGATCTCCAGGAACTGAGGGATAACTACATTTGCAAACTCTCTCAGGACCACTGGAGAAAATAAATCTCACTTTGGAATTCTGCTTTGGATTTTGGCAAAGCTTGCTTTCCCCACCATGGGATCTTAATGGGCACCTGGTGCAGGTTCACACCTTTGTCTTTACCTCCCACCTGCTGAAAGCCATCCATCTCTGCAGCGAGGAGGGGGCGATAATCATGCGCCCCCACTCCGAGACCCGACACTCCTGGTGGCTCGCCTGCATGCTGCCCCTGGCCGTGGGGTGTGTGTTTGGCAGGGCGTGGGGTTTGAACCCAGACAACACTCTTGTCCTCTCTTCCTCAACGTTTTCCCACTCTGAGATCCAGCACCACCATCACCCATCAGGAGCCAGGCATCACCTGCCCCCTGTTGCCATCCACCGCTCTCCTGCCGCCCTGCGAGGAGGCCATGGTAAGTTTATCTGTCTGTCTGTCTGGAGGTGTTTTATACAGCCGATGGAAGTTTTGGAAACTGAATTTTGTGAACATTAGTGCCATCAGTCAGTTCATTAATACTCTCTCTGTGACGCTCGCTGCTTCTGTGGCAGATAAAATTTCTGTGTGTGCAGAACAATTAACTTTATTGGCTTGTCACTTTACGAACGCTTCTCTTCATTTGTCATCAGATTATAGTTAGTAGATATTATGGTAGATTATATATTTACATGTTGTGTACACACGGTTCAAGAGTTTGTGTGTGTGCTTATGTTTGTATTTAAGTGCAAATGGGACTGGTGATACAGCTTGACTCCATTCACACGGTTCAAGAGTTTTTTCCACCCCTATCGGCAGCGGTACAGCAGATGGGGGTGACAGGAGGGAGAGAGAGAGAGCGAGCGAGCGTGTGTGTGTGCGCGCTTCACTGATATGATCCTGTCAGGTCGTCACCATTCACACTTTCCAGACCTAATAAGATTCTGCCCCTCTGTCCCTTCTGCCTCCATCTGCTTATGTGTGGCATCTCACTTCCTCCACCCAAACAGATACGACATCCTGTCTGCAAAGTTTCAAGTGTTTTGGGGAAAAGTGTTTCCAAATAACCATGATCTGGGTGTCTGTGTGGTCAGTTTTGTGTGGCCACCAGGGGCATTGCTGTCATTATAACTTGTTGGGGAGGCATGTGGGCCAGTTTCAATTTGCCCCCCCAACACTGTTCACATCATTATAACGTCCTGTGGTGGACGCATTCCTCCAATAAAGCCAATCAATAAAAGTCAATAAAGCGCACACCGTGAAACCCAGTCAGGAATCATATGACCTTAACACATAAGTGTGTTTGAAAATAATCATTGTTTTTGCAAGAGAGACTTCAAAAGAAAAATTCAATTATAAAAAACTCAGATCAAATTCAATGATGCAGTTTGACAAACAGAAAGTCCTATGATGAACAGAAATATGTTTTAATTTCCATCTTGATATCTATATACCCATATCTATACTCAGTGCACAAGCATGGTTAAATATATACATACAAGGCAGACGAGGGTATGTTTCACTGGCTGATATACAGTGATGTTAGCATTTATACACCTATTGGCATGAATGTATTAGAGGTCTGTCATTCAGCCATGATTATTTTTCAGAAGGTAAAATATCTAATAACAACAGGGGTTACAGAAATGACGTCAGTGGAATCCAGCTGCTTATATAATCTTAGTATGTCAGAACAGCTTTATCTAGATCATGTCATGTGAGTGTGCATGATTTCTCAAAGGTACTACTTATTTCTGTATGTGTAAAACTTTCTAATGAGGAAAAAATGACTCCGGTTACTCTGAACTGCAATTACTAAATCTAAATAACAAAATAGAAATGAGCCCCTGAGATACAAGTAAATAAATATACAAACACTAACTTAATGCGCTTTTGAAACTAGTATGTAAAATACACTTTTGAAAATGCAAAACTAAGGTCTGAGGGATGGTAGTGTAGAACAGAGAGAGAGAGAGAGAGAGAGAGAGAGAGAGAGTGGGGGTGGGCTTACTAAACTATATATTCAGATATAGAGTTCAGCAAAACCTGACAAAACTCAGCAAAACCTCATTTTGGGGATCTCCTCATTTGTAAAAATGCTATAAAAATATTATTTGTAACCAGCTGTGTATGAAAACAGTAGAGGTCTAAGTAATGCCCCCACTCAGATGGGTAAGTAAACGTGTGTGTGTGTGTGTGTGGAGAGATAGTGAGGGTCTTAGATTGCTCGACTGCTTGAGTTAACTGGAATCAATGAAGCAACAATGGTTGGGATTGAGAAGATGAAAAAGACTCTTTTCTCTCTCACCCCCCTGTTTGAAGACCTTCTCTGTCCTCTGGAATGAGCTGCTGAGCTCTGCCAGGGCTGAAAATGAAAACGACACTATGAAGAGAAACACAACAGAGAGAGAGAGAGAGAGAGAGAGAGAGAGAGACCCACAACACACACAAACACACACTAATAGACCCACAACACAGAAAGAGAGAGAGACCACAACACACACACAGAAATTGTTATGTGGAGGTTTTGCTCCTTAAGTAAATTTAAAGATAATATTTTTGTCAGTGTTTCAGGTTTTCATATAATAAACTCAACAGCATCTAGACTGTATTATACTGATATTGATATCCACAGTATGTTTGTTTTATCGTTTATTCAGTTTCTCTGTTGTTATTTATACATATCGGTTGATGATTTTATCTCAGAATAAGCACCAGCTCTCAGTTTAAGCTCTGGCTATAGCTTGTCATTTTCTGCAGGACTAGAGGCATCTGCATCAGGCGGCTGTTGTGGACAGAGGCAGTTACACACACACAGTCTGAACTGTGTTCAGGTCTTTACACAGTTCTTATTGGGAGCACACCCCCCATCCTTGCTCCATTTCTGTGCTCTCCATTTTGGCCTTAGACAGGAAATCAATGGATGCCTTTGTTTTGCTGCTTAATTACGGAGGTTATTTTAGTTTTTGCTGTCGTCCTCCTTTCCTGATTGACTCTGTATCCCAGCACAGGCACACCTGCATAAGGAGAACGCACAACTAATGAAGAAACACAAGTCAAACATGGCCTGCCATTTCCTCTTTCTCTCTCTTTCTCTCTCTCTCTCTCTCTCTGAAATTGACTGGCAGATATTGGCCTGGAAGTCACTTATTTTCTTGGACATTAGATTTATCGCTAATTGCCATTACGATCTTGTAATTATGCTAATGAAGATGAAGAGAAAAGTCAAACACAGATTTTATATTTATCCTAATAATTCAGTGTTTATTCATAAGAACACCCTGCTGATCACCGGCACGCTCGTCATGCAGATTCTGACTGATGTTCAGAAATCCCTCACACCCAGCAGAAAAACATGCTCTGCTTGTGTCTGATCAAACGCATTTACATTGAGTGCTCTTTAATGGAAAATTATTCAAGACTCAACAAAGATGGCGAGAACTTTATCAGAGAAGAAAGCTTACAGAAAGCGTTTCTTCTGCTGCAGCTAGGATCTCGTCAGGATATCGTGAGCTTTATCCATGCTAACATTACACGCTTTCAGCTCAGACAGCACATTTTTTACACCACCAAGAATTGGCAGGTTTTGTGACACCAAATCATCTCATGCTGAAATATAGTGTATATATAGTTTATATGCACGATTACATGACAGGCCTATTAATCACACACCACATATATGTCAAAGACTTGATTCTCGCATGTATTTAGTAGAGCTGTAGAGATTATCATGTATAGTACTTCTCAATTGCTTTGCTTCAGGATATACTTTGGTTATTTACTTTGATTATAGGATATTTACTTTGATTATACTTTGGACAAGGCGTGTTTAAATGTATGGTTTATAAAGGGCCAGATTTAATAAACCAGACTACAAGTGAATGTAATTCATGTGTTTATGTATTTTCTTTTGTATGCTTCATAGTTTTGTTGCAGCATACAAAAAACTTGTCAAGTTGCAAAATACCAAAAAGTTGGATTGTATGCACGACATGTGAGCAAAAACAAACATAAGAAGGTAGCAGCAGACCACCCTAAGACAGGCTGGAAGATGGTCATCCATCAGTCATGTTGTTTCCTTTTAGAAATATTTTCTAATCACACGACCTGCTTAAACGAAGACATGCTAGCTGTCCTTCACCACAACCTATGGTACATTTAATTCTTGTTTCAGGCAGGTAATAAGCTGTGTGGGAAATAAAGTTGAAGAGGCTGGTGTTTTGATGATTTAAGCTTTAATGCCACAAATTTTGCCAAATCCAGCAACTAGTTCCTCATTTAAACCGCTCAGACTGATACAATCCTGATAATCCTGTAAAATGCATCAGACAGTCATGGGCTTTCTGAGGCGGAGGCTCAGAGTTGTAATATAATTCAGGGTGTGATCTGACCTGTTCAGTAACACGGGAGTGGTGCATTGTGGATTAGCCGGTGGGTTCTTCCTGTCGGTGTTAATTTGGTGTAGAGGTCTTTAAAAGCGCATTTAAAGTATTCTTTTGCCTTTTGTTACAGTTAATTATGACAGCCTGTGATATTTAGTTACTAACTGGGTGTCTGTTCTTTTGCTTTGTTACGATGTCTGAGATATTAAGGGCACCATAAATGCATTAGTGATTACTTGTGACTCATCTCTAAG
Source organism: Chromobotia macracanthus (assembly GCA_036877525.1). Lineage (NCBI taxonomy): Eukaryota > Metazoa > Chordata > Actinopteri > Cypriniformes > Botiidae > Chromobotia > Chromobotia macracanthus. Next base: position 2,001,646 of record JAZGTH010000025.1, read on the forward strand.
AACTAAATCAATACACTGGTTAAGTGCAACACCTTTAAAATTAGACTCTGGAGTTTCGCCTGTGGGCTCGTTTTTCTCTGCTCAGGTGGCTGCCATCTATAAAGTGAAAGATTGATTTTGTTCCTCCTCAGTGGCTGGCAATGGAAAACAATATGGCTGTCAGTGTGTATGCAATTAGCAAGGGTGTGTTAGGTGAGTGTGGAGCTGTGACCATCCTGTGCTCATTAGCTGCGCTGATCGTTGGCTGGTCATTAGAAAACAACTCATCAGGTGTGCTTTAATTCTTGAAAGCCATGTTTAAGGTTGACTCCTCTGGCTGAGTATATTTGTAAACCTTTACTGGGATTTATAAAGATGTATTAGGCATTTGCGGTGAGACTTCACCGGTGAACATTCTTGCATGTTCTTCAACATGTTTTCTCTGCTGTTGCTAATGCTGTCTTGTCTACTGCAGGCAGAGCTGTAACAGCTAATAGTCCTGCTACAGTGCAGTGTGAGGATATTGAGGTGGGATTTGTCGGGGTCTCACAGCAGACACAACAGCAGGACTTGTAAGAGGGGTGCCAAGCTGCCGTAAAACCCAATAATGTTGCAAGCCTGTGAAAGTAACGATTTCTAGACCATTAAGCGGCTGCTCGGTTGCCATAGTGATGTGGGTTTCACTGGTAACGTCCCTTGTGGTTTGCAGCTAGACTGCAAAACTGGGTGTTTATAGTGAGTATGTGACTTGTGGTTTAAAAAACAGTAAAAATTTATTTGATTAAATCAACCCCTATAGAGTTTAATGAGTCTAAATGTGATTGAATGGGGGGTTACTTTCACCCTATAAGAGTTGATTTAATTCTGATAATTCGGCACTATGTAATTAGATCACATGACTGCATGTGGAGATCATGAAAGGATTGGTCGTAACAAGCTTCAGGATAAGTGCTGAATCCAGCCACAGGTCTCTCGACAGCCCGCTGAACACTGCCTGGTGTCGTCAGAGTTAAATGTTTTGAATGCACTAGATTACATTACTCATGCCACAGAATACTGACTGCATAACAGCCCCAATTAATACATGTCACATGTAATTCCATGTAATCGTCATTGTGATGGCAGCCTAAATTTAGAGCTAGAGCTGCCACCAAAAACTGGATTCTGGGTTTTGTGCCCAGTGCGCATTATTAGCCACTCTGTGTTCAAGGAAGGGCGACAGAGAAGCTGCTGCACAGATGAAGATCTCTTTTGAGACGGCCCCTCTCTTGACCCTTGCCTATTCCCTCTGGTGCAGTTCTACAGTCAAGACTAAATGATGTTCTCTAATTATTCCCCTGAGCTCCACTTGTGTCATCAAGACTCGTTCAGAGTATAAAAACCTTCTCCTGACCTCATCCGCCCCAGACGTACATGAAATTTTGTATTCCAGCTTTGTTTTCATCTCCCGGAACTTGCATTACATTTTGCAATATATTAAATATAATCATTTAGAAGATGGTTTTATTCAAAGTGCTCGAGTAAATGAGTACCGCAAAGTCATCTGCTTGCTCAAGGAGGCAATAGCATGAGAAGTGCTAAAATACAAAGAGTGTTAACAATTGTTCCAAAAAAAACAGACGTGAAAAGGGAGAGAAATAAAGGAATAGTGACAGTATATAATAGAGGGGGTGCATTGAACAGAATTCAGTCTAGTTCGAACCAAAATTTGTGTTTTATCTGCCCCCACTAAGCACAAATTTTCTGTGTGATGTGACACAATTTTCCCAAGGTATTATGTTTAATGTGGAGTTATGTAGAGTTGGATTTTGGACTGATTAGATTTCACATTTTTGTCAGGCTTTTGCACGAATATACGAATGTACATTTAAAATATGTAATGGAACTAAGCAGCAGTGGGTTTTGGTAGCCAGTAAGTGGATGCGGAGCGTCTGTGTTCATGTTCTTTTGTATGGTCCTCCTCTGTCCATTCACCTTTCCTCCTGTGGAAGATCATATCTGTCATCGTGATTCATTCTGTGGCGTTCTTTCAGAAGAATGTGATAGCAATAGCAAGACATGTTGTGGAAGACAAGTCATGTTGGGAAGCTGGAGGTCCAGGTCAGTGTGGAGATCAGGTTGGGTCGGCTCTGTCTCCTCCATGAGATCAGCCCAGTGAAGAGGAAGAGATTTCAGAGATGGTTCTGGAGTAGAATATGAGTCACACACTCAAACTGCTGTCTTGTCTGTTTAGTGCTGTGAGCTGGATAATATTATTGCTGACTGACCTCCTCACCAGTTTCTCCTGCTCTTCCATCCATGTCCGCTAATCTTTTTTCTCCTGCTTTTTGCATGATTGTACTACTGTACTTCACTTAAGCAGCCGTGTTTTAGCCCCTGACCCCCGACAACCTCTTAAATGGACTGGATTAACATTCTTATTTACATATTCACAAGGTTACACACAACCAATTGCTTGTCTGACTGTGGGAATGTAGCCACTTATTCGGCTTGAGGCTGTCTTAGGTCTTTCTAAACATACAAAGGCAATAACAAATGTTTGGAGCTGTTCCTGAGACACTAAAACTAAACACTGAACATTTCTTCAACTGCCTCACACTGTCATGGAATTAGTGTTGATGCTTGGAAGATGTGGCATCTTTCCCTGAGTTTTCCACATCTCCAAACAACCACACAAAAATCCATAACATCATTTAAATCCAGTGTTTCACACCTGCTTACATAAACGCAAAGCCTTGAGATTCTTACTGTAACAGAAGATGATTTAGTATACGACAGTCTTTGAGCTTATAAACATGCTGGTGTCTCGTATCGTCTCCACATGAATGTGTCGTTCAGAAATCTGCTAAAATCCAACAGCTGAAAGAGACACAAAAATCTTTTCTTGACTGTCGAGCAGAAGGTGTTGAGAATTCACTGGAAACAAACAGGGAAGCTGTTTTAAAGAGACTCCAGGGCAGTGGCAGGAGAATGAGGGATTCAGGGCTGATCGATGGGCCAGATCAATGATGAGGGCAGAGGATTCTGAGATCATAGATTATTCAGAGCTGTATTGATCTGTCAGTGCTGAGATCACATTCAGACTCGCTAGAGCACAGCGGCCCTGTGTGTGTGTATGTGTGTGTATGTGTGGGGGGGGGGTGTATGTCCTCATTTGTATAAACGTTATAAAACTATAGTAAATAAAGTATGTTTTTAATTGTAAACATGCAGAACGTTTTCTTAAGGTTAGAGTGTGGGTTAGTATGGTCCAGTTAGAAATTGACTGAGACAAGAAAAAAAAATGTTACATCAATATCTGGATGTGCACTTATTCAAAACTGATATACAGCAATTTGCAGCTGTAAACTGTCTTATTAGCTTGTGTCTTGTATCCTTGGTATTTATACCCACTAGAATAATGTGCCAATATGTTTGTATGTGTGTGTGTGTGTCCTCTACAGTGATGAAAGGGGTTTGATTGGGTTGTCTGTGAGGAAATGTGATGCAGTCTGCTTTTGTTTTGTCCCACTCCAGCAGCCATCGGCCGCTGTCTCTCACAGCAGAAGACTCTCTGTATGTCTGTATGGCTTGAAGCACAAATGAGATGCACACAGAACATGTGCCTGCAAATACGCACATGCAGACTCTTATTGCTCGCTTACACACAGAGCTAATAAGAGGAGTGATGCATTGCCCCCGACAGATCATTCCACGCTGCACCAGAATAGCTCCAAACATCTCTGAGCATCTATTCCAATGTTTTCCCAACACGTGCTTTGAATAGCATATGGAAAAGCACTCTGTCTCTCTCACATGACTGAAGAGGGGATTTGTATTGGACAAGTGATTCTTTCTGCTTGTTGAATCCACATTTGATTCAGAAATCATTCTGTCATGCTAATAGCCACTCAAAAAGAGAGGCATGGATCCTGATTTTCTGTGCTTACATTTCAGTGGTTTCCTCAACTCTAACTTTTTTTTAACTGTGGGGTGTGTACTGTACAATGCATAAAAAATAACTTATATTAACAACAAAACAGAAATCATTGACACCCTAAACAAAGTAATTGTTAATGTTAGTTAGTACAAATGCAGTTGTTCATGTTAGTTCAATGTGCAGTAACTAATGTTAACAGAAACTACTGGTGATTTAAAAAATGTATTAGTGAATGTTGAATTTAACTAGGACATTTTTCTCATTTCAGAGTAAACGCTCTCATCACGATGAAACTATCACTATCACCATTTTAATGCCACATTTCTTATAAATGTTCCTTCCAGTCGACTCTGTCCTCTCTCTGTTGTCTCTTCATGTAAGTTTAGTGTAGTATTAGCTAAAAACTAATTAGCTTACAGCACTAGTGTGCCGCCGTGGATCATAGCTTCCTGTGCTTGGTGAAGTTTCCAGATGGCCTGTGGCTTTGACACTGTGCTGGTCTGAAAGCGGGGGTGAGGGAATGTGAGGGGAATGGACAGTGAAAGGAGCGACGGTTTGTTCAGAACACACGTGCTTATCAGAGCTCGCGTCTGGCTCACACTAACCCGCTAGTGAGGAAGGGGGGCATCCTGCCTAAACAGAGACTGTGATCTCATCTTTGATGTGATTTTTTGCAGCGGGGCAGAAGGCAACAGGACTGTCTGTCACCCAGCACACAGCTCACAGCAAAAGCCCACACAGCCTCCTGTGCTGGTCATGTCATCTGATTCTGTACACACTTTAGGGTTTAGGGTTAGATGTAAAGAGAGAGTTAATGATGGCTGCTTTTGCCTACAGTACTTTCCTGGCTGTAGAAACACAGTGATTAAGATGGTGGTTTGTGCAGCTCTGCTGATAAGAGCGTCGTTACTCACCAGAAGTTCCCATTGTGGGGCTGTATGCAGGTGTTCCCACAAGTCCTCTTAACTAGCTTAACCAGCAATTTCACTTTACGTTTATTGGTCCACCAGCTAGACCAGCACCAAACCAACACTAACCAACCTACTTTGGTTTCTGTGTTGAAGCATCAACATTATTCCAAATTTCTCTTTCACAGAAAAACTGGGTAATATGAATAGGTGAGTCAATTACGTCTGAATTTCCATTTTCCCATCACTTAAAGAAGTTTTTTGTTAGAAATGTCTTAGATACCATGGTGGTGTGCAGACAAAAGACTATGCCAGCTCGGGCCTGTCTGAATCTTGATAATGTTTGCTGGGTTAGATTCATTCGTTTTGGCAAGACACATTTGTGATTGCCTGAGTGTCACAAATTGTGGGGAGACAGTGTGAATCTTCCTAGCAGTGACACTCTTTCCTATGTGGCTGAAGAGCAGTATGAGCAGCTCAGAATTGAGACATGACTTTACTATATATTCTGTGATACTCTCCAAAAGCCAAAAGTTTTTGACATGCAAGATGCATATCAAAATGGGAGAACTGCGAAGCCAGACAAGAGGCACAGCTAATGCCAAACAAGGCCATCAGCTGTTCTGTTACACTCTTTAATGGAGTCAGGCATGCAAATTTTGTCGATTTTTTTTTTTTTTTATAGTTAAAACAAAGCCCACAGCTTGAGTACTGATAGCTGCTTTAAAGCAGCTAGCTTACTATGTGGGCTTTGACTTCACTTATGAAAAAGGAAAAATACGTCATTGTTATTGATGTTCTGTACTCCATTAACAGCTGTGAAAATAGCCGCAAGCTCTTCTAGTTTCCCCTTGTTTTCGCCATCTAGCATGTAGCGCTCTATTCCTGGCTTGGAGAAAACTGTCATTTTAGATATGGGCATTGGTATGGTAAAAAAAACATGTTGTGGTACGATAATGGAGACTAATCACATAATATATAGAGGAAAGTTAATGAATGAATTCTTTGCTGCTCCACTAATTCTTCCTCACCGACATGGAAAAGTGAGACTGAGAGAAGATTACAGTGGTCTCTGCATCATTTTGTGCTTCAGTGTTAATGGGTTGACTAAATTGTGTTGACTAGAAATGAATTTGAATTTTTTATGCAAGCAAACAGTAGTCCATGTTTAATTTAACCCTGAATGGATAATCTTTATTTATCGCCACACCACCAGGGCCAGTGGAATAAGTCTCCAAGACACTTTTCATGAACCAAGTCTTATTAAATTACCTTTAATCATGGAGCCTAAACCAGTCCAGATCAGTTTCCCAGTACCAGAAAATATGAAGTTGAAATCAACACACGTGAAAAATGTTAAGTGGTACATGCAAGATTGACTTAGTTGGTTTTGCGACACTGTAAACCAAAAAGGTTGGTTATTGTTGGTAATTGGTGCTGGTCTACGCTGGTGGACCAACAAGCGTAAAGTGAAATTGCTGGTTAAGCTAGTTAAGAGGACTTGTGGGAACACCTGCATACAGCCCCACAATGGGAACTTCTGGTGTTATACTTCTCCAATATCATCTTATTGCCTGTGAATATGTCACAACAGCAGTTTCAATTCTGTGTGGACAGACAAATTTCTAACAAATTTCAGAGTTAGGATTGTATTAAGATTAGGACAATTATATTATTTAGATAGGAATTTTGTTAAAGGCCTTAAAGATTGTTTTTCCAGGAACATCACCAGAGTGTTTCGAAAACCATGGCACATATATGACATATTTGTTTGTTATCAGTCCTAAGAAGCGTGTGTTTGAATGAATATATAACGGTGTGGTTTAGTGTGTGCTGGAGAGCTCTTGAGGAGAGCTGGTGATCTGTCTTCATTCTGTAGAGAGCAGCAGGGACTTCCAGCACGTGATTGGACCTTATGAGCTTTAATATACCGGTATTCCTTAATCAGAGCTTTATTGGACGGTGCATTGCTCTGCAGGAGAGAGAGTCAATCACGCGTAAATTATCACACTTGCTTTAACTCTCAAGTCTTAAACGGCTCTTTTTTCTTCCTTGTATGTGTTGTTTGTTTTTTCTCGATTTTGATCTTTCTTTTTTAGCTTTCTGTCCTTTTTCTTGTTCTTTTGTTATATCAGGCTATATTCGTTTTTTGAGACTCTTCTGATATTGACAAAGTAGGCAGAGTTATAAACCAATGCCTATAGAAACTGCAAAACTTAACTGATATAAATGTTTGATCCTGCTCATTTTCTGTCACTATCTCCACATATGCTTACTCTCAAGCCAAGAGTTACTCGCTGCTGACATCAGTGAGCCTACAGGATGTGTTAAGACATTAGATGAGAATGTTGAATGCTGACTGCTAAAGGCTGTGTGCTTGAACTGATATGCTCTTTTGGGAATAGCCTCTTTAAGGTGACCATTTTGATGAGAGCCCAAGGACACATGTGGCACATCGGACGTCAGGTCCAACATACAGTAGCTGTCACCAGGATTGCGGGGCATGTGGGAAATACACTTGAGGGAGAAACTGACAGAGATAGATGAAGGTCCTTCCTCTTGATCATGTCTCGATCATATAACAGAAAGTAAAAAAGTGTTTTTTCTGGAAATTCTCTTTCCCAGCTTTTACCATCAAAATTCATGCATTTTAATTGTTTTTGAAATCATAAACCTCATTTGCATTTTGTATTTCAGTCACTGTTGGTGTTTTTTGATTTTGTATCTCCCTCTTAACAAAGTCACTTCATTAACCCTCCAGATTTTTTATATCTGTTTTTATATATTTTTATATAATATTCAAATATTGAAATATTCAATGCGGGCGGCCACTGAATTCATTTCAGTTCTGAAGGCAAGGTATTTGGTCATCCATCATCCGTGTTTTAAAGGTTGTTAAAAGGTTGTTTTGGAGCTGGTTTGGGGTGTCTGGCTGTCTGTCTGAAGAGACGGGTCGGACCCGTAGCTTCAGGGCATGTTTTGCATTGGTAATGGCAGTTAAACGTGTCAATGAAATCCACTGTCTTTGACTTCTGGAACTCAGGTGTGTATTTCTATAATGGCTGCAGGCAGACCTAAATCACTTTCAATCACTCAGTCAGTGTGGCACAACAGCCTTAGAAACCCAAGGTTTGCTTTATTTTATCAATTTTGATGGATTTTCTTTTCTCGGTTTAGGCAGAGTTGTTATCAAACACAATTAGCTTCTTCAAATGGAGGTAAATTACAGCCCTGCAGGTTTAAGGCGAGACACATTACGATAAGTGTGGTCATTATTGTTGTGAACAGCTGAGATTGGCTACCAGCAATGCTCATTACAAATACTGCAGAACAAAATTCTTAATTAGTATGTTTTGTCTTAAAATGATTTGAACACACTACCCTCCCTCAAGAGTGCACCTGGGACAGTGTTTTAACAAACTGCCAAGTTTCCATCCTACATTAAACAATTGAATGACACAAGGCCAATGTGTATACAGAGTTTAAGCTGGTCCTCTTGAGTTCATCATTCAGGACTCAGAAACCTGATTAAAGCTCGGAGATACCAGCACTGCTAATCCCCAACCACTTCCTGTCAGTCAAGACCACAGCCATCCCTGAACAGCTAATGATTTATTGATTTCTTTCCCAAGAAGCCAGAATTATTCTTTTATGTCTCTGTGTCAGTGGAAGCATGAATCTGATGCAGTTTTGAGTGGTTTTAAATAGAAGAGATTATAGATCACCTGAAGAAATTGAAAAAAGAAAGTTTTGGGGGCTGTTTTATTGTCATGCCTGAAAAGAGTAAGTACAATGTCAGCTCTCATGTAGTTGATCGTTCTTTATAGGTGACAATGCAGTCTGTCAAGTGCGAAACAAGGGCACATTAATGACTATTCTGTTGTATCATAGTGCTGTATTAATCATTTTTGTTATCAAAGTCTTGCCAACTGGCTAGCTGTCACATCCACAGTTGAACAACAGAATTAATTTGCACGTTTAAGCCCAGTCGGTCCTCCAGCAGAGGAAGACTTCACTGCCAGCGATGGGCAGCACTGCTGAGAGCAGCAGCTCTTTCACAGAAGCTGAACAAAGATTTTAATACAGCTTTAATATGAGCAGAATGAGTTAGTCTTACATAACCCTTCTCTGACAGACAGAGTTCTGGGAAGAGCTTAATTGCTTGGTGTTACCAAAGTGATGTAAAAAAATGACAATTAAAAAATCCAGTTTATTTTAAGATTTGGTGGTCGCTCTGATTCTACATTTTCTCGCTTATTACCAACTTTCCCAACAAACTGTTTAAATATTGCATTGCATGAGAAGACAGAAAGCATGGAGTGAAAGTGTACTCACTCTTCAAATCATAATGATTTAAATTTAGACAAACTCTCCCAGGTGCTGTAAATATGTGTTTCTGATTTGTGCCTTTTTTTGCTTTATCTTCTGATGAGGGAGCCTCTCTCTCTCTCTCTCTCTCTCTCTCTCTCTCTCTCTCTCTCTCTCTCTCTCTCTCTCTCTCTCTCTCTCTCTCTCTCTCTTCCTCTCTCTCTGTCTCTCTCTCTCTCTCTCTCTCTCTCTCTCTCTCTCTCTCTCTCTCTCTCTCTGTCTCTCTCTCTGTCTCTCTCTCTCTCTCTCTCTCTCTCTCTCTCTCTCTCTCTCTCTCTCTCTCTCTCTCTCTCTCTCTCTCTGTCTCTCTGTGTCTCTCTCTCTATTTGGATTATTTTTTGATAATCAAACATACACTTGTCTATTATTCACTTGTTCTCTTTGACCATATGACAGTAAGTAATTCTGAGTTGAGAGATTGTCTGGTTGTCTGGTCTGGTCACATCATTATAAAGTAAGAAATATGTTATATATTGTGCATGTAATCCTCATCCAAAGCCCTAATCGTTGAACCTGTTATAAAGCTGTATTGATTCTGTTGTTCTGTTATTCAGAGGAAAGTTCATTCTCTCTGTCCTTTAAACACTCACTTTGTTTAAGTGAGACACATGAACCCACATTGTAAAAAAACACTCGATTGATCCAGTAAAGTAACATAAAGCAGAAAAATAATGTTATTGTGTTTCCTGCAGTTGTTGCTTATCTTTCAAACATAAGAACAATCAATACTGTTACTGCTTTAAACTGCACAAAATCGTTGTCATTATTTTTGAACAAAAGGCTGGAATAAATGAAAACACTTTAGTGTTAAAGAAATTGCACACATCACCTTTAAAGTCAGGCAACCATGGTACTATAATACAGAAAACACTTCAAGATTTCAAACTGTGAGTTTGCAGACTGCAGTACAGTTAGATAACTAACACCTATTATCATCCTCTCCTGTAAATGTGTTCAGGCATTAGTAAAGCGATCCATCTTTCTGTCAGAGACTGTGTCTTCAGCTGAGGACTGTCAGGAAATCAGCCCTCCTGCTCCGCTTCTGCATTGATTTGACTTGTGAGAACACACCGTTGTGTTGGCACACTGTGGCACGGCCATTTTGAAATGCAGATCTGAAGTACCCTCAAAGGTGCACTTTGTCAAGTCACCTGAACTCATTTGTCTAAAGTATAAACGTTAGTTTGTTGAGTTTTCTCAGTTTATTAATCAACTGCTATGACAGTTACACGTTTTTTAGAGGTGCTGTTTTGAAATGATGTTAAATTATTATTATTTGTTGTATATGGCTCATAAATCGCTGATACGCCTGTAGAGAAATATGTGCTGTCTAACGTTCTGTCGCACCTACAGTTGATTTAAGAAAAACAAATGTAGTATTTCCCAGCAGACTTCTCTACAGTAATAAACTCATACTAACGTTGCCATTTCAGTCTCACTGCTGTAGCCCGTGACTGACTGATGTATGAAGATTAGCCACCGCAAGTTTAAACTCAATAATAGCCAGTCCCATCTGGCCCGTCATATTTGTCAGACCTGACGCAAAATAAAAGTTTTTTTCCAACTGTCTCAGGAAACATTTGACAGAAAAATGAGTTTGTGCTTTGGAATAAATGCAATATATTTCTCAATATATATTCCTTTACTGTTTATTCATGTAAGTAGCTCATTGGCATGTGTGGGCTGTAGGCAGTAAGATGTTGTCGAGTCTGAGGGATTGCGGTGCTATGCATGGCAGGCGTTCATTTGCGGCGCCTCTCTTCGGTTTCTCCTTGTGTTCGGCTAACTTCGCTGCTGAAAGCCTCAGTTGTTGCCCTGAAATTTCTCATCAGTTCAGCCAAGCACATCTTCAAAGAGAGCGAAGAAAGAATCAAGAAAGATGAGAATGAAGCGACAAACAATGAGGGGCTGAAGAAAACATCTGGCCTCACAAATAAAAATGCAACATCCAAATTTGCAAACCCACTCTTTCAGGAGACTTCACTTTTAGCTGTTTTGATAGAAACTCAACCAACAGCAAGGAAACAGTGCTATCATCACCCAGCAGGCTGCCACCACGGACCTTTGTAAAGATGTTTTAATACAAACAGTTTTCCCTTAAAGTCAATGAATGTGAGCACTGTTGCTGGCCACAAGTGTTCAGGGATTTAGATGCTGGTGTGCTGGTGTCCCCACATCTTAACTGGCTCAAGGAATAAAGCATTTTATTTTATTAACTTACCTTCATGTCATTATGGCATTTCAAACTTGTATATTTTTCACTTTCACCTGCGGAACACAGAACTTTATACAACTTATTTTTTATTCCAGAGTTGCTGTGTGACAATCTCTGTGATAACAGCAAACGTTGTACTTCTCTTCATAAAGTGTGAATTTACACAAATAAGCAGTGCCAGTACCTTCATCTTCTGTGTTGCATGGAGGAAAAATCTATATAGGTTTGGAATGCCATAAGGATGAGCAAAAGATGACAAAATTTTCTTTTTTCTTTGGAGCACCAAGACATTCTTGGTCAGCCAGGCCAGAAAGCTGCCTATGCTAGTTTACCCACTAGACCATCAGCAAACCAGCACTAACCTGCCTGGATATGCCTCTTCCTACACACTTCCATAACTTATCTCTCAATTCTGAATGTCTTTCGTTTCCTCACTTCTCTGATCACTCATCTCAAAGCTTTCCATCAATCTGTCAGCTGCATTTAAGAACCCTGTTAATTTCATCCGTCCAGAAGACACTCTCATTGATTCTTTATCTGCACCTCTCATCTGTTCTTCAGATGGGGAGCAGGTCAGCCGCTCTGAGGACATTTGTAAAGCTCGTTAAGCATTTCTATCTTGTTGATAAGGGTTGAAAACAGATATCGGACAGACCTCTGCCGCCCAGCTCAATGGCTTCCACAGGAGATGAATCGCCTGTCCTCTCAGTGGCTTCTCACGTCTCACTTTTTGTTTACACCTCCAAGACTCCCTGGAGAGGGATGTCATTGAGTGAGACAGGCAATGACATCTCAAGGAGGAACTGCTGGGATGGGGCTGGATAACTTTAGCTGTACCCGGAGGTGAAAATACTGTATGCAGTGAAGGTGAGTCACAATTAGCATATTAGCATGACAGCAGGATAGGGAATAACTAAATAAAGGCAGTGATCCTAACTCCTACAGTTTCTACACACCTACAGTGTGATGGTAGCTCAGTTTTCTTAAAGAGTAGCTTTTAACTGATTTTCACATTGAAGGAATGTGATAAAACACAAAATCACTGTTGCTTTTTATATTTCACATAATTCATCACTACCTGAGTGACAATTTAGTGTTTTAGTTTTAGTGTAAATGTTTCATTTTTAACCAGTTAATGCTGTCGTCCTAATTGAGATTTGCATAGTTTTTATGTTAATAAATTTTGCTTTGAATATAAATCATATTCTCAACAATGATCTGATTGGCTGAGACAGTGTCACATTGTGACACATTGACTTCGCTTTCAGTGTGGACAGACAAATCGCTTGTCTCTGGAAACATTGTAAGGTCAGTTTGCGTGTTCACTGTGTGTGTTGTAGTGTGTGCACATGTGTGTCGTGTGTGTCATATAAAGGTCCTCTGTGGTCCTTATTTCATGTGAGCTGATGGTTGTATTTATTCTGGACACACACCAGCCATAAATCATTCAGCGAGAGTTAGAGTCCATGTCCCCAATGTCTCCCCATGTCCTCCTGCTGATCAGACTTCATGGAAATTCAGTCACTCCCACCTGGCAACAGATTCATCATCTCCCTGAGAGCTCTTGGATAAATAGAGGACGTTCAAGAGCCTCTAGGTGTGTTAAATTGCACATGTTCAGCAAGAAGGCATCAAAGCGTGTGGACAGAATGGGACTTCTGAAGATGATACAGAGAGAGCTCAACTCAAAGCTTCATAGACTTAAAGAGCACTATTACACCGGCTTCTCTTAACCAAAGTAATAATTCTGGGTCCTGACAGGTCTGGCTGAAAGAACAGATGCCTTTTGAGAGCATTTCTCATACAAATACATTTTCTTTCTATAACTGTAACACTGATCGTCGGTCATCGTGATTTCAGACCCGTTTCCTGTAGAAACAAATGATCTCTCCTTCATTTGTGATTTATAGAGTGACACAGCTGCTGCAACTATTGTGTTTGTAATGTTATTTTTTGGCCCTTTTGCTGCTTTATTGATGAGAGCTGAAAAGACGAAAAGGAGATGATGAGAAAATGAGGGTTGGAAAATGATGCAAGCCGGCTTCGATTTGTGTCACCCATGCAAGCACCGCTGCACAACGTTTGGAAATGTGCTCTTCTAGGTCACATGTCTGACAAACTATAGCACTTTTAAAGGACACAGTTATATTCCTTCTGCATCACAGATCTGCTGTGCTCAGAACAGCAACTGTTATGAGAGTTGCTCATCACCAGCATCACTGGTCACTAGCATGCAGGTGATGCAGTGTGAGATGTTACCAGCAGTGGTGTGCAGCACTGCTCATCATGCACACTGTGTGCTGTCTATCTGTCTATCATCTTATAAAGCTACATATCAGACATTTCTGATGGTCAGAGTAATGAGTCAGGAAGGAGAGTCACAGCTGATATTGCCAAAACTGTGTCTGTTCAAAAGTAGTCAAACATGAGCATATAAAGTGTCACGCTTCACTGCAGATCACCTCCTGTGCCACATGGATTATGGATTGAAATTCATATTTCATTCATGTATTTTCACTGGGATGTTATTGTACGTTACAGTGCACTGTGTGTTATCTGGATTGTATATTCATATGCCAAATACATTTTTATGGCAAATGACATTTCTTTACACTGGTCTAGTGTAGCTGGTTTCTGTTCAGCACTGCAAGGCATCAGAATGCCAAGCAGGCAGGAGATTCTCCCTGGAGATGACTGAATTATGAATGAGACTTCACTTGCAGCCATCTTTGGATGGGTTTATTCTTTCTAATGGTGCGTCCTCTGTCTCCAAGGGTCTTCTGATGCACCACCTCACGTCCATGATATGATGAGCGCACGTTTGGGGGGTCTGATTTCAGATTGAGACTTTAGTGCAGTTTGAATTTTAAGAATTGTAAAATATTCATCTAAAGCATCGTGGGCAGCTTTAGTTATTCTTTCTCTTTCTGTAATGCCTTTTTTTGCGAATCTCACAAAAACTGTCAAAAACATTCCAACATTCAAAGGGAAAAACAAAACGAATGGTAAATGTGCTTGTTACTAAAACGTTGCAATGCAAAATGCAAAAGATCGTAGTTATAGGCTTAATTTTTCTTACAACTGTTCTTTTTTGAATTACTGTATACTGCACACCCATTGGTAGCTGCCTCATAACTCATTTGCATTAATTTAAGCTCCTTTCAACTTTGTGGTTTTTCCAAGAGTTGCTCAAATCGCAGCCAATCAGCAAGTCTCAATGTCTTTTTCAATGTCTTCATCGCGGCACACCACTGTATGTGTGAACACTCTGTGAGATTAACACTATTACATTTTTCATTCAGCATGTTTTGCTCAGACACCAAAAAACTCTCATTCTGTCATGAAGAGTGAGATGGACAGCTTTCAGAGGAAGATGAGATGGGATAAGGCTGGAGTGGATCTGTGCTGAATACATTTCCAGCCTTTCCAAAACACCTCCACCATCATGCAGCCCTCAGAGGATAAATACGGAAAACTGAAATAAAAACAGCAGCTCTTCTCCTGTCTGTCCACCAGCAACAAAGAGTGTGTCTGAGCATGTGTGTGTGTGTGAGAGAGAGTGAATCTGGCTGGACTCTGGCATGTCTGATTGTACACATTCATGCAGCTGCAGATTTGGTGCAGGCATGCAGGCTGCCTTTATTGGAAATTTGACATCACACACACGCAGAACATTCACTTAATTGTTGAGCTCATAGCAAATCAAGCTGTTCCTGAGACATTCAGAGATTCTCTCTCTGTTTTTGGTTTATCTGGTGGAGATTTAGCACACATTGTCTCTGTTCCCTCATGGTCTACTGTCTACATATGCAGGTGTTTCTAAAGCATCTGGACTGAAATGAAACCTCACTAAAGTGACTGATTCTGAACTCTACATACACCAGGCAGCAACTCTGATTGGTTGTTTTACCTGAAAGGTTGGACTTCCATCTATAGCCGCCATATTAATTTTTTGACGTGGTTCATCTCCATTTGTTATTTCCCTGCTGCTATACACGTACTGTACCAATCCCGAACCAGAGAGACTTCACACCGTCTGTGGAAGCCAAAAGTCATTTGTCATGTTGCATTAAATGTTCTTAGTCATTTATTCACCTCATGCTATAAAAAAATGATGAATCAAAACTTATAAATAAAACACAACACCATTTGCAGTAATAGAACCTAATGGTGATGTAAGTGGGACACTTATTATTAACTCTTCATTGCAATATATCCTCAAATGTCTAGAGGGAACAAATAACAGAGAAAAGATCATATCTATGGAAATAGGCAGCATTTTCTGATGGAAAAAATCTGTATTTTTATAGTTTTAATTTCACCGCTTGGTTTTAAAGAGATAGTCAACCATAATTTATGTTGTTTACTAGTATCTACATTTTCTTTGTCAAATGTTTATAACATGATCTTTTATATATAGTATCTTATATGATCTTACATAACAGTGTCTGTGTAGGGTCAGTGTTGTAAGGCGTTGTGCACATGCTCCTGACGTGAGGCCGCGTGACATCATCTATGATACTTAATGTTATTCATTCAATAGCATTCATTCACTTAATGTCATTCATTCAATAGTGATTAAAATATCAATAAAGTTACATTTAATTAAAAGCAGTTTTATCCAATATTTATATGCTATGTAAAAGTGACTTGTTAGTGGAGTCTCCTGTGCATTTTGCATGAGGAACACTGTGTGATACACAGACTTTCTGTGGAACATTTCAGATTGGTCACTTATGAGCTTCCATCTGATTTAGGACGTTGCCAAAACAGCTGCATATGTAGGCAGTAGACAGCAAGGCAGGTCATTAGATACTGGAATGATCAATTTCATATGCAGTTTCCACTTCTGTTTTCACACTCCTTTGTGAGTTACAGTTTTTGTCTATTTAAATCTGTAAACAGGGAATTAAATGGAATAATCAGGTTTTCTCAGGAGTTTCTGTGAAGACTGCTGTGCTCTCACCAGCGTGAGTGGAACATTAAAAAACTGTTCTGTGTGGTTTTTAAATGTGTTTTATCTGTTGTAAAAGAGTGCTTACAAGCTCGGTCATCAGAGCTGCTGCTCATCCCTGAAACAAGATACATTTACTTTGGCAAAATGATGAAAGTTAGAGTTGTTTTTAAAGAATGTGTCTTGAATTAATTCTTACCTTGTCGGCATACTGTTCTTGTTCTGTCCTTGTGTCAAGCATTCAATACAAGTATGCCTAAAACCTTCATTTACCAATTAACAATAAACTGAATTGAAGATTTATACTTTAAAAATGTCTTGATGTGCAGTATTGCTTCACAGAAATGTATCTGTTTTAACCATGTTTAGATGTTTTATGGGAATTCGGGACAATAATACTAATTAAGAGCTTCATTTGCAGTGAAAGATTTCATGAGTAACATCATGGTCAGGCTGGAGTGTGTAGAGTGAATTTTGCTTTTTTGTAGATGAACTGGATAAGTCTAGCACTAACAACAGCAGTGGCATGGGTTTGAGTTGAAGTTAATGCACAAGCTTGACTAGTTTAATTATAACTTCAACATACTGTAAGTCATTTTGTCTGCCAGATGCATAAATGCAAATGTACATGAAGACATGCTTCTGAAGTGAAGCTGTACACGAGCTGTACACTTGTGTTTTTTTAATTGCTGCATGTCATATCTACAGTATATACGGCCCCAGTGAGGTCTTGTGTGAATACCAGACAGTGACATCAGTTTAATGTCAGACTGTTTTTAAGAGCTTGATCGGCATCCACCGGCTGTTTTCTGTCATCAGTCCATGTGACACTCTGACATCCTCACAGGATTAAAATGGTGGCACACAAACAGAAGTATTTCGACACATTTTTGCTTTTGCACTGCGGTCCAGCTGGTGCTGACAGACTTTCTCTTGAACATTTTGCTGAGGTTTGTGGTAGTTTGTGCATTGATTATGTCATCAATTGCTGTGCTCCTGCTGTGTCCTCATTAGACGGGTGTTATAGCCACACTGCAGGATTATGGCCCAAATATTCAGACTCTCCCAGAACTCCTCTGGAGGCGGATTCATTGCAAAGGCAATTATTTGCCCAAATGGTCATTAGCAACATAAAGTTTTTCCAACTGTACACGTCAAACAAATGTATTGGTAAAGAAACAAAAACAGCTTTCCTGTGCACACCTTGTGTTGTTGTGTAATGGTACATTGAATTCAACATGTTTGTCATGTCACCATTTATCAGTACATTTCTGTAATGAAGTTTTGTAATGCAGTTTTCACCAGCGCTGAAATTCCATTAAGGAGACACAAACTGTGGCACATATTGCTCCACAAGATGCAATTTACCCATAATGAATTCATGCATAAAACACCAGACTTTCAGAAGCTTTGAGTATTCATTAAAAACAGTCCATTTCTGGCATAATTACAATCTCACTTCCTTTTAGTCTTTCTCTTAACAGCAGCGCTTACATGCAAAACACTGCCTCAGTCTCTCACCACTGGCCCTGCAAGTGACTCTCAGTCTACCTGCCAATTCTGCAGCATTTAAGTGGTCACATGCAATCGCTTGATGCGATTAAATTTGGTAAATAGCCTATACTGGCATTTGCTAAGCCTGCTCATGCAGGGTCCATTATAAATGAGGTGTTGTAGAGATTGAATGGTGTCTGTTGTTACTTAGCAAATCCACTGAGTGGGATAATTGGCTCCCTGGGGTGCAGTGAAGATGGAGGATTTCATGCTGTCCTACAGCACAGTGAGGACATGGTATGTAAGGACAACTCCCAGAAGGCTGAGCTCAAATCCATGCTGATTATCATGAGAACTGTGATTGGAGATCGGAGTGTCACATTAAGGAATTCTGAGCGAGATCCTGTGGTTAGTTTTTCCTGTTGGTCAGGATTTTACTCTGCGCCTCAAGCATGTCATTTATCCAATAAAACAGAGTGATGACCTAGCACAGACACATTAGTTCAGGATGAGGTAAACTGACCCTGCACGGGTCTTGTGTATATGCTGAACATTCTCTCTCACCTCATGTCCATATGTCTCTCTTTCTCCTGGGAGTGGCCTGATGTCTCTTCCCCTTCAGGAATATCAACCAGCTGGGTTCTCAAGCCCAGATGTGCAAATGTGCAGGAGACGCCAACGACCGCAATAAAACTGCCAGTGCACCTGCGCTTTGTTCTGTAGCTAAAAACTGCACAAACATCCCTTCATCTGTCATTCCTCTGTTGGTTCTTTGAGCACATTTATTTCCCTGTTCTTAAACATAGTGAGCAGCATTTTAAGATATCATACAGTAGACACACTCCTGATTGCAGTGTCTTACAGTAAGATAACTTATTTTATATCCTTTTTGTAAAATCAATCCCATGCATTTGGACAGGCTCAGTAATAAAAAGATGGCATACAAAGCGAGAGAATGACCATGTGTACAAACACAGTCAGTTGACACAAGTGCACTATGATGCTGTTTAAAAACTGAAGTTGTAAAAAGCAGAGTTATATTCTAACCTCCGCACATGAGTGCTTGTCATCATGAGCGTCTAAATGATTCCAGGCACGTGTACAGATTATGTATAGAGTTTGTATGGTTGATGTAGAGCATGTAGTGGTCTTCAGCCATTCTGATGGTGAAATGTGTGCTGTACACCTACATTAGCATATGCATATAAACAGCAGCGAGGAGTGAGGCTGCACACTGTTTTTCCACAGAGAGGTTATTACATTTCCAGCATGATTCCTGGATTAGATTTTGATAGATTGTGATGTTTTAATTTCTCTGCCTCTGAGACCTGGATGCTACTGATTACATGCATGTCCAGACATTAGTAAAGTGGTGCTGAATTGAGAGTGGTAATTACTGTGATTCAAAGGTCTGATTCAACTTTTTGGAGTTTAGGCACTCGTTTTATCTTCTGCATCGGGTGTGATCTGAACGCTTAATGATAGCACTTCCCGAGGAGGCAACATCTGCCTTGTTTTCTTTGCCCTTTTAAGGAAAAGGTTGTTGGATGTTATTTCTCTGCCCATTTTTGTTCTGGAGTTGCAGGTTCATGTATAATGGATGAGGATTGTGAGTTTTTTCTCTCTGGATAGAGCTCGTTTAAGAGGCTTGAGGGCTGAGTGTTGATCCCAGAGCTCAGCTCAAGGGCCGGACACTCCAGCCAGAGTCGTCATGAAAATCAGGTCACTGCAGTGAGAATTTAAAGATATGCACTCATTTAGTTCCCTCAGTGGAGACTTGCTGTTAATATGCAATCAACTTCATTAATTCTGTGTGTAAACAGTCAAATGTCTATAGAATGAGAAAATATGATGCTGATCCCAGACCAATGTATCCAGTGCAACATGAACTAATCCAGCAAGCACTAAAGGGCCTTAAACACATCATGAGATCAGTGAAGATCAGTGAATAAATTTGTTTGAGGGTTTTGTCATGTGTTTTATTAAAGCTGTTTCAAAGCGCTTTAGAATATCAGTGATTTTCCCTGATTCCTGAATACTACCAGTGTTTGCACAGTGAAGTTTTGTTTGTCTGACATGATTTGATCTGGCTTTCATGACACGGAAAATGCAGTCAGTAACAATATCAGTTTATTCTCTTTACCTTGGAAAAACAGCTAATGTACTGTTGAACAAACTTCTTTGTTTAAAAAGATAAAAATAAATAATGTAAGATAGTGGCATGTCAAGTATTTATTGATGTTACAAGCAATAGAATAAATACATAAACAAAAGAACAAAGAACAAATGAATGGAGCAATCCTTAAAATATTTGCAGGATCTGCCAGCAGCATCAGGTTTTCAGGTAAAAACAGTCAAATGTCACAGTTTGGATTTCTGCCATAGGTTTCACTGTATTGTTATTAGATCTAATACATTATTATTGATTTGAGGCTGCTATGTATTAGCGGTACAATGTATTTTTGCCTTTTCCTTTCTGTTGTAACATTCAGGTTTAGTTGTAAACCATCATGTTTAGCTGTTTAGTTATGCACACGAGCCATGAGCGGTTTTCTTTTTTATTTAAGCATATTGTTGTTAGATTGGTAATTACGACATGATGTACAATAACAGGTGTCTTAGACTGCATTTAGAGCCTAAGGCCTAATGCACAGATCTTGACACATATTCAGTATTTTGCCTGTTTCTGTTCAACATAACAGATTGTGTTTGCATTAATAGTTCGTCAGGACAGTGAATCACATTTGACCATCCTTGCCCACAGATTTGTTTTCATGAGGCACAAGCAGACATCTGTCAGTCAGACAGAACATGGGTACCAAAGTGAGCTGGTATTACTGATACAGCAGAAAACTGATATTGTCATTTTTTATTTAAGTATTGACTTTGTATTCTATTGTTGACAGCTTTTTGACATTTTTTGACCACAGTAACAGCTGCTTGTCTTAAATTGTAAATCGATTCATTAAAATGTTGTTCACAACTCACCTAATTCTCTTGCTTTTCTTCCCTGCAGCTGGAGCGACATACATCTTTGGAAAGGGCGGAGGACTGATCACATACACATGGCCCAATAACGAGAGGCCCAGCACTCGAACCGATAGACTGGCGGTGGGGTTCAGCACCACCATCAAGGACGGGATTCTGGTCCGCATCGACAGCGCCCCCAGACTAGGAGATTACATCATGCTCCATATCGTGAGTCCGATCTCCCATAATGCCTAGAAATTCTTATGCTGTGGGCTGAGTGGCCCTACAGTGGTGTACTCACATTATACATATCATGGCAACACATTGTAATCCATTATAGTTAGATTTCAGTTAAAACTGTGGCATATGTGCAAAACAGACCTAGCATATCCAAAAGAAAGGAAGAAGGAACTTTTATTAGATAAGTGAAAAAAATTCTTGAAATTTCATGTTTTGTACAATTGATTTTCAATCATAGTAATTGCTTTTGTTGGCTAATCTCATTCTTTGTAGTGTACTACAGAGACATTCATTTGAGTCTGTTTAAACGTTTTATTTTTTTGTTATTACAATGAAATACACAAGCCATTAGGTCTCAGATGGTTTAAACTGACTTAGTCTGTGTCACTTGCTTTGCCACGCATGTCTTTAGTTGGACCAAAGGGTGCTTTTGGTGTAAGCCGTGACCTCAACACAAGTCAGGCGCTAATGTAATGTTGCTGGAATCCACGGATGTGTTTGTAGGGGAATCTGCTGATGCAAGAAAATGGTGGTGATGTCTGAAATAAAGCCAGACTTCAGCCAACAGACTGAAACTCTTTCTCTCCTTATAGTCTCTGTGGGGAGGTAATGTGCCCACAGACCATCTGTTCAGAGGAACAGCAGCCAAGCCATCTGACTTTTAAGTGGAGGTGAGAGAGGCTGTAACTCACTCAGATGAGAGACGTGGTTTTGACCCCCAGTGTACAGTAAATCCCCATGGTATGTGTTCGATTTGAGACAGTGATGTTGAGATAGGCACTTACGTGTGACTGCCGCAGATGCAGAGTATAAGCTGCTGTCCTGAGGGCAATTTATTTAGACATGCAGCTGTGAGCAGAAACCCACTATACTCTAACAGGTGTCACGGGAGCATACGAAGATCTTTAGTACACATCATCAATAATGATTCACTTCCGCAGACTTGGACATATTGTTTTTATACCAACAAAACAAACCAAACAGTGACATCACACAGAATTGGGTCTGCACCATATATACGCACCAGTGTAGTCTGTGTTGTGTTACTTTTGCCTTACATAGTTTTGTTCATAGTTTTTAAGTATGGTGGCTGCTGGTTTTTGATGTGTATGTTGTTTTGAGTTATGAAGTCGATTGTAAATTCATCCAAGCAAAAGTTATAATCTGGTTATTGTTGCTCATACTGTTTTTTAACCTAAATGGTGAAGAGCTGTCTGATAAACTCATGAAATCCCACTCAACAGCACGCAGCAGGAACGACAGCACTCAATATTCCATCAGTTCAGACAGGCAGAGCTCTGACTGGAGCAGCACTATGAGCTTATGTGCACCATGAGACCATACAGTCATCTACACACACACACGCTCAAGATTAACAACATCCCACAGAGAGGCTCCGGTGCAAATTAACTCACTGACTTTAAACCGAGGAGAAAGTGGGACATGCCAGGAATCAACAGCGATCTATTTATCATCTCATGCTTACAATCCATCTTCACATTCTTCTGATGTATTGTGTTTCTTTTCTGAATCTGTTCATAAAAATTAAAAATTCAGGAATTATTTTCTGTTCATCCTAATTTGCAATTAGTATGAAACAGAAACGGAAAAATAACTTGCACATATGTTAGCAAAATGGCTTTGCTTAGACAAAGATGGACAAACTACGACTTGCACCATCAAATTAGAAAGTGACTGAGATGGACTCGAGGGAGTCAAAATCTTAGAGGAAGTCAAATTTCAGTACAACAGCAGCACACACTCAGTCATGATTTGATTTGAACACAGAATCAATTCAGAATTTTTAGGAACAGATTCAGAAAAATCATGAGAATCAATGATTCTCACACCCTTAATATCACAGGAGCCCAGCTGCCATCAACAGATGTGTCGAGTTTTGTTAATGCTTTTAAAATTGCTTTTAGGCAGTATGCACACTGTTGACTATAAGGTGTGGGTTTCTCCTACACTACAAGATGTTTTAAAAACTGCAAGTCATCTGCTTTAACTGTTAGTGAGTCAATGCAGTTCTGTACACACTACACAAGTTTAATGTGAATGCAGTTTCAAGTTAAGCAAACTGAATTTGATTAATCAACGCACTTGGAAAATGGGTTACAACATGTATTGTGTATGTAACCTTTAAAATCCTTTTCAATTCTTTGTTGTGCGTTTTTTGCTATTATATTTTTGCATGTTTGTAATTGTTTAATCAGTTTTCTTCCTAAACAAAGTGAGGGTGGTGTCGCTTATTGTGAGAATTTTAATTTACTCACATTCCCTCCTTTTTCATTGTCTCAGAGGAAAACTGGGTCTTAATGAGTTGTTCCATTGCTTGGCTAATGAGGCGTTGAAAGAGCTTAAACTCCAAGTCAATTTCACAGTTGCTGTAAACAGGAATATTAGCACATATGTCTGATTTGAATCTGGTGGTGTATTTTGAATGGAGTAGTTTAGATCCCACACTAGTCATAAAGTGACTCTAATGCACTTAAAATGCAAGTCTATGGAGCAAACATTCAGTGAAAAACACTTTAAGTATAATCAATATTCTTAAACGTTACGTGTCCTTGCATGTGTCTAGTGCCTTACTTGCTCTTGTTCCTTTAGCTTGATTGGTCGATCATTATGTTAGCAACACAAAGCTCATGGGTTTGATTACCACAAAATGAAATTTCTAATAAACTGTATAATTTGAATGCAGATTGTTTTGGATAAAATTGTTTGTCAAATGCGTAAATGTAAATGCTCTTGTT
The DNA here is from genome assembly GCA_036877525.1 of Chromobotia macracanthus. Lineage (NCBI taxonomy): Eukaryota > Metazoa > Chordata > Actinopteri > Cypriniformes > Botiidae > Chromobotia > Chromobotia macracanthus. The sequence continues at coordinate 2,025,449 of JAZGTH010000025.1, forward strand.
TATCTCAGATCGTGACAATGTCAAGCCTGTACACCAAAATATATGTTTTTTGCCCCTAAAAAGATGTAGCTCAGGCAGGGGTTACCAGCAGGGGTTAACTGCTCATGCCAACCAATCAAAGCTTGACCTCTCGGTTCCATAGAAGAACATTTCCCAGACAGGTTAATGGACTATAATTACAACCCTGTTTCCAGGGAGACGCCATGGCCACAGAAAACCCTACAGCAGCCTTCAGTGTATTTACAGAGCTGTGCCACGGTTTTAAAAGATGAGGAAAGTGTCGGATACATCTCATGCTAAAGGTATCTGCTTGAGTTTCCTACACAATCGTTCTTTCTCACCTGACCATTCATTTCAGTACTTGATCATTTCTGCAGTTTTCCAGACATTTAGGAAGAATAGGAAAGAAAGGCTCTCTTTCCATGTCTTCAGTGCTTGAGGAGAATAATAATGCTGTTGTGTAATGTTGTGTTCCTGTAGCTCAGTTGGTAGGGCATTGTGTTAGCAGCGTAATAGGTTGTGGAGCGCATGTACTGACAAAAAATGTAAAACTTGAATGTACTGTAAGTCACTTTGGATAAAAGCGTCTGACAAAATGCATAAATGTAAAGTACTTCACTATTGTGGTCATTATTTAAGGATGATGGACTCTTAATCCAGATTTGTACTGAAGAGCTGAAGTACTGAAGGAGCTGAAGTTAAATTTTGGGTTATAAATGCCAGCTAATTGTGTCTCTGTGGGTTGTTTTTCATTCTCTACATTGAATTTAGTTGACTAAGAAACATTTTGAATCTTTAACAGCTGCAGAAATCTACCATAGAAATCACAATTTCTGCTGGAGTGTCATTCTTTATTGGCTTGTCAATTTAACAAAATATTAGTAGTTGATAACATTACAAATCAATACATGTATCAGAATTATAACTGGAAATAAAGTTTCTGGGAAATAAAGAATGAATCTGTTGGTTCAGTCTCTCCCGCAGCTCACAAAGCCGACCAATCACAGCTGTTGTGATCAAAAACTAGCACTGGTTAGCACTGGCTAAATGAATGAGGAAATTAACATGTGATAATAAATGAGTCCTTTGACTTTGAAACAGAAGCATTAACCTTGAATGTCTCCATTAACTTTCAACAGCTTCATGACATATTGATCTCAGAATGAACAACAGCTATAGATTCTACATAAACAGTGGATGTGCATTTCCCAGCTCAGCGCGACCTGAAGCTCCCTGTGAGCACATCACGGGAATACCAGATCCCACAATCTGACACTCCAAACATCATGTGTGAGCAGTGAGGAGGAACGTGGCCTGTCAATCAAACGCTGAGCCCCGATGACTGTTGAAATGATTATGAAGTCAATGCAAACAGCCAGAATACACAGAGAAACAGAAGAGAGAGAGAGAGGCGGTGAACAGGCAAATGAAACGTCAGATCAAAACAGACAAACAGTGGCATTTAATGGGCTTGTCCTCCCGGGGCTCCGGCCACAGATCTGCTCCTTGATGTATATTTCAAGATAAAGACACACAACAGCCTTGTTTTCACTCTTTGACATCTTTCCATTTGGGACTCAATGTGTTTTTCCTATTTCATATACATGCATTTCAGTGTGAGATGCTAGAATCAGTGGGTGTGTTTGCGTGCGTGTGTTTGTGTTAGAGAGCATGAATCTGTAGACAGTGTTTGTGGAAAAAAGCAAAAAGAGATTAGTGTGACCTTGAAGAAATCCAATAATACTCGTGAACCTTTTCTGCTCAATTTGCCTCTGTTTTTCATCCGTCTTTTCCACAAAAGTTGAGTGGCTGTTAATAAATCTATATCAGAATTGATATACAGCTCTCTCTCCTGCACAAATCTTTTTTATTTCAATATCATATAGCCTTCCTTCATCCATCCTTCAACCCACACATTTAGGGATAATTCTGTTCCTAGTATGTATATCATTAATAATTATACAATTATTTTTACATATTTTAATAATAATAATAAAAACAATAAAATATTGTCAGTGTTAAAATGTATCTCCAGTTCTGGCCTGAAACAGCCTACCGAGCCGTTCAAAAGTTGATTTTTCACCTGCCTGACTTTGCTAAACCAGTGGTAAGAGTTTTGTGATGGACTGGCTGTTTGGAGGTATAATGGTGGATAGAGGGAGTTTTTGGGAAAGGTTTCTTTTTAAATTGTTATTGACTATGTTCTGAGTGGAACACTAGCATAATAACTGAATACTGAAATTATTCTTACATGACCTCATCACACTCAACATTTTGACAAGTAAGGTGTGTTATACTAATAATAATAATAGATAATAGTAGATAGTAACTAATAGTAGACTAATAATAGATAACCTGCATACTTTACACAGTATGCATACTATATACTGCAGAGATAGCAAGAATAGTATGTTAGTATGCTGTTCTGAACAAAGACATTTTTGCCATCCGTATAGTGATGCTACTGTCACAGAAACTACACACAGATTTATGGATTAACATTAACAAATGACATCAACACTGTACATTAACAAACTCTGAAATCATTAAAACGAAAGGGTGCAATCGCTCGTTCATGTGATAAATCTCAGACACTGAAAATAAATCTCCTGAAGAAAAGCAAAAGAACGAGGATCTCGTCAGTGGGGAGAGAGATCGACTCCCGCTGAATGTATTCATTTAGGATTAAGCTCCTGCTGTCTGAACAGCAAGAAGTTCTTTCTCTCCAACAAACAGAGCAGAGAGATCAAACGAACCTGGCAAAACAGATGCTCTGGAATTCTGTTGAGAATATTATCATACAGCTCGTCTTATTAATTTTGTCCTTATTCTGCAGACAAATCTCACTGTTGTGAAATGATACAGTTTCTCTAGAGTAAAATTCAAGAATCTTTGGTAACATCGTACACTGTCTCCTCTGTGTTAATCTGACTGTTTGTCCCAACCAGCCGTGACAAGACATTTTGTCAGATGTTTAGTTGTTTGATTTCTCTGGACTATTTGCACTTGGCTTTATGACATACTTCAGATCTGAAATAAGGCGACTCGCTTGTTTATGGTTATTTGTGTTACAATCCACCACAGTTGCCTATTTCCCGAAACGGCACTTAAAATAAGTGTCCACGAGAAGCTTTTCAAATCCAGACATTTTCAGACACAGGAGGACAAATATTCAGAACATTATTATGTACAGTGACTTCAGAACATTCAATGGCACATCGAGTCGGAATGACAGGTAAACACAGACTGAGACCAATTCACTGTTTCTCCTCTTCACCGAAACATTTCACCACAAATCACCAGGAGTTGAAAGAGACTAGTAAAGCATGTTAGTGCTAGTGCTGGTTTATTGCAGTGCTTCAGTATGAGAAAGTAAACAGACCTGTTGAATCCATGATCCATCTAACAGATGTGATAATACAGTCCATCAACATGAAGAAATATCCTGTATGTATTTTAATTCAGTGCGATTTAATAACTACTTGGTGTCATTATTTCATTAACATGTTATTGCGATATGCAGAAAATTAATTGACAAGAATACTGTATTTGAATAGAGAATACTGTGTTTTTCCCAGTACTGTGGTTGTAAAAGTAGGGCTGCCAAGTTAACATAATAATGTTTTGGGTGAATTAATGTATTTCACACAGTCAACTCTTTTGTTCAATTTGACATTATAACTGTTTGATTTTGTTCTGTCATTTCTTACAGTAAATCTAATTCATGCAGGACTACTAATAAAACACATTTGCAGTCTTTGGCAAAATGTAATTATCAAAGCTGATATGAAACAAGTATGAAACACATTATTATTCAGAGGAATATTTTGACTGGCAAACATATTCACTGCATATTAGTCTGTTTTCTTTTGTAAAGAGAAACTGGTAACAATAAGGTGCCATTTGTGTACAGTAGTTAATGCATAACTTATAGTAACATGAACTAACAATGGAAAATATATTTTTACAGCATTATTAATCTGTTAATGTTAGTTAATGTAAATACAGGTAGTTCATTGTGTATGGTAACAGTTACAACAGTTTAATGTATTATTAAAATACATTACATTTTAACTTTATTATTAAATTTTAAATAATGTATCAAATTTACATTAAGATTAATAAATGCTGTAGAAATATTGTTTATTGTTTATATTACCCAGTGTTAACAAATGGAACCTGTAAGGTTTTACTAAGGAAATGAATGCACTACAGATTAAAAAATTCCTAAAGGCAAATTTTGGAGCAGAAAAATGACTTGACAATGGAAATTGTTGTGTCAGGTCTGTTTGAGAAACATGAAGGCTGTACACTAGAACTGTAGACCACTGAAATGTCTTGCGGATGTAGTGGTTACGACTTCTTTTCCTCAGAGTTTAAAATATTGAATTTTGAACTGTGATAGCTTTGAGTTTGCTCCGCATTCACAGTTATTTTATGGCTTCAGAACACGTGGATTTTAGTGCACGCATTGTATGGATGAGTTAATAGTGTCTGTAGTGTTGCATCGTTCTTTTGATGGCCAGAGATATAATGTGCAACAACATATAATTGTTTTATTCATCTGTCTTTCAGATGAATAAGTTTACAGTTTGAAACAGATGAAACAGTTTACAGTTTGTTCGTAGAGTTTCTTAAACACGTTTTCTCATTGGCTTTGACAGTCAAGTGCCGCGCTGAGGAATAATCTAGACATCTGAGTGTGTCATTCAACTAAATTCCCTATGCAATGCATTCTGGGCCCAGCAGCAGCCGTCAGTCACGCCACACGAGTTCACACGTACCTGACATACGTGCCTGTGAGCTTCTCTCTCTCATTCTATTTCACATCTCCTCAGAGTTCCCATCAGCCCTGAGACTCATTAAGATCCACAGTCCACTCAGAGATTTCACTGCCTTCATGCCTCATCAGACGTATGGAAGAACTTCCTGTCACAGAAACTTCTATTCTGACCAGTTGGAAGGTGCTTTAGTGTGTTGTATAACCAGAGGCTGACAAACGCCTTGTGGATGTTGAGTCTGAGATACTCCAAACAGACGGCATGTCAGGGGATGAAGGAGGTTAATGTTGATGAGAGAGCGTTTGTGAATGTGTCTCCTGTGGACATGTCTGGGTCTCAGCTCTACCTAAGGGACAAGAGTGACCTATATGACTGTATGGAACAATCTTTCCTCTTGGACTGACAGACATGTCCAGAAATTTGAACATCTTATGTAATTTTGCTTCTTCAATAAATCCTGTTTTGTAAATAAGACTAAACAAGTCAGAAAATACATCTTGAAGTGCATTTGTAGTTGGTGTAAAAATGTTTTCATAGTTAAAAAGGCATTTATTTAATATTTTATAAATCTAGTGAGGTTAAATATTGCTTCTTAAGTAAATGTATTAGAGTTTATTTCAATTTTGACTGGTAAACAAGACAAAAATACTGATTAGGAGAACAATTTGCAGTGTTGTGTTAAGAAACATTTTCGTAAGGTGTAGAAAATCTCCTACAGAGCATTCATGTGAGGAGATGAATGTTTCCAGCTCAAACCCTGTAAGATATCTTGGTAGGATAATGTTTCCGTCATCTTTATTAGCACATTTTCAAATCATCCATGTAGCATAAGTGTGAGGTCTAAATATTACAACTGTGCATGTGTGATCACGCCTTTATTTCTATTTTTAAATGAATTAGAAAAGGAAAGACTTCAATATCCTCTCGAATGATAAACCCAGTTATAAAGTGTTTCTTCTGTGTGTTATACACATATTGTACACATTGTGTGCTGCAGCATGAAAACTGCATTCAGCATTTCCTGTGTCCGCTCTGTCTGCTTCGCGTAATTTCTTTAGTAAATCAGGTGCTAAAACAGCGTAGACAGTGTGTGCAAATAAACGGTGCTTTAAAGTGGTGCAGTTCAATTTCAGTGACCGTCTTGGTTACGACTGTAGCCTCTGTTCCATGATGGAGGGAACGAGAAGTTGTGTTGATGACGTCACACTAGGGGTCTGTCCTTGAGAGCCTATCATCTCTGATCTGAATATAAAAAGGATCAAAATAGGCAAATGGAATTTGCATGCCATTCTTCTTTTAAACCATGTAGGTCGATGCTAAAACAATTGACAGTTATTTCCACAGGGTCACTCCTTGATGATCTTCTTCTCTTTGATGGTCACGCTTTGTGATCTTCTGATTTCATGGCCAGCTGTATGGGAGGAAGTATGCGCATACTCCTAACACACAAGTGACGTTTCTGAGACAGCTTGCTTTTAAAATGTCCAGTGCACCACAAAACTAGGCCACTCACAATGATCATGCCATAATGATATTCAAGTAAGGAGACAGGCGACCTAGATTCTCCTTGCTACTTATCCAACCATTTTACCTATTCTCACCCCCCCTCTGTCACAGAGATTGAGAGAGGTCTTTCTCCATCCATCTCACCCAGGAAACATCTGGCCGCTTGGCCGCATGTCACCCCCGTCTCCTCTGATGGAAAGCCGGGGGCATTTATCTTTAGGATGGACCACATTAAAAACTCTTCCAGGCTGTTTCACAGCACGGGGGCCCTCTGCATTACTAATCATCAATGTTTTTTTGATAGTTTTCATCTACAACCTTGAATTTAATCATTGCTTCATTTGGGATTCATTTTCTTCCCTCGCTATTGATCATTAATAAAAACTAGCCGGGAATCCATTGATTAGGGTGAAGCATATTGGCTGTGCTCATCAACACAGCAGGGAGGCGGTTACACAGAGAGATGAGATCTTCGTATGGTAATGGAGTCTTGGGGTGAAGTGTGTTTTTGATGTGGGCTTGCTCTGGAGGGTCTGGATATGAGAAATAAGTGTGCATTAGTGTGCTGTGACCTGAGACAAAGAATGCACCACAAATCACCAGAAGACTTCTCCATGAAAGATTTTCTCATCTTGTTTAGACGGCAAGGAATCATTTATCCCTCCGACTGGTTTTCACAGCACTTTCCTCCATTACATTACAGCCCCTTTCCCTCAGACGTGTTTATTTCACTGGAGTTTAATTCAGATTAGTGCTGGCCAGACAGCTGCCTGTGTCTGCAGTCTTTTGATGCTTTGGCAAGCAAATCTGCGTCTGTTGGAGAATGAAGAGGCCCATTTTTCTGCTTCATCAGCACGTCTTACATCTCAGTAAACCTCCATAGCTGGAAAACATCCTTACAATGCAGCGGGTTCAGGTGCCCTCCCGCCAACCGTCAGCTTGGACTACATTTTTGGGCAAAAATATTGCAGCGCCCTGCTAACAAAGACTAGCATGAACTCTGTTGTGCTTGGTTTGCTGTTGGAATAATCATATTGTAGTTATATTGTTCACCAGAAAAAATGATGCACAGCCAAGCATAGTCTTTCCAATATAGCTAGTTTATGAAGGAAGGCTTGCTGGTTAGGCTAGTTAAGAAGCCTGTTGCATCCAAAGCACAACAAATGCCAGCAGTGCTGGTCTTTTCATCAGGGAGTTGTTTGTGATACAGCAAAATATACAATATGAGTAAACAGGCTGGTTTATTACAGTTTATCCTGGCTGAGATGTTGGTGTCCCCAAGAAGCTGTTTGACCTGCTACACTTCTTTGGTCAACTAGCTTTCCTACAAAGATTGCTAAAAAAGATTCTGAGCGAAAAAGATATTCCATCCATCATCTAGATGAGCGCCAACCAGCATATCTAAACCCATCGAGGCATTTATCTGTATACTTAAAAAGTTCCTCTTAGTCTAAGAAGCAAGAACTATTTTTAATGCGCATGAAAGAAGAGGATGCAAAGCAAACGTGCAATAAAATCATTGAGATGTTCACTGTGTTATTTAATTTTATACCACCAGCAAAATGACTGCAAATATAGGATGAATATTTGATATATACACCAGTTGTAGTCTGTGGTTCTGATTTTGACATTTAAAGAAAGTCAAGCGGGTGTCCAGGCAGGCGGCTCTGGCTGGATTGAGGTCTAGATCTCCTTGTTATTTTCACTTTATCTCCTCTTTCTTGTTTGCTCTTTGCCTGTCACTGCCTCCTCACACCGTGACTTTTGTGCATTGGCCATCAGTAGCAGGTTGTTTTTGCAGGTATTCCATCTGGATTCAGCCCAGATTTACTGCAATACTTTGGTCACATTGCTCATTTAATTTTCAGGAGCAGGTGAGGGTAAATTGATCATTGCTCATTGTTCATGCTTTCTGCCAGAAGAGGGAAGGGAAAACTTGTCATGTTACCATGGCAACTCAAAGCTCTCCATCCATCAGCTGTGCATGCTGAACTTTACACAGCATCAATGGCTAGATGTACTGTAGGTAAGGTTTTCACCCAGCCTCTTTTTTAACATTTTTGTCTCTGCAATTTGCATATCAATGCGCTTTGATAAAAGTGCATTATAACTATAATACACAGTAACTGTCTGCTATGAAAATGCATTAATGGTTTGTTTACCTTTATTGGAAAAATAAGGAAACAAAGAATAGATTTTAGTCTGATTAATTTATGTAGCAGTTTTAACTGTGGACCAAATTGAAATTGCTTTAATTCACAAACACATTTAAATTAAATGTCTACAGCACACATTCCAATTTGATTACAAAGCTGTTTCAATTTCATTAACCAAATCCCTGATGGACTTTCACAGCTCTGTACTACCCAGTGGATATTACATTTCTTTTTCCTTTTTTCAATGAACCCCAGCTGAGCGATTCTATGAGTTTGTCTTACGAAATTTAGCTTCTCAGGCTTGAAAAAAAGATTTTTCTGAAAAACAAGACAAAAGTACTGATTAGTGAAGCAGCTGATTGTCTTGCATCTGGCATCCAGCGATCGCACGCTGAATGCGCTTCTCTGTATGTGTGAATTTGAAGTCAGTCTTAAACGCTTTTAAAAAAATAAACGATGTGGCTCAGGTTGGTGTATACAAAGTGAAAGATTAGAAAGGTGAAGGTGTATTTCTTTGTAACTTCTCTATGAATTTGATGTGATTTCTCTGTGTTAGTTGTGTGAGTTGGGCAAGCATACGTTAGCTGTAGATGATCACACTGTGTCATCCACCATATTTTTTGCTGTCTGACCCTCTTCTTCCCCCTCGATTCCCAACCCATCCGCCTGTTCCAAAAATTAAACCCAGCTTCCAGCAACGGCATTCTCAGTAAAACTTCCATTCTCTCCTTCTCTTAATTTCTTTAATAAACGACGTCTGCTTTGGTTCTTCATTATCCTGTAAACAGTTTATGGTGCAGTGCTGTTTTTTTGTAAAAGTGAGCGGGCTGTTGACATGACCATGATTGAGTTGTATTGAGAGAGATGGAGAAGGACCATGTCAACAGAAACCTCACTGGAGGTCATTACCGCTCCACTGCTGTGGTCCTGCTCTCAGAAGGAAGTCCGATCATTTAGTCGGTTCTCAACACTTATGTGTGTTCCAGGCGGCTCATAAATCATGGCAGCATACATGGCTTGATTTGTTTGAGAGGGTAATTGAAATGTCTGCTGCGTCCCGAGTGAACTCAGAGGGCATCTGTGAGTTAGTTGTACTGCAGTGGGTCTATAATACAGAATTCAGTGCTTCATTATCATCTGTGGAGGTGCTAGTGGCATTCATGTGCACTGGTGATTACTTTCAAAGAGAACTGGAGAGAAATATCTTAGCATTCATCTCAATGACATTTGCTCTGTCGACATGTAAATATTTTTAAATGGCTCTCAAAGAAAAATGCTCTTGACGTTTACTTTATCTTTTATTTGGACTGAGGCATCATTCTAAGACGCAAAATCCACGTTAATTGATAATGGTTAACCTTGTTTGTGTAGTCTGAGTGTCAAAAAAGATTAAAAAAGTGACTGTGAACATTAAACATGTTAAGCATGTTAACTTGTGAGATTGTTTAATGCGGTTAAATAAATTCATGCATTAGTTAGTTTCAATACTCAAAGCTCAAGGCTTTCAAGGCTGTTGATATACTGTAGGACCAAAACAGAACTGGGATGCTTTACTGTTTTGCATTCCTTTGCTACTGTTGAAACAATATTTTAATAATAACAAAAAGTTATTATTTGTGGATTTTATGCCAGCACGACTACATGCTGTCATTAAAGCAGACAGGAAAAATGAAAAACTATAATTTTACAATTCATCTACTTTTTCTAATTGAACTTTTAACAACATTTGTTATGCAGTCTATATAATCGCTGATGTATTTAGAACAGTTTTTAGTATCCAGATGAAAACAAATCATGACATCATCACACTCTTAACCAAGACACAGATGAAAGTACCACTCTAGTGCTACAAATAATAAACGTTTCCAGAGAGCTTTTTCACCGTTTGCATGCAATACGAACAACCGGCAATGTGAGGTAAATATTTAATAACTCTGACCCAGAGTGAAGAAAGAGGATCAAAGTGAAGCTGGGTGTTTGACTTTGAGCGAGGAGCGAGTCGAAGCCGTTACCCTTCACAATAGTGCTGAAGTCCAGCTTCAGTTTGCATCTGCTTCTATTTGCCTCAGTGGTGGCCTGTGCATGTTAAATCTTTGCCTTCAGCGTGATTCATTCTAATAAGAAAACAATGATTCACACTGAATAGTACAGACTATAGAAGTCATTACATCAGTACTAAAAATCTGTAACAAAAACAGGCACAAACGGACTGAATAACCAGCAAAAATGTGAAGGCTCAGGCAAGCCTAGTTTAGTACAAAGTCAAAAGTGATTAAAAATACTGACAGATGAAATGATAAAATTATAGCAGAGATGGTTTCCTGATCCACTGTTTCTCTGTATGTAGAGGGTTGGAGGGCAACACTGGGAGATGTTCCTCATATTAACACTCTGTAATGGACTTACATTATCAAGCATTAAATCAAATAGCACTTCCTTCATGTCTGTCTGGATGAGGGAACAGGGAACAGCACACCGCCAGGAACATTTCAACAGACTGTGAGAATTCTTCTACCTGCTTCTCCATTCGTTTTGGGATTGAGGTAATGAAGAGACCAGTATGAATATGTATTGACATTTTTTCTGAGTATGTGGTAATGAGAATCTGCCTTGCAGCGCTTAGACTGCTGCTGAAATTAACAGGCAGAGAAATCGCAGAGACAGTCTGAGGAACTTTCAGAAGGTGTGTAATAATTAAAATTCAATAACATGTTTGTAGGTAAACTACCATATACACACTGAAAATAGCGGGTGTGATGTTGTTTTAACACACTCATGTCATCACAAACCTGTACACTGTTATTTTTTCCATAGAACAATGAAGTAACAATATTTAAAGAATCGTTACACATCTCACAACTAACCTGTGACCAGGTTTAAAAATGGCACGTAATATTATTTATGCCAAATGGCGTTATTTCTTGCATGTGTTGTAACTAAACCCAATGTGCCATTTTTGAATTCTGGCATTAATGCAGGCAAAATGCAAGATTCAGGGAAGGAGAAGATTGAATAACGCGTTACCACTTAAATTTCAGTCATGTTGTGTTTTTCTGCAGCTTGACAGCTGTGCTCACTGCAATCTGCCGCTGTATGTCAGGAGCTGTTCGTTTTTTCAAAACTTCTCTGTTTTTTCACACAAAAAAATGACATCGAGTTTGTTTGGGAGAGCATGAGGGCAGGTGTGATGTTTATATATGGGTGGGCATTTCCTGTTGGTCAGGAAGAGAGTAATGGCGCCGTTTAATGTACTGTTTGTCTGCGCTATATGGTGCTACTGCAGTGAGACGCGTTTATACTCATTATCTGTGATTGTGCGAGCGCATCTCTACTTTAAATATTCCGGCATGTTTCCAATCCCTTCACGCCGTGATGTTAATGTTGGAATTAAGTTAGCAGGAGGGTCTTGACAGGGCCATCACTTCTCCTGCTGATGAGAGCCCTGCAGACTCCCAAACACTACAAATGTTCTCTGCCAGCCTCCAAATATCACAGAATCACTCCAGCATTTCACGGCTGACTGGAGGAGGAGGCCCTCAGCACTTTGGCCTCGACTCAAACAGGAGACCATCAATCCCAGCCAATCGATTCATCTCCTGCATGTTCTGCAATACTGTTTTGATGAGCTCTAACCTCATGCTAAATTTACCTCGCAGGTCCTGTGGATGGTCTATGTAAAGCTATACACAGGGATACGCATGTGATACCAGATGTCCTGATCAGGGGTCGCGCGGTTCTGTGATTTGCGCAGCCACAAGTATTTCTACTCGTTTCTAAATCCCCCGGGCAGAACCGGGCTTTCAGAGCAAATATTGATGACAGAGTATAAAGAATGCTAATTTTGATCATCTGCTTGGAATGGCTGATTTTTCTGAGATTGGTCTCGTATCCCACAATCGTCCTGAGATTTGATGTGAGATTGAGTTTCATTTCAAATCAGATAAGCTCGTTCAGGAAGACTTCAGGGTTGCTGTTAGACTTTTGGTCAGACTCAAGGGCATTTCATTGAGAGTTTGTTTGGTTGATGTTGAATTCTGTTTTTTGAACTTGGATGTGCACCAAGGAACTGCACCTAGTAACCCAGTGTTCTTAGTATTAGTATGAATGCAGCAATTCGGCTTAACTTATATAAGTGAGCTTGTATTGATTATGTCAAATTTTCTAAATTAGTATGATGCACTTCTGTGAAACTCGCCTCAGGAGATCAGCACACATTCTTCACATTTCTTGAAATGTTTTTGTGATGAACTGGTGCAATTGCCATTCTGTGCATGATATGTTTTGGTAGTAAAACCAAAGTGACAAAACACGTGTTGATAAGTGAAGCTGGAATCTGCAGTCGTTATCTAGCTACAGTGTAAACAGATGGCACCAGTACTCATGTTAATGACGTAAATGACTGGGGTTTGTAGCTAAATAATTAAATGTGAAGACAGAACTGCAGAAGAAGGGAGAAGAGTGTTTGAATTTTAAAGGTGCAGAAAGTGTTTTCCACCAGTGAAAATCCACCCTCAAGAAAAAGCAAAGTGGATCGGACCGGTCACTGCAACAGAATAACCAATCAGCAACAGGGGGCGTGTGACACCTGTTAGTTGGGTGGAGCAATGAAGGGAGGGGTGTGTTTTCCTGGGTGTTAATTTCGAATATCAACAGCGTTTCTCAGAAAATGTTTACAGGACTTGTAACTGGGGTTCTAAACAGACAATCAAAAACAGCTTAATTCAGCCTAAAAATTTACTGCTGGAAGGTTGTTGCATAAATTTGGCTTCCTTTCCAGGAGATTGAGGTATTGCTCTGCTGTCTGCAGACTGCTGCACAGACGGAGGCTTTCTGGGACAGATTTGATGCCTGCAGCTGACTTTGTGTTGGAGCCATTGATCGGAGGGACGGAATTGGATTGTGTAGCTTATTACTGGTGTCAGCGAACATTACATGTGGGAGAGATAGAGCCCTTCTGCATCAACACGGGCCCCTGCTGCAACTCAAATTACTTCTATCACTCTTGGTTACCCTGGTACCACCCACGGCGAAGCCACACCAGACATTTGCTCTCAGTCGCAGAGAAATTCAGCAATAACCTTATAAATGTTTGTTGCCATCTGGGAAACCCAACATTTTATATCAGAGAGAGTGCAACATCAACAAACATCCATCTTGTCTGCTGTTCCTGTTTTAATGAAATAAACAATATTTTACACGCCGTCTCGTGATATTGTGTTCGAAAGCTTCAGCATGGCAATAGAAATTACCCATAATAGCGTGTAACAATGGACAGTCATTATTATCATAAGCAATTGTTTTATTACAATTAATCTATACATTACCATGCTCAGAAAGGACAATGAAGGGCTGTGGGCCAATTCGATGTAATTGGAAATGTCAATCACATCAGCCTGGCTATGCAGGTATTGCTGGTGCAGTGAAGACAAAATTGGAGAATTAGAGAGTTGGAGAGAGAGAGAGAGAGAGAGAGAGAGAGAGAGAGAAAGAGATGGCTTTCTTTAGAAAGGTCTCAAGTGAAACTTCCTGACTCGCTCCCATTTGTTATCATTTCAGGCCTCACAATGGAAGCTGTCTGAACTTAGATGTCTAATGATCAGATGGTGTTGTCCATCCAGCCATTACTTAATGGGAGTTAGCAGATCTCTCAGGCTGTGCTGGGCTCAGAGCAGCTGGAATCAGAGAGCTTCAACAAACTCAAGTTGCTGTGTCAGGGCCCTATAGTGCACTGGCGAATGAAAATTACTGTACGCAAATGTGAGAAATGATCTGGGTGCAGCGGTGCGAGCGACACCTGATCTAAGACTAAAAACTCTCTAAGGCACCTCTCACCCAATTTTTAACATCTCAAGCCCTTTCTTTTCATGGACGGAGCGTCAAGTTAAAAATCATTAAGCTTTTAAAATGCGTCCTGAGACACTCACTGTGTTGTGTTGTGTTTTATTATCTGTCAAGCTGTTTTTGAATGCAGCGTGTGTCTTGAATGACACCCCGGTTGTGTCTGGAATGACGCCCTGATGTGATATTAAGCTGAAATGCATGAATTTTAATTGGGACATGCAGATGTGGTTACTAACCTTCCGGAAGCGTCCGGTTAAGTAGATTATTAAATATTCATGAAGACCTGCTTGCTTACATCATATAACTAAACTAATTAAACATCATATAACTAAACTAATTAAACATCATATAACTAAACTAATTAAACATCATATAACTAAACTAATTAAACATCATATAACTGAACTTATTAAACATCATATAACTAAACTAATTAAACATCATATAACTGAACTTATTAAACATCATATAACTGAACTTATTAAACATCATATAACTAAACTAATTAAACATCATATAACTAAACTAATTAAACATCATATAACTAAACTAATTAAACATCATATAACTACTACATCATATAACTGAATTAAACATCATATAACTAAACTAATTAAACATCATATAACTAAACTTAAACATCATATTAAACTAATTAAACATCTATAAACTTATTAAACATCATATAACTAAACTAATTAAACATCATATAACTAAACTAATTAAACATCATATAACTAAACTAATTAAACATCATATAACCGAACTTATTAAACATCATATAACTAAACTAATTAAACATCATATAACTAAACTAATTAAACATCATATAACTGAACTTATTAAACATCATATAACTAAACTAATTAAACATCATATAACTAAACTAATTAAACATCATATAACTAAACTTATTAAACATCATATAACTAAACTTATTAAACATCATATAACTAAACTAATTAAACATCATATAACTGAACTTATTAAACATCATATAACTAAACTAATTAAACATCATATAACTAAACTAATTAAACATCATATAACTAAACTAATTAAACATCATATAACTAAACTTATTAAACATCATATAACTAAACTTATTAAACATCTTAACATCATTAACTGAATTAAAACATCATATAACTAAACTATTAAAACATAAACATCATATAACTAACTTATTAATCATTAACTATAAATTAAACATCATATAACTAAACTAATTAAACATCATATAACTGAACTTAAAAAAACAAACACAAAACATCATATAACTAAACTTATTAAACAAAATAACTTATTAAACATCATATAACTAAACTTATTAAACATCATATAACTAAACTAATTAAACATCATATAACTAAACTAATTTTCTTGAGCTAAGCCTTCACCTTGTTAATTACAGCAGACTCCAATATCAATAAAATATATCATGATTAACAGGTTATATATTTAAAATGAATACTTTTATTAATATTGAATTATTAATACTGTATGTGTGTGTGTGTGTGTATATATATATATATATACACATGTCCATATTTGAATGTTCATAAATGCCTTATCTGTTAAACTCTTCTATTTGGCTTACTAAATCTTTTTGTTTTAAGAGGGAACATGTGTACATGTCTGTAGAAAGCATGCTGTGTACTTCATCTGACTCAATCTCGATGCAGCTGCAGTTTTTGGCCCGCCCTTATAAATACCATTCATAATACAGCGCTCATTAAAAATATCACATGCACCTTCACTTTAATTGTTAATTGCAGTGGTTGACTCTCACCAGCAGGTCTTGGGTTACGTTTGTTGAAAGCGGAACATGCCGGCAGTCTTGGAAAGCCCTCCGAGAACGTTGAGGAACCGCTGCAGGGTGTGATGGCAGATTAATTTATCACACAAACACCCCTGTGTTTATTTACCTTCCCCTTTGTTTGAGAAATGTCTTCCTCTGTGCTTTGCCTTGAGAACAAGTAATTACACCTCCAAGAGTCCTGATGGGGATTACAACAAACAGCATGAGAAAAGAAATGAACTCCATCCAGTCTGACGTGCCTTGAAACTCTTGTGATGTGAACTAATGTGAACTTTGAAAATAAAAAATTGGGTTTGTTGCTAACATGCTAGTAGAACAGGCAGAAGACATTGGGTCAAGCATTAACTCGTATGCTTGTCTTCGAGGGAATGAAGGAGAGTCTCCTTACAGGAGCCATATGGGATACATATGTAAAAGGTGGAGGAGCATCTGTCGGTGTGTTTGCTGTGAGTCAGTGTGAAGTGCATTAGTCATCGCTACGCTCGTGTCCCACATTCCTGTTGGCAGCTCAACAGGATTTTAAAAATGCAGCAGTCTTGGCATCCAAACACGTTTGCGTGTTCTCGTTGGCAGCATCTTGGTGGAGGTTTCTAAAAGTGGATTGCTTTAGCATGGAAATGTTTTACTGTTATTTCCCTTCGTCCTTGCACGCCAAGTTGAATCGGTCGTTTGGTGCTCCTGAACTTACAAAATTGTTGGTGTTGTTTCTATTCCAGGAGGAAGGAAAGGTGGGCGTAACGTTTAACATCGGCACGGTGGACATCAGCGTGAAAGAGATGAGTACAGACATCAACGATGGGAAATATCACGTGGTGCGCTTCACGAGGAATGGGGGGAATGCCACGCTGCAGGTGGACAACTGGCCAATCAATGAGCACTTTCCATCAGGTAACATTTGTGACTTTCTGCATTGTCAAAGTGAAGTTCCTCAACGGGAAGTGAATCATGGTTCTTTAATGTTAGAGAAATAGTTTGCCCAAAAATTACAATTCTGTCATGTTTGCTCACCCTTATTTCATTCTAAACACAGACGACATGAGTTTCTCCATGGAACACAGAAGAAAATATTTTGAATAATCTACTGGCTGCTGCTTGCCCTGCATTAAAATGAGTGGGGACTGTAGCTTTCAAGCTTAAAAAAGCAAAACCAT
The DNA here is from genome assembly GCA_036877525.1 of Chromobotia macracanthus. Lineage (NCBI taxonomy): Eukaryota > Metazoa > Chordata > Actinopteri > Cypriniformes > Botiidae > Chromobotia > Chromobotia macracanthus. The sequence goes on from JAZGTH010000025.1 coordinate 2,042,706, forward strand.
CTGACTGAAATTCAAGTCACTATAAATGAATATCTACTCCAGCTTCCTATGTGCATTCATGAAGGAAGTAGTTGTGATCAATTCATAAACAGATAATTCCTTCAAAACTAGTTCATTAATTGGTTGATCGAGGTCACAAAACCAGTCTGAGTTCATGTATCAGACTGAGGCATTCAACTGACTAAATTATTTGGTTATCACTGTTTTTAAAGTAACAGGAGGATTATGAGAGAATAACAACATAAACCTTGTGTCTGTTTTTCACATAAAGCATTTGTGTGACTTTAGAAGACTTGAAATATAATGTTAAAGTTATATGGACAACTTTTGTGATACAACCAGTTACATTATTCAATATTTATCCTTTCATGTTATATGGAAGAAAAAGCCATACGAGTTTGGAACTACATAAGGGTGAAAAAGAATTAAAGTTTTTTGGTGAACTGTTGGTTTAAACCCACTGGATATCACCTGCTCTCAAAAAAATCAAGGGTTGTGAAGCAAGGAACCACAATTTTTTGCACACTTTCTGTCCGTGTAATTTATAACTTGCATGTTTTAAAGCATGCAAATTTTCATAAAAGGGAACAGGTGTTCATAATTACAACAATGAACTCGTCCTCGCTGTGGAAAAGGCACAGAACAGAAAGAACCCTGCAAAGAAGCAAATGGCACTTAGCTCTCGATCGACTTGGCTTGTTTCTTTCGTAATTGTCCTCTGAATCGTCCATATGTGAGAGTAATCAAGCCCGGGCACCTGGTCTGCTCACAATGGCAGGCCGAGCCGCTGCCTTTGTCCCTGCGATTAGCGCTGTGACATCTGGCCAGCTGTTTTTGAGAGGCTTTGAAAGGCAGAGGGAGGGCAGGGCACAGGTTTCAGGCAGCACTGTGGCAGCTACAGCTGCTGGGGGAGAGTGAGCCCCAGACCTCTGCGTATCTGTGACTCCCAGACTCAGGAAGTCAGAGATGACGGACGAATACAAATGAGTTCATCAAATTCAGCCGTGGTTCGGAGTAGGAGCCCAAACACTTCCTGCATGGAGAAATAGGGCGTGCTAAAATACTGCCCTCAAACACTACAGGGAAAAAGCTTCCTCTCAAAAACCCTTCACACTCAATTAATTTGGGTTCTCTGTCCCCCACTTTGATGTCTCTCTTGCTTTGGCACCCTCTACGGGATATTGGCCCCTGCACTTCTCGTCCAATTAGAAAGCGTCTCTCTTCAGGGTTACTAGAGCTGTATTCAAAGGCAGGTCTTTCAAAAGAGAGAGCTGCAAAATGACCAATACGCAAGGGCAGGGGACGGCCAGGAGTGTGCAGGCTAATGCTGCTATGACAAGTCAATTCAATTTAAACTGGGTCTGTTATAGTCAGTGAGAAAGAGCTAAAGTTAGTCTCAAAGCTAAATGTGACAACTACAATATCTTTTATTTAGCCCAGTGATTTTCACACGTAAAACAAAATGCCAAGGACCCCCAAATATGATAATAATTTATTGAGGGATCTCCTTCTTAAAATATATATCTTTCTATTGGTTACAACTGGCTGCACTTATATTGGATATATATTGGATGTATAAACATGAAGAGAACCACTTTCACTTCATATTTATTTGTACTGCAGCAACGTTTGCAGCAGATCCTGTTTCATAGCAGCTTTACAAAGAATACTGCCTTGAATATTGTGTGATAAGGGGACTTAATATAATTATAAAGTATTATGGAAAGTATGTTGCATAAAAGGAGACATAAACACATAATTACTTTAAAAATGTTTTGCTTTGACTTTTTTCTCTAAGATTTCTGGACCCCAGTTTGAAAACCTCTGATCTAGCCAAAGGGTTGCTATGTTAAACTGTTGCATTCATTGAAAAGTAAACCTGCACATAATGATGCCAGCAGCTGGTATGAAATGATTGTATTGGAGCTCTTGCATCATTCCTTCTCAGATATGATGATGTAATGATACAATGATGTAGCCAATGTGAAACATTCATTCAGTACTAATCCCTCATGCCATAAGACAGTATTTTAAAACAATGGGATATTTTTACATCTATCTATCTGTCTGTCTCCCTGTCCATCCATCTGTCTATTGTCCTGTCTCTGTCTGTCTGTCATACCTTCATCTGTCATACCTTCATCTACGTCAGAGGTTTTTAGGGACACGAGACGTCCCTATAGTTATCAAATGTACAGCAGTTCTCATTTACACGTTTAAATGTACCACTTTCTTTTAACATGATGTCAAAACTCCTCTTTGTTTATGTAAAGATGAAATAGGTGCACATCATATTGTGAGTGAATAATGACCTAAATTCTGTCTGTTTTTCACACAAAGCTATTCAATAACTCCAGAAGACTTGTAAAACAAAACAGAAATCATATAGACTATGTTTGGTCATTTATATACTTTCTGGAGTTAGACAGTTACAATCACCATCATCTGATTTCTCATCCTTATGTTGAAAAACAAATGCAATATTTATTGCAGGTTTGGAGCGACCTGGGGCTCACTTTATATTGTTCAATAGAATAGTGAAAACCTAAAAGAACCTGCAGTTTCCAGTTGTTTTTAAATGCTAAAATGTTTCTTCACACCAGTTCAGTAGAAATGTTTAAAATATTGTAGGCTTATGTGTTTCATTTGTAGGCTGCTTTGGACCAAAGTATCAGCTAAATTAACAAATGCTGTCTTCCCAAAGGGGGGCATGGCCAAAAACAGAGAGAATCACTGGTTTCACTGAATCACTGAGAATCACTATGCACAAGTCATACATATCTTACATGCCTCACCCATGCATGTCCCAAATAGAATATTAACATGTTTCATACTGCGCAGTGTTACTCTACAAAAAAATGGTAATATAAACTGCCTACCATTTAAAAAGATGTATTTGAAGTAGAATAGCATTAAATGGTAGTATGCTTAACATGACTTCACTCTGTTGTATGTTTAATTGAGCAGAGTGCCGTTATCTTGTCATGAATGAATCTGATAATATTGCCTCTTTAATCCAATTTTGTGTAAAAACAATCTTCACTTTGGGCAGCTGTGTTAAAATCGTGGTTAATCTTGCTTCCAGTTCATTTGTCACTGTCACAGTGGATGCACACTGTACAGGCAGCATATATTATTCCACACTGTGTGCTTAAAGTTTTCATACAGGAAATATGCATACTGCACAGCGTGCATACTGCAGATGTGAGATGCTGTTTTGAACATAGCCTTCCATGCTTGTTTATTTGTATACAGCTGAATGCTGGTAAAATATACACCAACATCAGACATTTCACTGATAGATCAGGACGCATCACCCCTCTCCATCCAGTCAGTAATGTTACTCTATTACACGCCACAGCTTTGAATCAAACAGAGACTTAGTTTTTATTAAAAAATTAATGAATTTGACTCTTGATTTTCATTAAAGTTTTGTCTCTAATGGCATTTAGTCTTTTGTGTTCTGCTCCTTGACTCTCTCCAGCCACTCTTCAATTGCAGATTTGGTCATTTTCTCATGATTTCTCTTTCATTCGTGTACATGCTCAAACATTGGCAATATGGAGGACGTTCAGTGGTTGTAATTTGACGATTCTTGATTTCAGTTCTCAGTTAAAGGCTGTGCCATCTCTTGAGTAATTACAGGCTGTGATTCAGACTCATCAACTGAACAACACTTGAAATGCTTCATGTTGCTGGTTCTCTGTGTTCCTGCCTCACTCAGTAAACCATCACTCAGTCCACACAGCCGTGTTACCGTCCAGAGCACCATGATCCCTCAGATCAGTCAGTGCAAATAGTGATAAATGAAACATTTCATGTGCACGCCTTCAACAGGAGACCTGAATAAAGAAAACGAAGGTGTTTTTTTTTTAATTAAGGCCGTAGTTAAATGTTATTTTAAGCTTAGTTTCTTAACAGCTCCTTTTGCACATGCAACACATTGAATAAAATTCCCAGATTACTGTTTCTGTAAATGTACCGGATCAGATACATGTGCAGGATCTGTTTGTCTGTTTTGTTGCCATTCACATATGGGCACCAGAATCCGGTTAATTCTCTATAACGTTATTAGCGACGGAAAGACACATGAAAACATTGTGTGTGCAAATGCATTATGGCATCATGTTTTAACAGATAATGTAAGAGAAGACAGTAGATCAGGGCTTTGTGATTGGCTGTGAGTCTTCTTACATCATCACCTCCCAACCTTGCAGGAGCTCTTACTGGTAATGTTAAAATGATCAGGATTAATTTACTGGTATTTTATCAGCAACTTCTGTTCACATGACTTAAATGGTAAATGAACATTATATTTCTTTCAGAAAGAAGTGTGTGTTTGTGTGTGTGTGTGTGTGTGTGTGTGTGTGTGTGTGTGAAAGGGGCTATTAGTTACATGGTAAAATGATTTTATCGGTATGAGTTTGCTAATGCTGAACATTGAGGTCCAGAGCTGAACAACAGCCAAGTGAGCTGAGATATATTCTATAGGGTCACCTGCACTTTGATGACCTTAAATGACCCATGTGACCTAAGAATAATAGTCTCCAGTAGCTTGCCTCACAGCTTTAGCTGATGGACTCTAGCCTGTGTGTGACGGGGCAGGAGAACTAATGGAGGGGCAGCAGCAGGGTCATGTGCTTCTCCTGCAGGCCACTGGAACTTTCTCTCCTCCTTCAATAACTCCATTATCTTTCCATCAGTAATTCCTCGTCTGTCTGTGTGTGTATGTGATGCTACAATCGATAAGGCTGTACTCTATCGGTGTTGATTGCTTGAGACCACACAGGAGAGATAGCTTCCCCTTTAAATTTCATCAAAAACGTGGCAACGACATGTAGTATATGCACAAATAATCTAAATTTGATTTTAATGGAACAGCGATCGATTGTCATTGGAAAAGAGACTCAAACGTTTCAATTTGGGTCCCGCCCGGACACTGTGCTTCACTGGCAGTCTGATTAAGTCTGATTGAAAATCTGATTGTTTTTGGATGGTGGAGCTTTATTTTATTTGTCTCACTTGGAAATACAGCTTCTCTGTACGATGAATGAGTTGAATGAGTTCCTAACTGGACGGAACTACAACAGCACCGCTGTCGAAAACAGAGTGATTGACAGCTCGGCTTCTGACATATAGATGCAAATATTCGCGATCTGCCAAAACATTTGTTTTATTTTGTCTTGTCTATCTTTTTAAATATGGCACAAACCGTCAGTTATATTACAGGTACATTGGTAAGAAGCATCCATAAAATAGTGCAGATCACAGACTCAGTTCAGTTCAGACTGCTGTGTACTTCTGTTTGCGTTCTCTCTCTGAAGGGTGCTCGCTTTAATCTGGATGTGTGCCTGATCGGTAAATACATCAAAACTGTTTCTGTGCATGTGTTGTTATGTGTTAAATTCAGTCTTATACAGCTGCCTGTTGTATTGTTTATAAATAAACAACAATACTGGTAGGATGAAGCTGAAACCAGTCGTTGCTCTTCACTTGATAAACATATTACCTGTAGTAGGTTTTAAAATAATATATCCAGTTCATACAGTGAAGACTGATGTTGTTTTAATTCTGCTATTAGATTTACTACCTTGTTTATTTCATGTGTGTCTTTGCTCTGTCGTCTTTATTTGTTTTGTCTCTTATTTTGTTTCTTATTTTTTATTGTTTACTATACAAATTGGTTATGGGCTTAATATATTGTTTACTTAAGCTATTCATTTTATTTTGTCACTCACACACCAAACACATACAAATAACGTTGTGTTTTACTGAACACTATGGATAGAAACATGCTAGTGTTTTAAATTTTGGTGTATAGTTAAAAATGAATAAATGTTAACATGTTGACATGAGCATGTACTGTTAATATCCAAAGTGGATATCCACACAGTCAAATTCAGTCTGATGTTTATTTATATGCTGCAGAACAGATATAGGAGTGAATTTAAGTAATAAGTAATAATTTTAATTATATTCCACTTTTTATTTAAGAAGTTACTCTGTAGGGAACCCTGTAGCAGCTTGTTAATTGGCATCTCATACTGAATTCTTTAAGTTCTGGAACAATTCCCTGCTTTAGAAATGTTTGGGACCTGAATTATATTACTGTTTTTGTTAATCTTGTACTAGATTAATAATAAGACCCCTGTGTCATTTTTCATAAAACTAAAAATGGTGGGGGTATTTAGCAGATAAGTAATGCTCACACTGATGTCCTGCTGATGAAGAACAGCCTGCAAACGCTTCAGCAAAAAACCTCAGCCAGATACAGAGACCACGACAAATCACATTGTGTTTGGAGAAATACAATTACGCAGCGGAGGAACACAATCTCTCCTGCTGTGTTAATGCCTCAAACCTGAAGATGAAGGCTTAAAAAAGCAACACAGCCTCTTGTGTCCTCGTGTGACAGAAAGGCATCGTTCCTATATGCAGACAGAGAAACATTCTGAGACCAGAGTGCCCTCTGCACAGGGACATCCACTAAATGAAGGACCCCTGGTTTCAGAACACACATTATGCTGAAATGTGTCCAGACCCGGCTCTTGTAGCCAAGGTTAGATTGTGTTCTGCTGAGGACGGACGCTTCCCTTGTGGGACTGCAGAGCCATGATGAATTGGCAACAGGATTCATTCTCACATTGTTTGTATGCTTTCAGCATCTGTTGACGGCCCCCTGCCGCAAATCTCTGGCACTGTAAGAGGACGTACTGACACCACGCCAGTATTTGTTTTGACTAAAGCAGCGCCATCTGAGGGGAGCGATTCAGATATGGTTCTAGTGGGAAACCTAGACAAATGTGTTGAAAGATGGGTAGAAACAGACGCCATTGGCTTGTTGGATGTCTCTCACTGATTGGAGCTCTTCTGTTGCTCTGAGCTAATAGGAAAGCAGAAATATGGCACTCCCGGGTTGTGCTGAACAGCATTGGGCAAAATTCCTGAAGTTTGCTGTCATGCTGTTCATGATTTGTAGTTTGAATTGAACTGGCCACACCCCTCAGAATGAAGAACTGAAGATCTGTCGTTCTTTTAGTTCATGTCATTTGAATTTAATTGAATGCTGACGTGGGATTTGAATGACAGGAATAGGAATTTATAAAACTGAAACACACAAAAGAGAAATGTCATTAGTTTAAGTTTTTTGAGTGACAAAACAAATAATAATATCATTACTTGTGTCTGATTATGCACACTTGTTTCTTGATACAGTCCATCAGCTATCACCATAGTTCCCATGAGCTTATTACTACTGGAGAGAAAGAGAGAGAGAGAGTTACCATTGACAATGATGTGAATTCCACAAAGCTCAAACGTAAAACAGACACATTACAGTAATAAGCACTGCAGAAGAAAATATGCTAAATTGTTAAGAAAATAAGGTCACAAGCAAAAAATATAAATGGTTTGAAGTTTGGAGTGAAATGTGACCTCAACATGCTTTTGTGAGATTGTTTCATAATGGTGGTGTTGTGTTTTGGAGTATGGCCATGTTCATTTAACCTTGATTGGAAGTTAAAAGGTTATAAAGCTTTATAAAGACCTTTATAATATGTGTTCACATTAACATGAATGACAGTGAGTGCTGGCAAAGCATCTGATCTTTAAAACGAGTCCCAAACCCTCAAGCTCTCCTGGATCTCTCCTGCATACAGGCCTCTATCCAGGAAAGCCAGTCCAGCCGCGGGCTCACAAATGTCACTCGTTTGGATCAAAGACATCATAAGCCCTGCAAGCTACTTATTACCCCCTGCCCATCTTTACCTCGCCCACATCTCCCCATCCCCGAGCTCAGCCAGCACTAACCTGTCAGCTTTGAAGCCTCTTTTCTGCCTGTTTAAAGAGGAAAGCACAGAAAAGCAGGGCCTGGAATCGCCACCGGCCTCGTCCATTTAACATCCCCGTCACTGTGAAGCTTTGTGTTTCTGAATAGCACTGCCATTCTGTGGACGTTTTTCTCTCTTTCTGAAGTTCTGAAAGTGCGCTGTGACTCAGCGCTCAGTGGCTTATTTAGCTTTGCGTTGAGTAACTTTGCTCTTTTGAAGTCCTTTTTACATTTTTTACTCTCAAGCTGTAGGGTGTTTCTTTTCTCTTGCTTTTCTTTCATTACAGTATCTCCAAAAATACATCATCTCCCTGTACTATAACATTTAAAAGAACCATTCACTCAAAAAATGATGTCATTTTTACTCAGTTACTCCAGGCCTGTGTGACAGTCTTTCCTCTGTGGAACACATAAAGGACTTTTGGAGAACGTTCACACTGCTTTTCTACAGTGAATGTGAACAGATGGTGTCAAATTTCAAAAATGACAAATTGGATACTGACTAAGATGATAACTATGATGATAACCAAAAGTTTAGTGAAGTCATTATTCACTAAAAAATATTTCTCTGCATTAGCTCCTATATCTCATTCGTGCTTGTGACAGAATCATTTTATGCCAGACGTGCCGTGCCATATTTACTCCTGACTCCTGTATTGTGACTCCTGACCAATCACAATACAACTCATTTAAATGTTTATAATTTAACACGACTGCAAAAGAGATTTAAGAGCTTTGGTGGAGAGAAAAACAGTTAATGTGAAAGGCAATTGAACATATGAACTAGCTGAACTATGACAATCTGTTCCAGATCTTTTAGTTTGAAAGTTAAACAGTTGTGTTCATTAGAACCAATTTTTATCCAACAAAATGCATGATGGGATAAAGCTTCAACATTTCAACTAGTTCTACTATATATTTGAAGCAACACAACATAAGCACCCCCAGATGGCAGATGTTAAACTCCCTATAACAGCTCTGAAACCTCATGCAATCAGACATAGAGATGTTACACAGTCCACAGGATGTAGGAACATACCAGTGGCTCTGTGTCTCGGGGGGCTTCAGGGACCCCAGCAGCAGCTGCAGGCCTCACAGCAGGCTGGTAATGATCTCATCTGTATGCAGCATCATCCTCAAATCTGTGTCATCACAAGCCTTATTTCCCAGCAGCCTTAGATCTTCTACACATGATCTCCTTTTATTTCTTTCTCTTTTTCTCTCTCATTCACCCTCTTTCTCTCTCTCCCTCACAAATAGTTTGTAAAGTGCTGCTCAAGCCCTTAAAATAGAAGCATGTGATGTCCAGTGGGGACAGATTGCTGTGTGAGAAATCGCTCTCTTACAGGGACTCTGTGGGACTATATGACATGATTTTCTAGATTGGGCTTCACTTTTACAGTTGTATGTGTATTGTCATAATGGATCTCATTCACTATTAATTGCGTACAGATGTTATTGCATGTGTGCACAGAAATTGATTCTTGCCCAACGTTTCCAGCAGATTCACAACAGGTGTGTTTGCACATAATTTTGTTGTTACCCTTGTTGTGATGTTAATGAATCCAGATTAATGAGGAAGCACATGCCCACACTTTTTAATTAACACAAGTAATTAGCATCATAAACACACACAACATCCTCATAACAATTTCCTGCAAAACTCTACTGTACAGCTCTTCAGCACTCACCGCAAACATATCTATACACACTTTCAGTATGCACTGTCCCCTGAGGACGTCTAGCAAGATCAATTAAGGTGAAGTGTTAACTGATTGTCATACCAGCTACAAAACTACTGATAAACCTGCATGTGATTAGCCACATTCAAGCTTTTATAGGGTCTAAGTTGTTTTAACTTTTTCAAAAATTGCTGAAGGTTCTGTTTTTCTAAAGGTTCAACATTTTTTAACGAATCGCAAATTCATTGTTTATGAAACGTGTGCTTACACGCTGTTAGTGAATGAGACCCAACATCTGATTGTGATGTGTGATTATTTGTGTGAATTATTATGTGCTAACCTGTTTGGTAAGGTATGTTTAAAATGCTTTACAATCTTATAACTGACGTTACCCGTAGAATGACCTAAACTGCTCATGATAACAAGACCTAAATCCTCTTAAACAGGGCTAAACCTTCTTAAACAGTGTATAAATGTGAAGTGTGCTAAGATGTCTTTCAAACTTTAAAGGCAACAGCGACATTGAGCGTTATCAAATGGCTAATAAGAAAATCCCGTTCAAATATACCCGGCCGGTCGAGGATTGGCTACATGAGAAAGGTAACCCTCACAGTGTTTTTCGTTGGTTTAAGTTTGCGTTTATTCTCCTTTTTCATGCCGTTTCATTGTATTTTTGTTCAGGCAGGTCTGATCAGTCTTTACCTCAGCCCTTTGCCACTAATTAACCTAAAATGTTTCATAATTTACCCCCCCCCTCCATTACGTAATATTTTCGTTGAGTATTATTTTTGATGTGGATTGTGATCCTCTTTTGTTATTCCATCAGTTCATTGACCAGTTAAAGGGACTGGTAACTAAGAAAAGCTACTCAAATCCAGTTTAAACCCCTAAACGAAACCCAACGGCAGCAGGACTGTTTGCTTTTAGCTGTTCATTGGAATGATATTTAGCATTAATGATGGTGGCCTACAGTATGAAAACCCAACCCTTAATGCATCACAGCAAAAAACTGGCACCACAGTATTTGAAGCGGCTCTTCGCTGACTCAAATGCTGATGCAGTTTTGTGTTTGAAGGTGGTGATGAAATCGACCGACAACTCTTCATTTTCATTTAATAAAGATGAAAGGGCGGAGTGTACCATTTATCAAAATTACCATTAAAGTCCTTTGCATTATAACAATAGGATTATTAAATGCGTTTAAAGGTCATTGCCTAAACTACATAAGATGATTATAAAGTCCCTTTAACACTGTCTAAAGCCACTTTGAAATCCCATTAGTGCTTCTACATGCATGAATCAACATGATATTTCTTTGATATGTATGAGCTTTTCTTCATTCCCACCGCGGTATAGAATTATAAATGTGTTAATCGGCCTGCAGTGATGTGAATTTTCAGTTTATATTTTTAACCAGTTGACTCGTATGAAAAGCCATTTGAAATTTGCCCCAAAACATTTGCATGAGAAAGCATCTCACGATGACGATGCTGCAGATCAGTTCAGAACTGCAGAAAAGAGATGCTGCTCCTCTTTCGTAATGCTACGGTTGGTTTTAAAGCTCACACGCTCATTAATTGGCTAAATAAGAAGTGCAGTGAGTGAGTTGAGCATGAATGTAAAACATTCTGACTGCATCCTTCCTTGCTGCTCTTTCCCTCAGGTCGTCAGCTGACCATTTTTAACACCCAGGCCACCATCTCCATAGGCGGTAATGACCGCAAACGGCCGTATCAAGGCCAGCTCTCGGGACTCTATTATAATGGCCTGAAAGTTCTCAACATGGCAGCTGAAGGTCATGCCAACATCAAGATAAATGGCAGCGTGAGGTTGGTGGGGGATGTGCCCACAAGCAGAAGCCCCTCGCGCACCACCACCTCAATGCCCCCGGAGATGTCCACCACCTTCATCGAGACCACCACCACCCTGTCAACCACAACTACCCGCAAACAGCGCTCACCACCCACCATTCAGGTAATGACGCCTGCTTTTCTTTTATTTAGTTTGAACCAGCTGTATTTGTTGTATTCATGATGGACAGGGTGTAATTATAAAGGTGGGACTTCTGTCATACCCTCAGCTGTGTACAAAAGAATCTGATGGACCCTTTCTCTCAGAAATGTAGGAATTTTTAACTGTTGTATTCCTGGAGGTATTGTGCAGATGCAGATGTGCATATCCTGCATTTAAATCCTTTAGCTCAAATATGAAGACTGCTTAAAGACATACGGTAGCTTTGTGTACAAACAGGCTGAAATTTAAACCATTATTCACTGATAATTGTCCCCTTTCCCCTCTGGCATTTACTACCAAAGACATGAAGCCTATCGTAACAATTTTAATTGTAATTGTAAGATTTGAGAGCTACAACAAGTCGGTAAGACTGAATAATTTAAACTTTTGTCTGTTTATCACAGAGCTATGTAGCTTCAGCGCTCCTGTCTGTGCTGTTTAGATTCCTTCCCACTATGTCTATTAAACAGAATGCTTTCCTTAACACATTCTGACACGGAGCCAATGAATGTCTTTAGTTCTCAGAGAAAGTAATCACACTGACCCTTTCATTGATGCCAGAGGAAAAATGGAAGCAGCAGTCTTCATATTAAAGCCATAACTCTCCCTAGGGCATTGCTCAGCGACAGGCCGAGAAGACTTATCCTCTTCTCACCTTCAAACAGATCAACCACAGCAAAACAATAACGTCTCGTGTCAGCGCTGACGGCGGCCCGATTTCATCAGCATGGCCGCAACACGTCACTCACAGGCAGAACAGCTCACAGGATGAGGACTTGATTTATTTACGTCACTTTTGTCTCTGTATTGGAAGTTCTCACAGAGCTCATAGGTATAGGAAGAACCACATGACATACGGTCCCCTGGACTTTGACCCCTGTGAGGATGATAGTTATTTATCATATCAGCTTAGCATTTGGCAGAGCTATTGCAGATTGTACAGTCCTCTGAGTTTCTTCTCTGTAGTTTTGAGATATACATTGACTAAAGGATAGTGACATTTCAAAGAAAGGCTAAGACATTTAGGTCAGGATGGTATATCCTCCTCTGTGCAGGTCATATGATCGTTTAATGAAAGCTTTTATCCTAACTAGCCATAAACCATGACAAGTTGCAGGTGACAGGACGTTTAGTCAATTGTTGGTTTTCTCTGGTTTGCGGTCTGTATCTCCACACGCTGGGAAATCTCAGTTTTTAAGCTCTTCTCCCCATGACTGTACAGGAAACATCTTCTGACTGGCTGTGATCATACATATGACATGCTTGTCAGTGGTAACTTATTGCGTTGTGTCTGGTTAGTATACAGGGTTAATGTTGGTGACAGGGACAGACTTTATATCACATACTGATATAAAGTAAATGTTGAATGCACTGTAAGTCACTTCAGATAAGTTTCTGCTAAATGTAACTGAATAATCAGTAATGCATTATAATAACATTTATATAATAATAAAATTCTGCTTTGATCACTGAGTTATGTTAGACATTAATGAATTAAAAGTAAAATTTAGCAACCAAGTTTCAGTCTGTGACAACAACATTCATATTATGCGCCATCAGAGGTCTTTGAGAGTGTTCTTTTTCAACAGGAGCTCTGGTTTGGTGTTGTAATGTTTTTCTTCTATAAGAAAGAAAATTTGATCTACCAGATCAATTTCCAAGGCCTCGGGCACTTTGATTCATGCTGTGCCCACAAATTCATTTTCCATAGGTTTCACTTATGCTGCTCCCTTGCTGCCTGTCAACATAGATGGCAAGAACCTGTAGAAGCTGGCAGGTGTGCCGTCCCCTGAGGGGCCGGCCTTTGACCAATGCCGGGTCGTTCTGAGTTCTCTGGGTTTGAACACCTGCTTTTGCATCAGTGCTGTATTTTGACTCCCCACCCTTGTACACCACCCCAGAGTCAACAATCTCACAGTTAAATAATGATGGGACCCCTGGGAGAGGTCTCGACTCACGTTTGATCTCTGGTGGACGAGGGCAAGTCTAGCGATGGTGAGACGAAGGCCGGGGGTATGCGTGTTCTCCGGTGCAGCCATTCATCTCCAGCGAGGGCTGTTCGCTGCGCCCCAGGCTGCTGTCTGCTCAATGATGCTTCTGTGCACTAGGGAATTACAGAGGCAAAAAGCATCGTAGCAGTGACCGGAGACCACGCTGTGCACATCAACAGATACACACACAAAAGCACATCGTATGGTGGCGGTAGCTGTTTTCGTAGAATGTGTAATCAATGCCCTTGACAAAACCATAATAGGAGCATCAATACTAATAGCTGCAAGCAATTGTGCAGTATACTCTGTTTTTATGTGAAAGCAGTTAGACTATAAGCATTCGTCTCGAGCAGGGTGTCTGGGGACGCGCTGGTCTGAAAGCAGCGGTCACCTTTGCATTTCCTTTGCATTAGCTCTGCGTATAATGCGTATAATTCAGTTTGAGCATGTGGAATAAGGTGTCAGTTTGAAATCAAGCCAGGACAAAATTCTTTAAAGTTTAAGAATGAGCTTCCTTACAATCCCACTTAAACACTGGTTTAACACTGGGTTAACATTGGTTTAACACTGGGTTAACACTGGTTTAAGGTGTTCAGTTTTGTCTGACTCCATGACTTTGGTTACTTAGAAGGTGAAGCTGACTTGAGGTTATTTTCTTTATGTAAACATAGAGTATTATTTTTTAATGTAAAAGCACAGCTGGACCCAGCTGGAGGTCAAAGTGTACTGCAGTCAACATTACAATTTCTCATTGTTTGATTGTGAGGCAGATCAATGAGACTTTTGCGTAAAACCTTCTTCCTCCACATCCTTGTGACGCATCTTCCCTATTGAAACTCCAGATTTGCTGTGATCACTGACTGGGCATAAACTCTAATGTGTAGGCCGCCCATAATCATTGCTGACAGTTACAGAAGATATAATGGAATTTATCTGGTGTTGCATTATGCCAGTATCCAGCTCTCCACGCTCAAACCGTTTAACTGTTCACGTCACCTCCTATCATCGCCCTTCAAGCTGAATGAGTAATTCTGTGATTTCAGCTACATGTTCCTTCTGTTTTATAATGTGTGAGTCACAGCGAGTCTCATGAGCATTAGATGCACAAGACGACCAATCCATCACAACCTCATCAAATGCACGTCTGTTGAGGTTGTAGTTATCTTATTGCAAACGCATTAAAAGTAGTCGTTTTGGGGAATTTTCATTTCCACTCAACAAAAGACTGTTTTCCAGTCCACTCAATTACTGGAGTTAAAACATCCAACAGGATCCACAGCTCGATCGTTTGCTTTTTAAGTGTGGTGTTAGAGAGAAAGAGCCTGAAAGACTGAGAGGAACAACACAGAGGTGATTTGTCATGTATACTGTGAGGAGATGAGAGACAGCAGGAATAAAACCAAGAGTCAAAACAGAAATGTCCGTGCAATAAACACAGACGTCTTTCCCAGCTGAGTGAAAAATTCCATCAGCGTTCTGTTTGTGTTTTATTTAGATTGTTTGTCTTTGTACAGACGCATCAGACTGGGTGTCAGGTTGAGAGACAGGATGTCTTTGGACGTTGCGTCGCCTATTGCTGTTTGTTCGGTCTCGCACCATGAGATCTGTTTGTAAGCTTCTCTATTGAGTTAAAACTAGTTCAACTTTAGATTAACATGTCTCGAGATCTCTGTGTTCTGTTTCTTTGAGCTCAGTCTAGCTGTTCTAAATGCAAAAACGCATCCTGTCTTAACAGCCCCTAATAGATCAAAAATCATGGCTAAATACCAGACAGAATGCAGCTCCCGTGTGAAAAAAATCATTTTGATCAGTTTTTCCTGAACAAAGGCACACAACAGCTTAAAAGCACACAGTGATATTTGCATGGCATTCAGTAAAATCATTCCTGATAAGCAGATCAGTGCTGAAGAATTACAAGCATGATGTTTTCAGTAAAGATGAAATGGCAGGTAACTTAGGACGTTAATAATTATCAACTCTCCATGGATGCAAGATACTTCTGTACTGTGATTTGTTTACAGTACGTGATTTTTGAGAAAAGGGGACAACATAAACACCAGTGTTTATTAGCATGTTAATGAGGATTATGAGAGTGTGACACCTGTTGACAACATAAAACCATCCCGATAAAATACAAATTGTAATGGTTTTTACTACCGAACCATCAGCTGTTTACAATTAAAACCATTACAAAATGTGGTGTGTTTTGGGACATATTCCAGCAGGATTTAATGATGTTCTGTTAGTTCCCATCTGCCAGATAACATCCCACCAACAGAACCCAACACATTACCAGCAGAGACCATTATAGTTTTAATTAAATCTATTTCAAAATTCCTTTAGGTTGTGTGTTCTGGCCTTTTTTCCACAAGTCCATTAGTATTTCTGTGATGGTCTCCAACATCTGACCAGGATACACTCTGAAAACAAGGCACAGTATACATCAAACTATAGACTTTAGCTTTAGCTTCTAACAGTACTGTACCAGTGCGTTTAGTTGGCTTGATACTGTACACACTTAATGTTAGTTAATGTCAACGCAGAACTGAATTCAGTTCATGTTCATGTTCATTGTCACTTCTCTAAATGATCAAGCTGTGCACTATATAATCAAACTATGTGTTCAAAACAGGGTTTCACATGTAAGGGTCACGTGTGGTTTCTGGCTAAATGTATGTGGCTTTTCTGCTCAGAAAAGCTGTAAGCCAAAAAATAGTAAGTTTCCCTCTTAAGCTATGAAGGCAGCATAATACAGTAGATTATTGCTGGTGTCTTGCACAGGTAGATTAGTTTAATGGACCATAAATTCTCCTGCATGTTAAAACCCCCTTGTGGGCCGTGTATTGAATCATTTGATCCAGATGTTTGTCTTCTGTCTTCACATTCCACTGGGGTCCCTGTTCCACGGCATAATGTCACCATGTAGCTTCACAGGTTCTCACTCCCACTGCAGGGTCCACATCCAGAGTCCTGGTCCTCACCCATCCACAGTTCTGCAGATGAGCGTAGAGAAAACATACATAAGAAAACATTAGATTAGTGTAAAGGTCACACTCAGCAGCAGCGAGTTGTTTGTGATTCATGTGTTATTTGACTTCACGCTCTTGTTCCGGTGCTGCACACAGAGAGATGGATGCTGGGTATCTCAGGATGCTTGGTGGTCCCAATTATATGGAGGTAGCAGATGGATGGGGGCTCCCAAAGTGAAGGGCTCATTAGAAGCAAGCATGCAGGGGATGAGCGCGAACATGCGGCCCGCTGAAGCCGCACTAGCCTGCTTCCCGCAGGAGCACATGATTCTCTCAGTCTATCGCGGCTCCCCTGACATTGAGAAGCTAATGAAAGCTATCACAAAAACAAATAGTGGCGCTAATGTAAGTGTGTAACACCGACCCAGAACAACAGCATGTGTCCACTGGAAGCTGTTTTCAAATGTAGCTTGTTGGGCAGCAAGCTGTTATGATGTAATGAAGTTCAACTGCAGTCAAGCTGCTCTTGAAAAAGTAGTTAGATGCCACACTGGGCACTTAAGTCAGACTTAGAAATATATAAATGCTTTTTGTAGTACAAAAAATATATTAAACCAACTGGCACTGGTTATGAAATAACTATACCCAAACACACTTTTCAAAGTTTACATCACTAAAAAAATACAGAGCAGTGATCAGCTCATTATGAGAGAACATCATAGCCAAAACAAGTGTGTCCGAGAAGAGAGACATACAGATGTGCAGTGCTGTGGGAGCCCAGGATCAGGATTAAAAACCATTGATTTGGTTATAAGGAAACCAAACGTTTGACACTCTGGTTGTAAAACCTATTGAATGTGTATACTGTGGTTTTGTATTTACATTTATGCATTTGGCAGATACTATAATCCAGAGTGACTTACAGTGCAATGAAGTTATGCATGTTTGTCAAATGTGTTTTCTCGAACCCACAGCCTTTGCGCTGCTAACACAGTGCTCTCCCAACTGAGCTACAGGAGCCCTGTGGTTACTCTTCTCATTTATTTACTTATTTATCTGTTTGTCATAAGTGCGACGTATGTGTGCAATGTGTTCAGATACTTTTTAGGAACACTGAATAATTCATGATGAGTTATTTTCCTTCTTTAACTTGTGAAATTAACGTTTTTTTGAACGATAATAACAAATAACATTCATTCACGCTGATTCATACAGTGAGATGGATGCACACTATAGTTCTGCTGTATGCTTTGCAGTTGTTACTGTAGTCACCCAAACCTCAAAATAAAGACACCCCAACCAAACATGGTTTAATGATGGTAAAATAATGAATGAATGACATCTCATCATTACAGAAAATGTCCATCAGTTTCAGGTCTTTCTGTGGCTCAGCAGGAGAGACGTGATTGGCAGGCAGGAAGGGTTGAATCTCACAGTGTGTTCATTCAAAGCCCCTTTGAGATCCTGTGAGATCTGTATTCACTGTCGGGCACAGAGGTTGACAGTGAGTAAATAAACACACAGCAGCCCTTTCTGATGCTCTAATGAAACGTCTTGACTGAGTTATTGAAAGAACGCGGCTGCTGTCTGGACGATGGCTCCACCCCCCGTCTGAAACCTCACGGATAACAGCTTCAGTCAGCGAACGAAAGAGCCGCTTCCTGAAGCACTCAGTGTTCGCGTTTGTCCGATCCAACAGGGTCTGAATTGTTGACAGTGGAATAATGGATTCTTTTTCTATCAAAATCTACAAAGTTATAAATCAATAATTCCAGTGTGTGTAAAAATGAAGAATTGCAGTTAAATTCTGCAGCGTATTTCATTTTTTATGAATGGATTTATTCAATATTAAGCATTGTGGTGAGTGTAAAAGTAGTGAAATTCAACCTGTCCAAAATTCACAGTAGAAGAATAGCCAGAAATGTTCATTTCTAAAGTTTTTGATTTTTAAAGTTTATTCAGTAATTTTCAAACTCATTATCTGTATGGATCTGTATTATCTGCAGGGAAACCAACCTATTTTAAAATAATTTCAGAACAAATACACAAGTATCAAGATATGCATTAAAATTCAGAAAATGTTCAAGATATGTTTCTGACTGTGGGACTATAAACTGTCATTGTGGGACACAATATTTGGATTAACTGTTTTTTTTATTTTGGTCTATTCCTCAGCAAAGCTTTTGAATGACTGTGTAAGTAATATATTTAACATTTTTAGAGCTTAACAGCATCAGACCCTAACTGTTTGCATTGTTTGTTAATGGAAAGTCCAAGCTTTCTTAAAAAATGTTCCACAAGAGCAGATCTCACATTGTAGCTCACAACATCTTATACGTCTTGGATAGAATAACCCTACAGTCATCTTAACAATTGCTTTAACACTTGATTTCTCTTGATAGTCTCAAATCGATTGGTCAGAGTTCAGCATTCTCAGTGAAATCCTATATAACCTCTTCTCCCAGGAAAACAGATTGCTATAAAGCTCATGTGAGGAAACAATCTGAATGGTCCTCGACCCCTCAGTCTTTCTACGTCCTGCGGGTCTCTGTCCAGTCTTCCCTCTGCGTCTCTATTACACACAAAGCCACCAAAGTAACTGGATGCTTTCCTGATCCAGGGCTGTAATTGAAACATCCTGTTGGTCTGTGTCACTCTCTAATTTTAGCCAGCGAGTCTGAGCTTCAGGAGGGGAGTTCTCCAGGACTGTTTGTCACCACTCCTCTGATGACCTTGCCCACTGCAGCAGGGGAGTGATTAAAGATCAAGGCCAAAGATCATTTCCTGTGCACTGGAAGATAAATGGGCCTGTTTGAAACTGCCTGCTATGGCCCGGGACAATTAGAGTGTGTGAGGAGAGTCACAGGCGTGCGGTGTGTACTAAAGAAAGTGCACAGACGCACATCCCACCCCAAAATCTAATCTTTTGTCTTATACGTTTGTATTTTATCACCTACAGGTGAATACGAATGAATGTTCTGAGCATACTCTGTTAAAAATGAGCATGAGCGCACAGGTCTGAGCAAAAGTTTAGGGTCGGAACATTTTAGAATAATAGTTTCATCCAAACTATGGAATAACACAAATGCAACTAATTTTAAACATTCACACATATGCCTTCAGATGAGATTTTTAAGATGATTAAAAGTGATTAAACTTTCAAACTTTTTAAATACTTAAGAAAATGTTTATTTTATTTGTACTGATCATGGCAGGTCACAGGGGTCTTGAATAAATTAAGTTTGTACAACAACACAGTCTCAGCAGGTTTTGTTGAATAACAGTTTGGAAATTGCCTGTATTTCTCAATAGCTCACAAAAACAGAAACCAGTGGCAACTGCAGATGCATTATGACCACACACCCCACAAACATCAATATTAGATCATATCTCAGCAAAACTATATTACAAATTCTACAATGCCTCTGGTTTATTTTCACCTCTTTGCTTTTATTAGGTGTAAATATAAACAGAAACATTGCTGGTGTTGCTTCAGGAGGGCTGATGCTTCATCTTACTGCACCATTTATTCAGACTCCTGTAGGACACTGTGAAGGTGACATTAGGCAGACGACAATATCGTTCTGATCTTGCTTTTCTTCCGACTATCCCAGAAGACGGGTTCAAACAGAAAGATTTGTGGCAGGTCGTTGACAAGGATAGACACAATTGATTCTCTAATACAAGCTGTAATACAAGCTTTCCTTGTGTCCCTCTGTCAAAGCCCAGATCTGACATGATAATGCAGATCAGAAGTGACCCGATCGAAGCGGACACTTCCGAAGCTGAGATGGCTATCTTATTGGGAATGGAATAACAGAACAGGGGAAAGAAAGAGATTTGAGATAGAGATTGTTTCTAGAAGCCTTCAGATTACACTGGTGAAAATGAACATTTCAAACAGATGTATTCTGCAGTCTGAATGGGTTGAGGATACAGACAAAGATTCTGGCTAGTTACAGTGCTGTAACCTCCACTCTCTTATCATCCTGGGTTTTGGCTTTTTATCATTAGCATGAAGTGTTAGAGAAATAGCAGCATATTTCTGACACACTGTCAAACTGCTAAGGTCATGCTACTCGCCAGGATGCCTCTATTACAGGCCATTACAGCTATCAGAAGATGACGTGACCTCTTAGCCACGGCACTGTACAATTTCCATCCCTTCAGCACTCTCAAAACTTTCTAGAACATCACACGTCTAGTCCCTCAAGACTGGCTTTGTCTTCATCAGTTCTGTGAGTAAGGGGGAAATGCATGGACACTGATTTCCACATAAAATCGGGAATATTTTGCTCCCAAAATAAATTTTTGTATGGCATGGAGATTTTGTAACGAAATTGGATTTAGCCAGCTGTGAAATCATTTTTTTGTAAAGCACGCCAGCCAGGGACCGTAGATTTGATGTCGCTGCAAAAACAGACTCATCATTGTCAAACACGCTGTATACTCCGTTATTCCACAGTACCTTCCTTTTTTTGTTTTTTTTGTTTTGCATAAATGTACATTTAATTTCCATCTTCAAGGATATATTTTGGATTCTCTTTGCACAGTTTGTGGTATATCAGAGGAAGCGAGGTATTGTCTTAAAATGTCTTGCGTGTATATTTCATCTACAGTCTCTTACACCAGACAAACCCCAGTGAGCTGCTTTTATAGGCAGCATATGAAAGGATCACAGACCCGTTTTTGACGTGAAGGCTTATTTTAAAGGTTGTTAAACTGCCTTTTGGACACAATGTGATGCAGCATCTCCTAGAATTCTTTAAAATAAAACAACATTGTACTTGACAACAGACAGTAAGGCAGTTTGTTCTTGTTGTTTAGTAGACTGTGTAGTCTAGATCATAACAGAAGGTTCCTCTTATGTTTAACTGTATGTGCTTTACATAAACACAAGAGCAGCGTCTGAAATGCTGGTTTTATCCCCCTCATGGGTTGGCTGTGGTCACAGACAGTAGATGAGACATTAGTGATGTTTCTCTGGTGCCCTTTGCAGGTGGAAGGTCATTTCTGAGCTGTTACAGACTGGGCTAGCCTGTCCTCTGACACCACTCCTGTGGCTATCCATGCACAGACACATCTGTCAGCCTCTGCTGTGATTTTACGCTCCAGAAATCTCCAGTGAGCAGCAGTGAGGAATTATAGGATACAAAGCCGACAGGATCACATCTGTGTTAGCTGTCACCCAGCTAGCTGGGTCAGTCTGCTGTTAGTCTGCTGTTTTTGACTCTGGCTGTACTGGTCCACCAGCTTAAAACCAGCCTCCTGTGAGCACTGTTTCATTAGCCTGTCAAACTCAATAACAGTTAGAACCCGGTCCTCTCACCCGGCACCACAAACTTAATCAGTGCTATGATTTCATAACCCGTGCTTTGTGACAGGCTTATTTTATCTGAGCACGGATCCACTCTGATTAATGTGTGGCGCGCACACACACCGGTGAAATACAACACTGCTCGTCCCGGCTGAGAAGGTGTGAAAAGGCGGGCCAGGTCAGAATTAAGAATTGCCCATAAATCAGAGTTGTGGATACTGGAAGATGCTGATGAGCCAGCAGAAGGCGAGTATCCTGAGACAGTGATGATCTGTGACGGCTCGTGAGAAGCTGGAGATGGTAGAAGATGTATGAGGAGTCAGGCACCATAAATAAACCCAGACACAAAAACAAACCTGACATTTCAGTCCTCGGTCCGCTTCCCTTGAGAAACGGGGGAGAGAAGTCAAATATAATGCCTGTTGAGATGATGTGTTTTCATTGTTTTTGTTTTTGATCCTCTCTCCCATGATCCTCTCTGTTTTTGTGGACTCTCTGTCATTAAACATTTGTTCTTTTTGTTTTGTCTCCGCCGGCCTCTGATTCACCAGACGACGGATGACATTGTGTCCTCAGCAGAATGTTCCAGCGATGACGAGGACCTGGAGGAGTGTGACGGGGGACACACAGGTGGGATGGCTGTTACGCTTGCTTATATTTGAGTGTCTATCTCTTCTCTTTGAGTTGCAACCGAGGGTTCCCCTCTCAAAGCATCACCCCATGACAATACAGTGTAACTTCAAAAGAGTCACTAAAAGCGACTGCGAAATTTTGTATGTTTCCAGCTCAAAACCTGAAAATTATAAGTGGTGAAAAAAATTACGTGAACATTTAAGTGGCACTTAAATGTCTGAGTGTCATTGCATTAGATACAAAATACCAAACTGCTTTACAATGTGCTGCTAGAGAGTAAACTGAGTTACAGTGTGCTGCTAAAGTTCAGATGTCATCAATTAGCGGGCCGTGCTCCAGACCTGGGCCTAAGGTTGGTTCCACTCATACATTATTTATCAATATTTATGATTTATATAGTTATTTATTAAATTTGTGTCATTATAAACAGCATTTTTTCCCCCAAACAAAGAAACGGAGCATCTGAAGGTATAAACCTTTAGAAAAATGGTCTTTATATAAGAATCATAATCACTGGGAACAATAAATCGGTTGGTGCTGTGGAGTGATTTGTATTGTGAAAAGCTCTTATGAATGGAATTGCATTAATTATTTGCAGTTATGTACTGGGCAAATCTGCAGTCCCACAGAGACGATTTTGACTAATTAGGAATCATTATATATTATTTTAAGGCGGGTATTGTATGCTATTGTATTGTAACTGATTGATATTTACAATCAGTTCTTTAAATGCCTGTTGCCCGTTTAATTTATTATTGACTCCTGAAGCTGCAAGTTACTGTGAAACCTCCTACAGGATTTTCTCAGACCTTTTTGTTCATCTTTTTGCAGTTCATTTAATCTATTAAGGTTGAGGTTGTTTTTCTGAATGAAGTCCAAAGGTGATTTAGCAAAGTAATCACAGCTTTAGCATGTTTCACTGAAGTCCGAAATCCTCAACCTGTCTAAACACAAAATTCATTTTAAAAACGGTACGGTTTTCTTATTTTAAATCTAAAAAAAGGTTTGTGGAAAAGAGTTTGTGTTGTCCTATTTCAATGCCAGTTGGTTTAATTTTCTATCTAATGCAATGACATTGTTTGTGAGACGTGTGTCTAAACACTGAGCCACTGTAGTTTTGAATTCACCTGCAGATGACATGACACAGTAGGACTGAAAGCTTTGGTCTTCTGAAGGTTACACTTGATTATGGGGCTGAACATCACTAACATGGCTGTATGTTTATACTAATTTTGTCCTCTCACTGATCAACAGAGAGACAAACTTTATGACAAAAGTACAAAATTAGTATTAAACTCCATGTAGTTCACTGTGATGCTTCAAAATGTATCAGTGCTGTACATGATGGGTTTCTTGCAGTGTGTATGTGCGTCTTTGACAGAAGATACATTTTGAGATGTTTACAAATCAAATGAGAATACTGCTTTCAGCTTAAAGATTTCTGATGTGTAGCAGATCTAACTGCAGTAGAAATGATTCTTCCTTCCTGTTTGTTCCTTTGTTCCTTCACACTGAAGGCTTGCTTACGTTAAAACATTCTAATAGAGAACAGATATCCTCGAATTTCTGTGCTCATCCTTCTTCACACATACTGTAGCTTCTGTACTGTACTGTTTCTTCTGTTTGAGGTTAAACAAACGTTTTTACCCATCACAAGAGTTTGACTCTCGATGCATACATTAGTATGTGATAACAGAACAGTGGTTCTCAACTAGTGGGTCATAACCCAAAAATTAAATCGCAGGAAAAACAAGAAACATTCATAAATGCTAAAAATAAACCATATAATCATGAATATTTGTAACAGAAAATCCAATCAGAATCCATTTAATTAATAAATCGTTCAACCAGATCTATATACACGTAATATATACACATCCCACCCGAATAGGGCCATAAACAATTCTGGTACCATTTCAGGTCACTAGGTAATGTGAAATGTCAAATTTGGGGTTTGAAACCCATTGAGAAGCCCTGTTTTAGAGAACTTGGGCTGTAATTTTAAGACTCTTGCTGCCAATCATTGCAGTGTACGAAACCCTACTGTTGATTTTATTGTTTACACGTCCATTATGGATGCAAGGCTTGTTTGGGTTATAAAGTTAAGTGGTCCGCCTGCCGCCCTGTGCAGGTTCCCTTCAACCAAAGAGCCTTTAATTGCATCAAAATGCCTTCATAGCACTAATTAATGCCCTTGAAACTATACCCAGCTTCATACAAAGCATATGTCCTGTGTGAACCCTCCACTCCCAATTACACCAATTAAAGCCATGTTAGCTGGCACTGCATTTTGTTTGTATTTTTCCCTCCAGTCATTTAAAAAACATCCAGCTATAACAAGACGTTATATTCACACTTTTCAGACTGTCACACACATTTACCTCACAGGCTAGCATCCATATGGTCTGTCATTACCTTTGACTTTACAGATGGCCTCTATTCATTTGTTTGTTTCTTTAACGACATTTATATTTCTCAAACTTACAAGGTCACTCTGCTCATTATGTGAACATTTCCCCGGTGCTAGCCTCGAAACCTGATTGCAGACAGTTTTGTTGTGATAGATTCTCCCTAACTGTGTTAAATCCAATACCAGCCCCAAGTCCTCTCAGATTCAGTGGCAACAGGAAGTTCGCTATGGGACAGTTTGCCGTTTTATCTTTCATCTCATCTGACATTCGATACGAGCTCATCTCGCACAAACCACCGCACTCATACGATTTCATGTTGACACAGAAATTCACGTTGTCAGTCTGACCTTCGCTTCAAATTTTGTGGACTGTTTGCATGACGCATTTCTGTTTTGGTTCCACCTTTTCCATGTGGAAAAACATCTTCCGCCAATATCCTCCCTCTGCCATCCAGCCATGTGATTTGGTTTCATTTGCCTCATTTCCCAGAATTCTCTTTTTCTTTGATGTCGTCATCCCTCCATTTTCCAGGATTAGAATCGTATCCTCTTGTTTCGAGTCATCTTGTACCGCATGGAATTTTGGTGGTTGAAAAAAGAATAAAATTCCCCTCCTCATTTTTTTGTGTTGGGCCATAAGGCTGAAATTGAACATTCCCACATTCTGTACAACAGGAAATCAAAGGCAACAAAATCTTTTCTTGCCATCATATATATATTTTATTTTTGCCCTGTGCAGGCAACCTTCATCCTGTCTGAAGAAAGTTGTGTGTGAAAGAATGACCCCCCCACCTCTTCATTCCTGATGTCATCTTTATTTCTGTGCCTTTCTGCATAAACATGTCCGTTTGACTGCAGATGGCATAAAAAGAGTTTTATTGCCACAAAGTATATCTGTTTTTCTATTCTATTGGTTGATATTGATCAGTCTGTGGCATGTATTGATTGTAAACTAATCAACCCCAGCGGGAAATCTCCATCAGCTCTTGCATGGACGTGATTGGCTACATCTTGCGTGCTTCTCCACCCATGAGTGTGCTAACGGGTCGAACGCGTGCCGCTGTGCTGTTGTGCATCATCTGTCTATGTGTTACTGTCTTTGTCTTTGAGTGTTTGCATGTTTGTCCGATGTCTTGCTGTTGTTATTTCCTGTGATTTTTCTCCATGTTCTGTGAAACGGTTGAACACATTTGAACCAGTGGGAATTCCACAAGATGGCTAATGAAACACAAATGCAATGATTTGTATTGTTTTTATCAAAGTAAAATGTAAGGTGTGTCGTTTTTATGTTAAAATCCTTCTCTCCCAACTTAATATGTAAAGACAGCTATAACTGAACTATTCATACATTATTCTTTCAAAAAGTGTAAACATGAGGCGCTAACACACTGCTCTGTATGAACATCTCCACTGGCTCAGCACGCAACACTGGCTCAACCAGTGGCCTGATATGAGACGGGAATATGCATTTATCCAACCAATGGCTGACAAGGGGAGGGTTAAGGAAACGTGCCTGAAAACAGTTTTTGCAATTTTATTTGGTGACGCTAGTGGCACGTAAATTCTGAAACACACTTCAGCTTTAAAATAACCTACAAATAAATGGCTGTCATTTCTGACTAGTTTATAGTAGTGAACTCTGCCTGAAGACTAAAATAAACCCAGCACACAAAGACAACTGACACAGTTTTCAACAGAACATACTTGATGTTTAAATCAAAAAGGAAAAAAGGTCCCACTAGTATAGCTCACAAAAAGGAAGTTTCTTTTAAAGTAAAAATGATGTTGTGTCAGTAATAACCTTGTTGATTAAGATGTAAAAACTGTCTTCAAAGCACAGTATTAGTCTGGAGAACACAGAGACATGGACAGAGGACCTCTCTGAACCACTGGCCCAGAGTTGAGTTGCAGTCAGGCCCCATTGGACTGCCTGTCACTTTAGAGCAGCTCTCAGATCAGATTTAGTTGACACGCTGAGCATGCAGGAATGTTAGCTTAATGGCCATACAACAAATGGAGCACCTCCCGCCGAGGATGTTGATTTAACACCTTGGGTCGCTCTGAGATATGAAGGATTAGCAGCTATCTGTGACGTGCCAGGCCAAAAGATCCTTAAGTGAGACATTTATAAAACAAAACCGTTTCCCCATCAGGAGTTTGCCATGGGTCTGCTTTCTCTCAAAAGCTTTAAAATACTTAACTTTCATAATTTAACAACAGAAATGTTATAATGTTCCAGTCCAAGCAAGAATAATAACCATTTCATTTGTACAGCTGTGTGTAGATTTTAATAACACCACAAACTGGACAATTCCAGTTTATTCTTGTGTGATGTTTCATGAAGCTTATAACAGAGGTGGAGCTCAGCAGAGGGTCAGCTGCCCCAATCCAAGTGTCATGAGGAAATGCCACAAAGGTCAGTTTTTGCCTGAGTTTCTGTGCAGATGACAGTTTAGCTCAGCTGATACGTGGCCTCATTTCTCACATTTGCCATTGTCTATGCTGCACTCTGCTGATGAGTTAGCAGAGGTGAGGAGAGCTGCAGCGCTCGCAGGCCACATGCACGGCTGACACAAAAGGATTTGACTGCGGCGAGCGCTCTGAACCACGGGGCCTCGCGCAGCCTCCTCTTTAAGGATCAGGCGAGTTTAGCCCCTGCACACCTGCGGCATTCAGCACTGTTTGGGTAGACTCAGCGAAAGCAAGATGGTCACGGAGGTTAGACACAAAAAATCCAACGTCCAGATTTGATTTGGCGTGTAAAAGAAAGAGAAAACTGCAGTGAATGTCAGCCGTCCTGCTCCATTTATTTTGTTTTGCGTCCTCTCTCAGCTAAAAGTTGCTCTGAAAGGTGAATTTCTGCTCTGAAGATGTTTTTTGAAAGCGTTCAGAGCTGAGGAAGAAGCTGGCCCTTAAGATCTGTTTACAAGAATTAGCTTCTGTAAGCACATACAGAGAACAGTGCAGTCTAGCAAAGCTTAAGGCTTAATGCAGTGTGGAAGTGTTTGCTATGTAATGGAGCTTAGCCCGAAGAACATTTCCTCCCATCTCCGTTCTGCAAAACAAATACAGTCCCCTAAGACAAGCACACCGTGTTTGTGCTGAATTATTACACTGTGAAAATGATCATTGCTTGTTAATCGCTAATGTGAGATTAAAGTATTTACTGAGACATTGGTTGTCCTCCGTGGCGCAATCTTTGTGCCTCTGGTTCTAGTAGATACTTCATCCTGATCTGCCAAAAATGAATCCATTAGCTCAGAACAGCCGAGGGAATCAGTGAGACTTATTCAAGACGTCTGAGACACAGCGACTGTAGTTCAATTACCATTCAAGTGTTTGTTCTTATGTTACTTAAATGTATTTGTCTGTCATCTAAGTGCACTTTGTAACTATGTACTCAAACGAGAAGTTGTTAGTCTAGCAAGTAAACACTATTGTAATGGGGAAGATTATCGGATATATCAGAACACTATCAATGCAAAATAAACAATTTTGTTTTTCAGACTTTTAGTGCGCTTATTTTGTGTGAGTTTAGTGATCATTTAATATACACAATTTGTGTACATCTCAGTTGTGCATTACTTTCTATTGGCTTTGTGCCGTTTGCTGTGCACAATCCAATAACACATCCTCTAATTAAATCTGCTTCTTCTGTTTCTGTGGTCACACCCACAGTGAAGTCTCCTTGTTTCAACATTAACCATCAAGTTTGTTCTGATTGGCTGTGACTGTCACATGATTGGCCATGAGCTACTTGTTTTGTTTCATGTCCAATAGAAAATGTTTAAATACATTAAATACATTATTGTTAGTAAAAAGGGGTCTGAGAGAGAAATCTGTGAGCTGTTTGGTCTGGTGTTTCTGTTTTCAAATGAGGCCATTTTGTGGAATTCCCTGTTTACTGTCGTAATGTTGAGTGAACGGCTGTTGGTTACACAAAGATTTCTGTACATTATTTTAAATCTAAATCTGCTTAATGCATTCAGGATGATGGATATATTAAGAATGTGATGCAGTGGTGATGAGATGAATTCAGTCTCTGATATTATGGTTATATTACATTATATATATTACGTTACATTATTATGGTTAGTGTTTACAGTAGCCCACAGCCTTTGACTCGTGTGGTTCTCTGAATGCTGTAATCGTGTTCTCAGCTCCTGATCCCAGCTTGCTGTGATTCTACTTTCCCTAAATGCAACTTGTCAAAACGCATGAGTTCAAATAAAAAACTAAACAGAAAAAGTGATTTTCCTCCTTTTCCAAAAATACACCCCCTGTGCTGTCAAGCTACTAACAAGAGATTTACACAAGAAAACTAATAATGCTGTTATTAGTTTGTGAAGGCGGTGGAGATTTTTTACTTTTAATTGTTTGCTAATTTGTTTATCTCTTAATTGTAATGCTTTTTGTTTATTTTGCATATATATTTACATACAGTTTATAATATCATTTTTCAAAAGGGAATTCAATCCAAAATACTGTATTTTCACTTAGTGTTCATGTATTCGTGTATTGAAAAGAAACATGTGGACCATTTTGTGATGAATTTGTTTTTAAAAACAAAACCCCTTTTTCAGGGTGTACCAATTTAACAAATACATAAATAAATACTTGGATTTTTGAAGGCAAATCTACGGCTTTGCTATAGAAATGAATTCAGATGAAATTGTGTGTGAGTATGAACTGGTCCAGAAGTTTATCTGTCAGTGCGTCATTGACAGAATATTTTTGGATGGAATTCTCCTTGTAGTTCAAGCAACGATATATTGATATATATTTATCAAAGCTTTATCATTTCTGTTTTCATTCTTGTTTTTTTCTTGATTAATTTGATCAATATTAAATTGACATCTAATAATTTGTCTAATAAATCTAATAAATTGACATCTAATATTCACATCACTAATATATAGCTTTGTATATGTTTATTGTTTATCAAGGAAAAGACTCACCACTATCTGAAAACGAAACTTTTAAACGAGTCAAGTCTGTATTGTTAACCCAATTGAAATCTGGCGAAATATTGTGTAAAATCTAAACAGTGAGGTGGAAACTCTGCATGATACAGAAGTTGCAGTTTAGGGTCTGTCAGAGTGTCGCTCTTGAGTGCTATTGATCTGATAGATGGGCATGTAGATGCTCATTGTTTCTGTATCCCATCCCTTCCTTACAGCCCAAAGCTCTATTGCCGCCCGACCGCTTCGTACCGCCCTTACATGGACATGGCAACTGACGTACACGTTCACTTCCATCTATGTCATTTCCTACCTAGTCTTTTTATAGGCCCCTCCCTCTCTTTCTCTTGCCCCTCCCCTTCTCTTAGCAACGGTAGATTATGTACAGTCATTGAATTGTTCACATGTACCAAAAAAATGAAAAGATACAGATAAAGCAAAATTATCTTTAAAAAAGAAAATGTTTTCTTTTATAGAAAAAAGGATTTATCAAAAAATGAAGAAAAAGGAGCAGAATGGTGACATTTATTTTCATGTCATGGTGTGTGAATGTGTGTCGTTGCCTCCCTGTACCATCTTGTCCGAGAACAAAAAGATGATATTTCAAATCTGAGGATAAATTGATTGCTGAAATCTTGACAGATTAACAGTACTTATCCCCCAGCATTCTTACACAACTTTCTTTTGTACATTTTTTTCTTCCTGCCAAATTCATGCGGGCAAATTTATTGATGTAAGTGACAGAACTGTTGATATGCTTCCACATTTAATGACTTTATTATTTGACTAATTTCATTTGATTTTTCTGTACTTATTGTTTTTTTGACTCTGTGCCTATTGTTTGCAGATGTTTCTGATGTTTGCTCTAACCGATCATTTACCGGTCATTTGCATTGCTTTTCATTTTTCTTTCCTTTAATTTCGTTTCTTTTGGTTCATTGTTTGAGACCTGCGTGATCTTACGGTGCCCTTTTGTCTGTAAGTCTGCAGTGTCAACAGCTAAGCCACTCTGGTGTAAGTTCCAGCAGTTTGAACCAACATCTGGATGTTTTTTGCATAAAGAAAAAGGATTTATATTTTCAAAAATGATGACATTCATATTTGGTACTGTTGTATCACAATGGACCTCATCTATGAAACACAAGCAGAAGCACATCTATAAATGAAGGAATGCATAAATTGTCACATTGAACTGAATGCAAACATTTACATAAAGAATGGTTTCAGATTTATTCTGCTTGTGGTTCATCATTGCGGCCTGATCTTAAAGAAGTCAGAGCGTTTAAATGAATGTGAGAATTTTTGTAAGAGTAGTTTTATGAACAATCTACATTACCATTTGTTCTGTTCATTTTCATCACTGAAGCCCAAAGTGTGTGTAAATGACACCCTCGACACCAGAGGTACAATCATACAACATGACATGAAGGTTCACGATATATCAAACATTCAGGTGTTGTTGAACTGTTGAGCAACTTGTGCCACTGTGGCAATTTCATAGGAACTGTCAAAAGGCAACTGGCTTTCATCTCAAGCGTGACAGACTTAAAAGTGGAGACGAGTAACAAGTTTTCTTTACAGTTTGGAAAAGCAGAAAATTAGAAAGTTCTCAGAAAATTTGAAATCTCACTACAATAACTGTATTTTTTGTGAGTGCTCCATATATTGATCTCTTTATTGGTCTTAGGTTCATTGATTCAAAAGGACATTTATAAGTAATTTTACCTCCCTATAGATCTCAACATAGATATTACATTCTTTCATTTTACTATGTTCAACGTTTATTTGTCCTACAATATGGGCAAAATTTACACCTGCTGATAATGTTATTTGTACATGCTGTCTTTGTTGCACCTGATTCACATAAAAAATAATCAGGTGATAATGCAAGCACGGCTGTTGTATTCTAAACATAATTTGCACTGTGCAATTTCTGATATTCTGATATGTTATGGGTCAGCTCTGAACACTAGATCAGAAAGGATACCAAAGTGTGCGCTCAACTACACCACATTTCAAGATACTTAAGCCAGGCACATAGCACTGTGTTTTAGAGAATAAAATAAGTCTCATTTAAATCGAATGTTTTAATTTAAATCTTTATGCCATAGAAATGTTATCAGAAAAAGTGGTGTAATTTGGTGAATTTGCCTCTTTAACTTGCAGGGGCAGTAATAGGATTAGGAAGTCTTCTACACAGTTAAATATGCCAGTAGGAAAGCTAAAGACCCTGCATGTCCCTTCAAGCCTTTTGATACATCAAACCTCACATTTCCATGTTTTTAAGTTATTTTTCTCTGTCTTGGTTTGTTTGGCCATTGGTGAAGATTAGTGGTTTGTTTTGTTTTTCAAATATTCTTGCTTTGCTTTACCTGGTCATGTGCAGTTGCCCGTTCGTCAACATGAGAATTTAACATCATTATCAACATAGAGAATTATGAATGGACACTAATTCCTCTCTTCTTTTCTTTGCTTCCCAGGAGGGGAGTTAGTCATCCCTATTCTAGTTGAGGATCCCATAGACATCCCCTCTGTTTCCACTCGAGCCCCATTCATTCCTCTTCCTCCAACCCTTCACCCCGTCCTCACCATTATTGAAACCACCAAAGAGTCCCTGTCATTTGCCACCGAGGCGGGGGTTCCTTGCTTGTCGGACCGAGGCAGCGATGATTGTGATGATGATGGCTTGGTGATATCGGGGTTTGGCTCAGGGGAGGCTTTCGACTCTAGCCTCCCCCCTACTGACGATGAAGATTTTTACACCACCTTCTCCCTGGTAACAGATAAGATCTTGACCACGTCAACCTACGAAGGTGGCTACAAAGCTCTCGCGCCCAAGTGGGAAGTAAAGGACTTTAAGCCTAGCAAGGCCTCTGAGGTGGGTGGGACTACAGTCATCCCGCCTCTGCCTGACCTCAGAAGCTCAGCAGCATCGCCTGTCCCACCCAAAACTGCTCCTAAAATCCCAGCTGGGAAAATGAACAACCGTGAAATCAAACCCCAACCAGACATACTGTTGCTGCCGCTCCCCACGTCTTACGACACGGACGGCACCAAGCCCATGTTACGCACGATCCCCGGTGCCCTGCCCACTGTGCCAGGTATCAGGAGAGTGCCCCCTGGTGCCTCGGAGGTGATACGTGAGTCCAGCAGCACTACAGGCATGGTGGTCGGTATTGTCTCCGCTGCCGCCCTGTGCATCCTAATCCTCCTCTATGCCATGTACAAATACAGGAACAGAGACGAGGGTTCTTATCAGGTGGACGAAACAAGGAACTACATCAGCAGTTCAGCACAGAACAACGGTACTGTCGTGAAAGACAAACAGCCCAACACTAAGGGTGCCAGCAACAAGAGACCCAAAGATAAGGACAAGGAATACTATGTATAAAACAAAATTCCACATACAAAAAACAACTGAGAAATCTTGAACAGGGAACAGTGATTTTACACCGAAAATCATTTAAGAACTCAAACACACTGAGTCAAAACGAAAACCATTTCCAAGTTCTGGCAAGCATCGGGAGAAGGCAAGATGAACTTTGGGGGCCTTTTTGTCTGGTTGTGGGACAACATCAGTGTAAAATATTTCATTGTTACATTGTTATCCCTCAAGTGACTTTCTGAGGTACAAAAATCCTTGGTGTAAAAAAGATGAAAGAATAAATGAAGCACCCTTGTCCATTGTAATCCTGTACAAAATAACAATGATCATGGGTCACGATGTTGGGCATGCATGTGACGTGTGTGATGTGGTAATGATATCTTTGCAAAGAAGAGTTGTTGTGGAGATGAAAAGTGGGAACTTTTGCCATGAAAACAGTCCTTTTCTAACTCACAACAGAGGAGAAACGTTCCATTAGACAAACCGTTTTTTAATTGTGTTGGAATATGTTTTAATGGTCTAAGGTGGAAAGGGCAGATTAACATTTCATATTTTTATTAACATTTTTTCTCTGTAAACACTCATTTTTACTTAGCTTTTTTTTTGTCTTTTTCTCTTTTGGGTCTGAGAGACTGACTCGTTTTCCATTCGTATTCTGAATGAGCTCTGCCATGTGTAGCCAGATTCACCTGATTGATCTTTTACAAATGGAAAATGTGATGATCTCCAGTACATTAAATGCAGGATTTCCTTTCAGTCAAGGCTGCTTAAGTCATTTGCTCTACACACACACACGCCTCACATGATATGGAGCAATAGTGAGTGAATCTAATGTATGATGGAGCGCTGGGATAAAAATTTGAATTTATTTGCAGACGTGGAATATAATGTGAACAAGTGTATATTTCATGTTTTCACAGTCTGCTGTGTCAAACAATAAATATGTTTACATATTTTGTTACATCATAGCTGTGGTTCTCTGCGGCTCATTATTAACATCAGTTGATTTTGAGATTTTCATGCTCTTTCTGAACATTTAGTTTAGTTTGTTCATACAGTGAAGTTCAAAACTCTAAGACCACTGAAAATACAAACTCAACATTTAATACGAGTCTGGCAATAAACTACATTGGGATGTTAAAATGAATAAGAAATGATTATTTTAGATTCTGCTTAAACGTTTCCCGGTAACTAATCAAATATGCACATTTGTGACTGACAATGTTTATGTTGTACGTTTGGCAGATTTCCATTGATACACAGAAGGATTTGCGCAAATGCTGGAGACTGTAGTCTCTTTCACACAGTAATCTTGGTACATTACCAGTAAATACACAAATATTTCATTCACACAAGCAAACACAGCAGCTGTTTGTTACCGGTAAGATGCCATTCACACATCAGTACAAAATTTCTGCTGTAATTGATCATTTTTGTGTACTTTTATGCAGTTGCTGGTGTGCCAGTGACACTGTATTAAAGGAACATCCCTGCTTTGACTATTGTAAACAGCGTGAAGTAAATGTGTCAGAATGGTCCGATTGGCTCAAAGCAGACATTTACTTCTGCACATTGTGAGTTCACTGGTAACCTTTCTCTGTGTTTACTGTATCATCTTACCAGTAATTGTTAAAAAATACTGTTCACATCATCTTTTAACGGTAATTTATTGGTAAGTTACCAATGAAGTCTGCGTGTGTGTGAAAGGGGCTTACAGCTACATTTACATGGACTCCTGAACGGTGCTTGTTGTTGGAAAACTGCTTATTGCAGAGAACTGAGTGGGCATTTACGGTACGACTTACCCTTAACAGTCAGTAAGAAGCCTTCTTTCCTACCAGGGTTTCCTTAAAGCAGAAAATACACAAATCCATCTAATGATCAGGGAAATTATAACACATTATTCATCATGACAGAGTGAGAGGGACAGAAAATTACTTGTAGTGCAACCTCTGCATAGTTCATTATTTCAAATGATTTCCCCCAGTTTTTCTGGTAAAATGTAACATTACTGGACATGTTGACTGGCCTCAGACTTTTCTTGAAATTCATTGCTCTTTTGTCACACACGTGCAGTTTAAAAATCTGTAAGAATGACACGTGTGTTTACATGACCACACAAGCAGGGTTCTCTGGCAGAACCCACTTAATCCTTTAAAGAGCGTGAGGAAACCAATGTTCCCGTCTACATGTTTCAAAACGTAGCTTTCTGCAAAAACCTGGAATAAGCCGTTTTCTCAAGCGCTTGTAAATGTAATCCAGACCAGCTGCAGTGCAACCTGTCAGTAATAAAAAAGACTGAACAAATACACATACAATTTTAAATGTCAGCTGTGAATTCTTTATACTTAAACTGCATCAGCATAGCAATCTAATTTCTCATTAAATATTTTGCATTAAATTTGAAAAGAAATCAAAACTGAACCATTTCCACCAGTGGTCTCAGACGTTAGGACCCCTCTGTACATGCATTTGGTGTTATGAAAGAGTTATCTGGTTAATCCATCCTGAGGGACTTGGCAGATGTATGAGAATTGATGGAAATTGCTCTCCACGTTTGTACTAATGTTACAGGTTCTTGTTTTCTGTTCACATCATACAGTGGATGATGGATTCAAACTGCTCCCACATTTCTGCATTTAGGGATTATTTGTTTTAGTCTTTGTTTCCTTCGGTTTATTTTTCATCATGTTCTTGTCTTTAGGTTTGTGGTTTTATGGCCATTTGTTCTGGCAGTAGCTGGAGTTTCTCATCTTTTCTATTCGTTTATTGCAGCACTCAGCTCTGTGTGCCGTCATTTTGTGTTTTCTTTTTCAGTTCATCGTTTCAGTTTATTGTTTTCACGACTTTCTATGTCCAGCAATAAAATGTTCCCAGTTGTTTTCAACGCTACTGTGAAATTTGCCTTTTCTTAACCATGATTACGAATTATCAGAAAGTGTGACAGTGGAAACCATGTTTTCACAGACTTAATACACAGGGACAGTCTTAATGTAACAGATCTTTCCTAATGTGAATGCAGGACACATATGCTTAATAAGCTACTTAATTATAATAGCAATATTATATTTTATATGGTGACTGAGAAGAGTTAAAGTTGGTGATGGGTTACAACCAATGGGTCTGTATAGACTAAAGTAACTCGCAGTCACCAAGAACAGTTCAATAATCAATAACACAATCTGTCTACATCAGAAATTCAGTCTATTGTGATTCAGTGATTTAGAGAAACAGATTATTAAATTGCAGGCTGTCATTTAAAAACGCCACCCAAGCTGCTACGAGGCAATGAGCAATTATATTCTTCCCACTTTCATTATCTACTGATTTATTTGACAGTCCCACTGCATTATTAAATGATACATGAGCAGTGCATCATGGGATATGTGATGTTGATGAATGAAATGAGTGCATGTAATCAGACCTCATCACGCTGCATCTGGAGCGTCTGATGAGCTCTCAGCGCAACTAATAAATGTCCATTACACAAGCGCAGGCCAGAACTGTGGGACGCTGCTTATATGAGTAGTGACTGAGGAGTTTAATAAATCCCTTGTCATTTTCGCCAAAAAAATTCAAACAAAATTCCTCACAGATTCTTCAGCACAAGAACAAAACATGATATATGAATCTAATAAAAAAATGTGGAAAAATATTTACTAAACTTACTGTGTTTGGGTGCAACTCACTACGCTGGCCTGCTAGTGCACACCACAACAAAATTTAAAAAGCAAACATTAACAACACGATGAAGTCAAGCTGCTAAAACAAAACAAGCCACAACACAACAGACGTGCCCGGCCACTAGGGGTATTATCAGCATGCAACCTATGACTGTCTGCTAAATTCTTATGGGATATGTAGCGACCTTCCATAATATTGTCTGATAGAAAACTGTGGGAATAGCAAACTCTTTCTGGCATATAACTATTGACCACAAATAATTATAAATATATTAAACAAAAAGTTTTAGTAACGAGTTCCAGAGGCTTTAAATACCTTCAGTGGGCAGGTGGATCATCAATGCTGTGTCTGAATACAACACGATCCCATAACACTAAAATTAAAAACACTGATTTTACTTGCATTCACAGTCTCTTCATGCAGGAGAGTGTGGCTGTCGCTGTCTGTGGAAACATGCAGATAAATTGAGCCGCATTTCCATGTGTTGCGCCTTTATTTTGTGTGCGAGTTTGTTGTTGTGTTGTGGCTTGATTTAGTTGTGTTGTTAACTTATATTGTCTTTTTTAATCTTGTGTTGTGCATTAGTGGGCCACTGTAGGTCACCACTACCAGATACAAAGAATAATGTGTCAAATGAATTCACAACAGAACAGAAACCATTCAAGCAGGTAAATTTGTGGAGTGTTTCATATCAATGGTGGTGAGCAAAGAATTGCACAAAAAGAAAACCACTTACAAGCAAATAACAAGCTTGTTCAGCTTTTCTGTCTCTATATTGTACTCAGCTGCTTTTCTCTTTTAAACTGGACACTGTTAAAGACAAAATGGCCATTGTTGCTTCCAAGAACAATCTTGTCTCTAGAATGAAAGCCTGTAAATCCAAACTACCTCTTCAACTTCAGCTGAATTGTTATTGTGGAGTGAACTAATCAAAGCTGACAGCTAAAATATGGAGCCTGATGACCTGGTGGCTTGTGAAAAGGTCAAAGACCTGTATGGGCAGAAACACCAACCACCACTAACTCTCGTGTCAGCCTGCCGTCTCCTTACTGTGTCATTAGACAGAATTTTCATCACTCTTGCCTGGTACAGACTCTGCACACAGTCTTCTGAAAAGTTCATTCTCTACATCAATCTGACATAAATTAGTAGATGACAGATCTCAGATCTGCTCCTGGTAGACTTTTTACAGTAACCCCTCACTGCTGTTTGTCATGGTAACCTGCTACTCTGAGTCATAAAAAAATGAGTAAACTAGTGTACATAATAAACATCAAGCCTCGAAATCAAGAGGAAAATGCAGATTTAAGCAGATACAGAGAGAGAGCCATCCAGAGAACAAGCACCTACTTAACATCTGTCATATAAACATTTTGTATATAATATTAGCACAATTAAATAAAAAGAACATAAATCACGTTTTTGGTAAGTTTGTGCAAAACCTGATGATCCATAATATCTGGGCGTGATTTAAGTGTGTTTGTGAGCCTTAACAGCATGGAAGTCTGACCCTTCAAATCAAGATGGTCAATGTAACAAATTTGTAAACAAATTTGCTTAAATCTGACAAGTGACTATATGAGTGATATATTTTTTCAATTTTGTTTTAGATCTATAAATCAATGCCATTCTATGTCAATGCATTTCTGAGACTGTCACTGGATATGTTGAACTTCTAGACATCATCTTATTTGCTCTCATGAAACATGAAAGAGTGAAGATCAGCGAGCAATCCCATCACCTGGCGTGGGACGCTCCGGCTCGCAGGAACTGACAGTGATGTATTTTGTCTGCGAGGCTTCAATGGGGCATTCTGTAGTGTAATTGGATCCAATGAGAATCCCAATGAAGCTGCAAGTATTGCAGCTGAATGCTCCCCTGTACAGAAATCAGTCACTGCTGATTTCAGCTCGGGCGATGGAAATGTGTTATCACAGTGGGAGCTGCTGTAATAACATCCACCCTCCAGCATCTGCCTGCAGAGCTGCTTCCTATACAAACTACAGAAATCAAGCACAGTATACTGATCCAGCTACTGTATATGAACAATAGAGACCGTCTCATATATAGAAACAGAACTTTGGGTACAAAAGCTAAAACAGATTTAAGGCAGCTTACTGGAGTAGTTTTTTTTTCCACAAAAGAGCAGACTTGTATCTGTAGGATGTGCCTAAACCAACAACTGGAACAACCCAAATACAGCAAGAAAATGTGAAGAGGAGTCTTCCATGCTGCAGTGGTTTGAATATGAATCCACTGTGTGTCATTGAATCCTGTTTAAATGCATTTGATTTAAGCATGTTTGACGCAGTATCTCAGTGTTGTCATTTATCAGCAGTATAAGAGTTTATTGACAGCAGATACTTTAACATGCAGCCCAATAATCTTTCATTAATCTGTGTTCAGATGATGCACATACAAAATAACTCATACTGTATTGTTGTGATATAATATCATGGCTCATATCATGACAAGATTTTGGTCATGTCACCCACACCTAATGTCTGGAGAGTTACTCAAAAGCATTCCCATTCATCAGTTGACTGGCTATTGCAGGACCCACAAAAGTATAGCAACAACTGCAGGCTGTGAACGCAACTGTTTTTATAGACCAATAACTTGAGCAGTTAATCCTTAATTAAGGACAATGTTTAACAGCTGATGACAACACGAGAATGTGCAGAGCCCTGAGCCAAAATCTCACTGGCGAAACATCTATCAAGCATAATGGAATACTTGCATCTGTCTTTTGTACAAAATAAACAGCCTGCGTGAACGGCCCCTAATGTTGCACAAAATGTTGCAGACGTATTCATTTTTATTTCAGCTAAAAACACAAACAATTGCGTATCAGGGATCATGTTTTTAATCATCATATGGTTAAACTCATTAAATCAATCCAGCTTCAAATATCATCAGGATGATCTGAAGTTTTACCTGTTTATGAAATAGTTTCAGATTTCTGTTGTTTCATTTAGGAGTAAAAAAGCTGTTCATTATCATTGTAAAACTATCATAAAAAAACAAAATACAAATGCACAAAAAGGCACTATACTTCAGCACATTTTGATTTCTTGAAATTAATGTATAAATATTTAACACTACAAAGCTACATTATACTGTATACATCAAACATTTTGGTTTATTCATATTAGTAACTACAGCTTGATATTAATGTTAATTGATGACAATAGAGTAAATATGTAAATGTAAAACAGTTTTTCTCTGAATATTTAGAGTTAATACCACATTTTTAGAAGCATCATATAAGCTGATGAAAAATGATCTGACCTCACATACAGTGACAACAGAACAGAAAATAAAGTTCGGCACTAACTGGCTCAGTGTAATGAACTGAAACCGGACCGTCACACTACACACACTACAGAGGAACTGTGTGAGGACACGGTGGATAATGAATTCAGAGCACCACTGATTGTACAGTTACAGTGAAAGGTCTGTAAGGGTTTAGTGGACATCAGTGCATTTGAGGTAGTTTCACACGAGATCTCTTGGATGGTGCAGGTCTGCAGCTGTCTGTGGTTTTCACTACATGCTTGTGTTTGCTCCATTGACAGGAGAATAGTGCTGTTGGTTCTCACTGCAGTCCAGATCTGGACTAGCAAGACATTTGTGTGGCGCTTAAAATAGAAGAAAGCAAAAGTGGATGTACACACAGGTTGGTGGAGGTACAGTGTGGTTAGAGAGATAGTATTAGTAGACCATATACATGCTCTACAAATCAGTGCAGATGTACTGTTTTATACAGCATTTTGGGATTACAATATGAAATTATGTTCATTCAGATATCTCTTTCTGTCTATGGCCATAATTTAGGTCATTTTCTAGGACCCCCTGCATATCTGAACCTACAGCCCCATCTCATTACTAGTCTGTTCTGAAGATGAGCAATTAATTTTTTTTACAAAAATTAAATTCTTTAGAGATTTATGATGGTGAGAGTTGCTGTTGTACTCACAGGTGTGGTTCGACAGTGTGGTGCTGGTCAGGAAGTGACTCTGACTGCGCAGGGACGATGTCAAACTCGTCAGATGAAGACCACGACAGGCAGCGTCCAGCTTCTCGCCCTATAATCAACACAGCAAGCGGAGTCACAGCTTTAATTTTCTGATTAAAGCTGCATGATTAATGGAGTAAACAAGATTACAGTTTTAGCTAATTATGAAAAGTGACCATGACAGCCCAATTTTGGGTCAATGGTTTGTATTTTTGACATGTTTTCTGCAGTGGTTCACTGTGCCCATGAATGCAATGGTAAATCAGAGGCATATAAATAAGTTTATAGGCCTATCAATAATGACAACCAGTGCTAATGAGTCAGTTGTGTGCGGTCTGACCCACACATGCATGTCTGCAGTTTCATTGCTGACATTTCATTTTGTTGATTATAATGGATGCATTAAACAGTTTTGCACTGTGACAGACAGCCAGTGTCATATCATGAGTTACAGATTTTTTTGGATGTGTGGCCCACAAAAAGAATATTTAAAGAAGTTGCCTAAAATCTTTTAAATGAACTTAAGATTTCAGTGATCAACAATTGTTTTTATTCTAAATATGCAAATGCTATGTGTGTTTATTAAAAAAGGCATTTTGTAATGATCATGCTTTCTGTGTGGCTACTGGTGTAATGTGACAGATTCCTGACAAACGCTGGGCCATGTTTCTAACTAGTGGCTTAATCTTATTATTTCTGAATTAGAGATGGAGCTGCAGGATAATTAGCTGCTAATTGCAATCAAGCCTGTCAGATGTGTCCTCAGTTAGCTATGGACTACACTACTGATAACCATTACAAAGAGACAGTGATCTCTACAGCAGAGCTGAGGAAAGTGTAGAAAAGCTAGTAAAAATGTGGAAAACAATTTAAGTTTTAATTTTAATACAATAAACCTATCATAAATTTACAGCTATTATCATTTATTATAAACTAAAATGTTTGTTTTAAAGGATTTAAAGAATCACCAACATTCCAGAACACAAAAACTGTGGAATCGCACGTGCACAGCTATGAATGCTGGTTTGTTGGGACTGGTGATTTTTAGTGAATGTGTGACTTTGTGTGAGTGTTTATACCCGATATTCCTGAATCCTTCTCTTAGATTCCTCGAGCTGATGCTGAAGGTTCCCAACTATCTCTTTATATTTGGCATAACGTTGCTCCACCATTTCTCTCTGCCTCTGGGACTCCTGTAATCACATAAGACAACTATTATATCCATTTCAGAGGACCTAAAATCTGGACCGCTGCACCACCCAAACCAACCTCAAGATCCTTGAAGTTCTCCAGCAGACTGAGTTTCTCGGGAACCGACTCCAGATGGTCCAAGGCCAGCCTGGTGCTCTGAAAAAGAAGAACATTCTTAACTGCAGAAATATTCAGTTTTTAATGCTCTACTCCCGACACTAGTGCTGTTGTACCAAACAAAATGAGGTAAATAGACGGAGCTGTGAGTAAAGGCTGAAGGTTTTCAGGAGCTAATTAAATGTTCGTCAGCCATCCATAGCACATAATGGTGATTGATGGGGTGGCCGTCAGATAGCTCATTTTTCAAACTGCATAAATACTGCCGAGTCAATACGGGCGTCAATACTTTTAACAAACAGCGGCATACTTCTTAGCCAGGTAATGATTAGTAATTCAGACATTTAAAAGAAATCGTTACGCTTTTGCAAATAGTGTAGTGAGGTGTGGAACATTTCAGCAGTTTAACTCGAGATTTTATTCTGTACTGAAGCACAAAAACAGCTTCATAATGTAAACTAGATTTGCATTTAGTGAAAGAAATTCTAATGCATGCAGGGCACAACATAAGTGCTTAAGTAATTTTAGGTTTAGTTCTGTGTAAATGAAACACTGCACCACAGCACCAAAGTTGCTTTGCTGTTGTATGTAAATACTAATACAAATACAAATAGTAATATGTAAATACGTTTATTTGGCTAACAAGGAAAATTCTTTTCTCTGTGGATGTAGACACTGTTGAGAGATCCAAACTGACTTGCTTTTAATGTGGTTATGCTAACTTTAAAGTTA
Source organism: Chromobotia macracanthus (assembly GCA_036877525.1). NCBI lineage: Eukaryota > Metazoa > Chordata > Actinopteri > Cypriniformes > Botiidae > Chromobotia > Chromobotia macracanthus. Next base: position 2,085,637 of record JAZGTH010000025.1, read on the forward strand.
TATATATGCTAATGCACTCCTTAAGGTTTACAAGATTAACTTATAACACATATATACAGTTAAAATTTAGTCTTCTCTTCAAAAGGAGAGGAAAAATATATAGTCATCTTGCACACAGGGACATACGATAAATGGTTTTCTCAGAGAATGTCTCCTAATATCACCTGCCCCAGAATAACAAAAAGTTACATAGGTTAGGTCCTTTAGATGTAATTAATCATAGAAAAATATGGAGGAAAAAACAGGATACAAATATATCAGAATAAGACTTATTTTATAGGACATTGTAGGAAGAAAACAAATTATCCTACCGTTTCAAGATCCACAATCCGATCCTGAAAAAAGAAACAAAAAACTGAAACAGAAGTGACTGAGCAGACACAGGAAGTGAAATGAAGTTTCACACTGTCAGTCAAAAGCAACAGCTGGGAAAAATCCAGGGCCAGGTGTAATTACTAAAACTATATCTACTGTCTCTTCTGAGGCCCTTCCAACAGACAGATTCATAACAGAGGCAGGACAGCAGGTGCTTCAGCAGCACAGCAGATGTTCCAGAGCACAGAAGTTAAAAACTGTGCATGTTCACAGGTAGAGGTGAGACACTGTGATAACATGCCTGCACATGCATGAGGCGGGACGTACATGTGAGGAACATGTGAAGCTCATGGAGGCGAGACGACTGTGTGATTCTTCATTACAGGCTGAGAGAGAATTTTAAGGCTTCATGCAAATGTAACTAACCTGAAGATTTCTCATCTCTTCTTCTCTCCTTCGGCTCTTCTCCAAAAGATCTGAAAGGTTTAACCCCAAAATGAATCATTTTCACAGTCTTGTGGGTTTATAAAGACATGAGGGATAGTAAATAATGACATCATCTTTATTTTTGAGTACACTTTGAATACAGTGAATTAAAAATGACAAACATAATGTCGCCGGGCTAAAGGACATTTAGTCCATTACAGCCTGAACATCAGTTGAGGTCTAAAGGCTTCACTGCTACACTTGACAACAGCGACACATTCACAAGTTCAAAAGAACATTTAAAGACTTTCATTTTCTTTTGTGTTCACTTCAGAAACAAGTTAAGTCGAGGGAGAGATCTGACTGTCAAAGACAAATCTACTCAGAGCAGCAGAGTGACGGTAAATATTAGCATAAGATCACTGGCTGCAGTCTCCTCCAGCTCCTGTTTCTATTACCAGTGAGAAGCTATAAGCAAAACCTTTCAGCTCTGATTGCCTACATGATTTTCTTTTTGCTGACATGAATAGAGCTGACCATGGCAGAGCTCAAGCACCTCATGTCTCAACTGGAGCTCAACAGATGCAATTCCAAGCTCCCATCAGCTCTGGGGAAAAGGCACCATAAAATGGCAGATTTAGTGGACATACATAAGAATCCATCTGAGGTAAAAGGTGTGTGGACATCTGTTATGATGTACTCACTGTCAGGAGATAAAAATGATTCACTTCAGTCATCATTCAAAAGTGCTTCCTTCCCTCTTAAGGACTGATTTTTGTCTGATTTTCTTTGTCTGTTTTTGAATTCATCGTGTACAGGAGTGTTTTCTTAACTACAGACAAGTGTGGTCCAGTGAACTTGAAGAAATTAAACACTCAGTAATTTTATTAGTCTACTTCCGATGGCTAATATCTGAATGAAGACAAATTACATGAGTTTTGAAAACTATTTTGAAATATATTTTGAAAGGCGCCTTTGTCTGCTAAAGATAAGGCTTGTTTCATAGATACCATGTGTTATGCTGCTTTCACGCTGTATCGTAACTGCTGTAGCTTTGAGATGACTACACGTGAAGTTCTACTTCAAACTGCTCACGTCCTCAGACTGGGAATTATCCATTTCTATATTAATTTATATAAATTAGAATGTTGTTGGCAGCTGTAAAATACATAATTCCAACATAAAATTTGTTTGTATGTTACTGCTAAATACTGCAGAACACAGAAAGCGCATCATTTATACGAATTCCGAAACAAATATTACCAAACAACTGAATTTTACTACTGGAAGCGGCACCATTTTTCTCTAGTTGGTGTGAGGTTGCGACGGTCACACAACACAAGCAGCAGCTCTCCGAAAACTCGCAGCTTACAAACTATAATTTTGTCTGTGAGAATGTGAACGCTTTTAACAAGTCAGAGTCTTGTAGTTACAACTACAACATGGGGTAAACGCAGCTTTAGTACCTCTCTTCTCTGATTGGATGTCGTGAAGAAGCCGGTCCTGCTGGGTAATGCGGTCCAGGAGGCTCTGCTCCTCTGAGTCTCTGCTTTGTTTCAGAGCCTTCGTTTGCTCCCTGTGCTGCTGTATCGTCCTCCTCAGCCTCTTCTCCCTGGCCTCCCACTCCCGCACCTCCTCACACAGCCAGTGGAGCTTCGTCTGAGCACAGAAACAGACAGAGCACACATCTGTATTAGGAGACAAAGCCTCTCAAATAATGCTGAATTTCTGCCTCACAGCACTATACACATCACACACACTGCAGTCCAGATATCTGACATCATTTAAGTGAAACCAGAAACAATAAAAAAGAGCAGCTGTGTTGAGATGAATCGTATCTGCTGAAGAAATGACCACCATGAGCAGCGCTTCAGAATGTACCTTAACCTCAGCGAGCCAGCGATGAGGATCCTTTTGCAGTCCTGGAGTCAGTGCAATGGCCTTCAATAAACAGGGCACAGAAAAGAGCTATTTACAATGAATGTGAAAGAAATGTGACACAGGTTATGTCTGGAGTACAAACACTGCATCAGCTGCAACTATTTTATGTTGTAAAGACAAAAGCAGCCCCATATTTAAAGGCAGATCAGTTTTAAAGAGAAATCATTTTTGCCACCAGTGCAATGGGTTTTCAGTAGCAGCAGCTCAGGAAATGTGTTCACACTGAATATTTTTTTTAATAATTTATAATGTTCATATATGATATTATAATATAATAATTTCTAATAATTTTTTTGTCCAAGTTACTTTACAAATGTAACTTGTGGACAAATGCATGTTAATTGTAAATATGTCAACACTGTTGACTCAACAGGAATCATCGTTTCCATTTCAAATCTTGTTCACAATAAACATGTACACAAAATATTTGGTGTTGGACCTGAACACATGTAAGACTTGTCACTGCTCTGTTTTGCTAGGCAAATTATGCATGAATGTCATTCAGCTAGAAACTCCTGCATAATGAGAAACTGTGTAAAATTGCATATCCCTGAGGAGGCTCAGATGGTAAAATATTCAGAAACGTTCTGCGTCAGCTTCCTCTGATTTTGTCCGTCTCTGTGACAGTCTACTGCATGCCGTAAACCTCCAGATCTGTGTGACTCTGCTGGAAACCCGACCGCACATACGAATCACTTTGCCAAACAAATCTGAGTGGATTTATAAATTTCTCATTTATGTTGTACACCTTCCCAGTGAGCACATACGGGAGGGGGCCCTGTCACCATTAAAAAAACTAGCGAGCATGAGTATGTGAAGGTGGAGTGTGTTCCCCCAACAGCTCCTGCCTGTCACCATCAACAGCGTTTGAACCGGCGTGCATCTTTACACTGCTGACACAAACACATGATGGGAGGGAACCATTTTGCCACTTTCTTCAGCGATCAAAGGTGGCTGCCAACAGCAGATAAAAAGGTGCTGCAGCAGAACCTTAAATAGTAAAATATAACACGGCTGGTGACAGCTGCATTTGTGAGTACAGACAGCAAAAAGCAGGAAGAGTTCACATTTTGGAGAGGAGACTTCTGTTCATCCTGTGGGAACACTCAGCACTATCAGAGCTTGTCATCAGTGTACCATATATTCATCTTTTTATATATTGACTGAGAAACATCGGTCACAATCTGAAACTTGACATGTCAGTATTCAGGAATACGGTACACTCAGAAAATTAACATTGGTTATAATATTATTGTAGAATCAAATGCTGTCCGTGAGATGTTTAGTGTGAATGACGTGTGTATATCCCAGCATGCACCACCTGTGTAAACAAGAATACAAACAAAACTGACATGGACAACAAGCGTGGCTGAAGGAGGACGACTTCAGACACATCAGATGTGACTTGCATTTCCACCTCTGAAAAATAACTGAAAATGTTTTCCAAAATTTCTAATCTGGGCTATAGCATTTACCTACTTTAGCTAAATATTTGTTTCATAACACTGATAATTCTGTTTTCTATGACGTGATAATTTATATATTGAAATTCAACCTGAACAATTATTATTATTACCATGAATTGTATGTGTTAAATATATTTCATAATTTTCCTGTTTTCTGTTTTTTCATTATATGTAAAGCTGCTTTGAAACAATGCGACACTGTAAAAAAAAGTGATCTGTGTGTTAATCTATAGAAAGTCGAGAACATTCTCATCAATTTCATAGTTATATGAAAATGAGTTAACTGACACGCCATCAACACAGACACAATTGGAAACCACAAAACCCCATTTTCTGTAGTAAGACATGGTTGTGCATATTGGTAAATCCATAAATAGATGAGCCTATTTGTGGGGCAGGATTAGACAAGCTTGTAGGCTTACATACATATGTATGAAGTGAATGAATGCGGGATGTGTGTGTGTTTGTACTTCAAGTTTGCCGCCGGAGTCTTTTGACAGGAATTGGCAGGCTGAGTCAATCTGAGCCCCTACAGCGTGAAGGATGGACTCCTGCTCCGTCTGGAGGCCTATGACCCTCTCGCGCAGCTCCACTGTGGAATCCTCTGCAGTCTGTCTCTTCTCCTCAGCCCTCTCTGCTAGTTTCACCTACAGGAAACATCAAGAAGATCTGAGATGCAATGGAGACATCACTGATCTGTGCAGTGTGCAGCTATAAGATAAAGACACCATGTGTAGAATTTGATAATTAGTGGTATTGTGGATGTATCGGCTAATTTTAGCAGTTCTGTGTAAACAGGGACTTGCTGGTTCATACAGTAAGGAAGTTTAAAATAGTGATTGACAGCTATGGACCAATAACAAAATCTTAAGAGCAGGGCAGCAGATTGTTAATGATATAAATGATGTCAAATAAGATGTATACTAAACCTGAACACTTTTTTTAAACACTATTTACTCAAATGTAAAGCTGCAATGTATAACTTGTGCTTCTCTATCACCATCTTTGTTTGAAATATGAAATATAAAAAGTCATTTACAGTTATTTTATAAATCACTATTATATACTTAATGTTGCAAATATGGGTAAGGAGACTGTTTTAAACACTGATCTGTTATGTACTTGTTCAATAAATGACTTTATATTTTATAACCCAAATATATGACCCAAAATGTTATTTACTGTAGCGTTAACCAGTTCAACTGAAAACAGAATATGTTGATAATTTATTGGCGAGGCTGCATGTGGACACACGTGAGTTGTGATCAGCGATACCTTCACGTCCAGCTCTTTTCTGAGGGTGTGGTATTTGTGGAGAAGTTGGCCATGACTCTCCTCACTGGTGTTCAGCTGCTCCGTCAGTTTATCACATTCCTTCTTCATCTTGTCCAGCTTCAGCTGTAACGCTCTCTTCACTTCATTATCCGCCACTGCCTCTGACTGCACAAGAGCATGGAAACAATATCATCACATTGATTTGTAGGTGTGGAAGGAAAAACTAATACAGTAATGCATTTTGATTCCTTATCAGATTATTAGATGAACCGGAAGGGACAAAAGGTGAAAAGGTTTATTTTGCATTATATAACAGTTGTTTTGGTCCTGTAATCTGATTGGACAAGCAACATTCCGAGTGCGTATATTTAATATAACAGCGCTGGGACACAGAACAGTATCCATCACTCACTGTCGACATCTGCGGCCACACAGAGCAGATTATTTCTGTGTTAAAGAGCAGGCGGTTGGGTGAGGTTCTGTGCGATTTTGCCTGGAGCTGAAAAGCTGATTTTTAAAAGTCAGAGCATCTGTGTTTCTCTTAACAGAGAGCAGAGCAAAAAGCTGTTTACAGAACACCTCACAGGAGCAGAAATTGCCATCACTCCACTTCTGCTGTCACTATCACATCCTCTGTTGCTGTCCTGGTGTTTTAATTTCTTTTGTAGCTATTTTTGTTGATGATGAAAATAATATATGAACAGGCCAAAGTTGTGTCTGAATTAGGTTAATATCAAGCAACAAGTTACTTGATATTAATTTACAGAACTGTTGTTTAAAACAGACAACATTTACACAGAGTGAAAGTTGTAGAGCCTTCTCTGAAACTAGGTTACTGAACCTGTTTATGGGTAGTCAGAGCAGAAGAATTTTTACACACAATTTGGCACCAGCTAAAGATTTGCATTCCTACAGTTGCTGAAATATCAAGATGTGTCGTCTGGGCGTTATCTCACTCTCTGGTGAATATTATTCTTCAGAAACCCTGAACAAGACAACAAGTTCAAATATTCAAGCCCATGGCTAGCTTCAGCCACAATGAATTTTTTCAGAAAGCATCTAAAAATTTCTCTTGTTCACAGCTGTGGGCGACACCTGCCCTTATACAGCTGCTGTTAACCTGCAACGGCAAATGTAAGTGCATGCAGTGATATATGTGAAAATATAAGTGTTTAAAGAAACAGTTCAGTCAAAACTCAAAATCTAACACTTGCCCTCTTATTGTTTCTGAACATAGTATGTTATTTTTATCTTGGAACACAAAAGGAGCAATTTTAAAAGAACTGGTATGAACAGACTAAAATGATGAAGAATGATAATCTTGCTCTCCTCCACAGATCGATCTGCATACAGGCTTGGACAAGTAAAAGATGACAGAACCCTTTATTAACACACAAACAGGTTTCCTGATTTAAAATTCGAACCTTAAGTTCTCTGATGAGAGCCTCAAGTTCCTCCTGCTCTCGCTGGTATAATCTCAGAGTGTCCTGAAGGTCTCTGTCCTGTTTGGTTTTGTCCTCTCGTTGGGCCGTTCTGACGTGGATCAGTTCCTTCTGATGCACCTCCCTCTCCAGTTCCAACTGTCGCCCCAGAGATGAGCTCTGCTCATGAGCTACAGCAAGCTGTTTCTCCAGCTCCTTCCTGGAACTGTCTGCCTCAGCCAGCCTGCCGCTAAGGTCAGCTCTCGCAGCACTGAGGTTCTTGACTGAGCCCTGAAGGTCCAGCAGAGATCTCTGCTCCTCTTCTCTTTTCTGCTCCTGAAGTTCTACACGTTCCTGTAGCCTGACATTCTCCTCTCTCAATCGGACCTGGAGGGATATCTGCTTTTGGACCTCCTCTTCCAGGCCTCGTGAGGTTTCCCGAGCATCTCTCAGTTCCTGTTCTAAAGCGAGGACGCGCGAACGGGTTTCAGCGAGATCCACATCACACCGCCGTACGTCATCCTCGCGCTGAGCGAGACGTGCGAGGGCGTCGCCGAGCTGTCTGCGTGTAGTCTCCGTCTGCTGGGTGAGAGCGCTCTCTCTCTCTTTAATCTAAATTAAAAACAGATAAATGATAAATGTGAAGCATAAAAACAAAGATAGTAATTAGCAAAACTTTTGCACATCATTTGGCTGTTTGTACCTGTGGCAGTCAGCAACAACCTACAAAGCAATATGACTCAGCCATAGCTCTATAAGAACCGTAAAATCTCACCCGTTTAGCTTTATCAGTATCACTTCTGCTCTCATCCTTGAGTTCCTGAAGCTCCCGCTCCATTCTCCTGCACTTGGACTTCCACTGTCGAATGGCCTCTTGAGCTTTTGAGCGCAGCTCCTCTCTCCTTCTGTCGCTCTCTGTGAGCTGGGCCTCCAGACGGGCACGTTCTGCCCCGCTGTCCTCCGACCGGGACTGGATCTCCTTCAGCTGGGCCAACATCCTCAACTGTTGCTGTTCACGCCGCTCCAGATCTGAAGAGAGAGCCTGGACAGAAAGAGAGTGTCGGATAGTCTCTTCCCTGTGGAAAGACCAAATTCACCAAAGAAAGGAAGGAGGAAAAAAGAAACTGAAAAAAGACAGAATGAAAGATAAGACAAAATGAAAGAATAACAAACAAACAAAACAGACAACAGACAAATAAACAAATAACAAAAAAAACAAAACATTAAAACAGATATGCTGGGATAGGCCTGTGACTTTACACAGATTAAATGGTATATGAAATAGATGGTTGTATAAAATGCAACATACAAACAAACAACACAAAACAGAATGAACAAACTAAATAGCATAAAAAGCCAGACAGAATGGAATAACAAAAAACAAAGGAATTAAAGACCGAAAAAAATGTCAGAATGAATGCACAACTGCAGAAAAGAGAATAATTACGACAGACAGACAGAAAGGTACAGTAAATCTAAACACCTTCTGCAGCCGTAAAGAGACTGTCTAATTCTAAACACTCATGATCAAGTACCAGAAACATCTTCAGATATTTCCTTTTATTCCAGGAGAAGAATGGATTTTCATGGTAAGTGGTATTTGTTATTTAGCACATAGGCAGTGTTTAGTTGAGGCCTGAGGCTGTGTCTCTGCTCTCTCTGTAGTGTCTGAATAGATTGATCTGTGCTCTGGGACACAAACAGACTTCCTCTACACCTCATCTCTCTCTCACTGCACTTAAATGAAACCACTTTAAAAAAATGAAAGTTTACCAGAGATGAAATTGAACCTGTTGAGCGCTCCCCAAAACAATATCAAACACACACCTCGATCCTGAAAGTCAGCTGATTTTTCTCTCTCTCTTTTCGCTCGATGGTTTGTCTCAGTTCTTCCACCTCACTGGAGGCAGCGATTCTACCCAGCTGCACCCGCAGGTCTTCAATCTCTCTCTCCAGCTCTGTCCGTTCTATGGGACACAAACACACAGAGTGGTAAAACACTGCACAACCTACTAAATGCTCTAACCTCACCCCCATGAAGATACGCTACCGCGGCGGAGACCTGTACCCCCTCTCTCCAGATGTCCTCCTACACTCTTCTGCTGAGACGAGAGCGAAGATAACTCTCTCTGCAGATCGGCACGCTCTTTCTCCATCCTATGGAGCTGCGAATGCACGTCGTCCATCTGCAAAATGAAATGAAAGTGCTCATGTCTTCATAGACACCGTCTGCATCAGCCAACACTGTGGTTGGTAGAATTCAGAGCTGATCAGCAGAAACTGAGAAAAGTTCACCTGCTGGAGTAAAACATCTCGTCCACCTTCTGACTGATCGAGTTGTCTCCTGAGTCTCTCCAGTTCTTGCTTCATCTGCAGAGGAAAACATCAGTGTGATCAATACAATCTGTGCCAGTCTTCAATTACCAAAACTTTTGACTACTGAAATTGTGAAACTCTCAACTTTTTCAAATTATATTTCATCTATGTTTAAATGTTTATCGGCATAAAGATCCAACCATGGACCAACTGTAGGATTTTGTGATTAGCAACATATATGTGAGTCTGTGACCCCAAGCTCAAGAGGCAATGAGACAATAACCCAAAGCACCCAAGTACATTAACTAAAATCAACAGATCTGTGGGGAGGAATTGTCCAAAATGTAGTGCAAGTGTTAGAAGCAGCTACAGGAATACATGTGGCAACTGCTGCTGGTAAAGAAGGATCTAGAAGTTACTAAACTCAAGGGTTCACTTACTGTGAGAATGACAAGTACAGTTTGTGTTATTAGTTTAGTTAAATTGTGTTTGTCTGTTGTGACTTGACAATTAGATGAAGACATTTTTATAAGTAGGCAATCAATCGAAAACGTCAGGTATAAGGTACAAACCTTTTCTTATACCAATTATAGACCAGACTGAAAAATGTTCCCAGACTGTTACCAAATTTAAATGATTTAGTTTCAAACTTTCAGTGGTAATCACTGCTTACATAAGCCGAGCTGAAGACCACACAATGCTCTGAGGTTAATAATATATTTATGCCATTTGCGCACATGCTAAGTCAATATCAAAGAGTCGCACACCTTGCTTTTCTCATCCTCTGATCTCTGCAGTCTATTTCTGAAGGTCTCATCAGCCTGCGGGGGTTGAGCGTCATGTCTTCTCAAAGCCTTTGAGGACACAGAGTAAAGTCGACAGCAAAAAAAGATTAGCAGCCCTTCTGTTAACCTCCCATACTCCACTAACTAGTGCTATAACAGATGGATTGATGGATGACTTTATTTGATCCCTGGGAGGAAACTCAGCGTTGTAATGTGCTTTTCTGCTGTGATGTGGTTTAGCTGTAATAGTTGTTCATTTTTGTCTTTGTATTTGTATCAAGCATTTGCAATGACGTCAGCTGCATGTTTCTGAATGCATTGGCATCTGAAGCCGGCCTTGGTAATTAAATAAAGGTCACTTTATTTTTTACACACACACACACACACACACACACACACACACACACACACACACACACACACACACACACACACACACACACACACACAGAAAATTCCGTGGGTAAGAAAACTTCTGCAAAAAATGGGTGTAATTTCACGAAATACAAATGGTCGCTTACTGTACACTTACATAAAGTTTCAAACAGCATGCAAAAAATGTACTCAGACATTAAAGGCAAACCAGCTTACAGTATGCTTTATGTTTAACATTAGAAAGACTTTTTACCATGTAATTGTAAATATAACTTTTTACATTCTCTTAAGTGCATGTGAGCAGTACTTGCTGATACTTTAGAGTTTGCCAGAGTTCTAGTGCATTTAGAGTCTGGCAGGGCAGTGCTGTGTGATTACGTGTGATTACTCCTTTTATGGTCGCTAAGGCATTCTATCTGATTGCTAGGGTGGTCTGGCCGGATGACTTATCGAAAGAGCCCACTCCCAATCTCCATGATAATATGGCCTTTTTGTCTGATTTATTGAAAAACTTGCGTAACTTACAGACTTGCATGAAAAACGCTTCTGCAGTGGTAATAACTGATGTGTATTATGTGCTTTCATTTAATGTGAAAAGCCTGCATGCGCAGAGCCCAAATGAATCTTTTAAAAGTCTTTCTGTAAGAAACAGCTGGAATTCACACGTTATTTATTGTCAGTGACTATCACACGCTACAATCCACGGTGTGATTATAGACCTCTGTCAAACAAGAAGAAGCATGATGATGAATCATGTAATAACAGACATAATATCACATTGAAGGTGCCACTTAATCACCCAGAATACAACTATACAATCAGACAATGAGCCAAATCTTCAAATAATATGATGACCTCATTCACTGCTCTGCTGGCGGTGTAGATCATATGGGTGTGCAGAGAAGCAGGGGAAGAGCTCACTGGTGACTGTTTGTTTTTCTGTCCTGATTTGCTCGTTATGTTTGTTTCTTGTAATTTTGCAACAAACGCATTATTTGTCTGGGCCTGAGGCACACTGTCTTTTCATTAGCTGAGATGGAGAGAAGATGCAAATTAAGTTTCATTCATCAGATCGTCTCAGATAAATTGGACAGTGTTGGTAATGGAGGCCGAACACATGCAGACACTGCCCTCTGCTGGAGCACACTATAAACCAGGGGTCTCCAATTCGTGTTCCTGGAGATCCACAGAACTGCAAAGTTTAGCTCCATCCTACTCAAACACACCTGCCTGGATGTTTCTAGCAGCCCCAGAAACATCCTTGATTAGCTGTTTCAGGTGTGATTTAATAGGGTTGAAGCTAAACTCTGCAGGTTAATGGACCTCATTGAAGACTTCTGCTATAGCTATAGGTTGTTCCAACACTGGTTTCTCACATTTATCAGGACCTCTGTTCACGTGATCATCCAATAGGCATCACTGGCATGCGGGCAGTCGTGTTGATTCGTCCATTGTGGATGTTTAGAACCACTTTTTGAAGCTTAGCCTTAATAAACTCTTTTTGGAATTTTCTGGGTAGAAAATTGAAAAGTTTTTAAAGCTACAGTATGTTTTCATACCAAACTCTTTAATTTAAAAGAGCAGTAAAATGTGATTTTACAATAAGATCCCTTCGTTATCAAATGAATAACATTACACAGTTTGTCTGATGTTGTACCTCCTGCAGTTCTCCAGACATGTGCTTTGCTTTCTCTCCATGATGTCTTTCAGAGAACAGCTGTCGCCCCGAGCGCATCTCATCCTCAATCTTTTGCAGACGTCTCTCCACCCGTAACGAGACCTGAGAAACAAAACACACCCCAAACCTGATTCCACATGGGCTGTTTTGTTCTTTGTTATATCTGAAGTTCCGTGTTAAGCTACAGCAGGTAGCTGCTATCCTGCTAAATGAACTGTGTTCTCTACAGCTGAGGTCCTCAACCTCACTGCATGGAAAAACTGCATACAAATAATGAAATACAACAAGCCATATAATTGTGCAAAGTTATGCCAAACACAAACAGAAAATAAGAAAAAAACACTTGATTTGCTGTTGAAGTCTATGTGTCCAATCAAAGGCAAATAAAAATGTACAGTATCTCAAAATTTGATTTTACGAACAGTTTCTGTTTACCAACATCAACCTCCAATGTAAAAATTAGGTCATAAAGAATAAACAGTTAAGACACACTGCTGTCCATCAGGTTTCCAAAGAAACTGTACGAGTAACACCAAATAATAAGTCAAATAAATGAAGTACAGAATAAAGATGCGCAACCATTACTGCTCGTATGACACAATAAAATAAAAGGGAAAAAACTGAACCAAATGTGCTGTGTAATATTAGCAACACTTACAGGGTCTTCTCTCTGTGGTGTCTGAATGTGGCCTGCAAGATTCTCTAATGTTTTCCGAGTTTCCATGTCCGTCCTTTTGAGAGGCACAACACAACACTGATTGTAAAAAATATTAAAAAGTAAATGGAAAAATGACAACACAAGCTATTTAACAATGAACATGCCACATTTATTTGGAGGAAGCAGAAACGTGTGGTGTGACCTGTTTCTCCTGCTGATCTCTCTGTCAATGTCATCACCCAGTCGAAGCTGATCACTCCGCATGTCTCTGAGGGACTGATGCAGAGAGTGAATCTGGAAGACAAAGGGAATTACAATCTGATCATTTCTAAAAAATGTGATAAAAATGTGAGTTGTTTCTGTAATTCAGAATGCTCAGAATGTAACTCAAGTTCGGAGAGCATAGCACTGGCAACACAAAACCTGCTGCAAAACTTCAAGTCTAGGGTGCTGTGGGTGGTTGCCAGGGTGCTTCCATGCAGTTGCTATGGCACTCTAAGCAGTTGCTAGCATATTGCTAAGCAGTTGCTGGAGTCCCTAGATATTTCTCCCTAGATAACTGCTTGCTATATTGCTCAAATATTGACTGTCATACAACAGGACTAAGGCAACATTAAGCAAGTTGAGTTCACACAAAATCAAATGAAGACATATTGATTTTAGACAATAACTGAATTAACAACTGATTTAAGTCAAAGCATGTGCCTAATTAAAATCGACACGTCAATAAAATGGCAACAGTAATGTGTGTAACCATCACAGGAAGATTATTGTTATATTACACAGCGCTATTGAAGTCATTAGGGCATGTCAGTATTTCAGCAGAAGAGCTGATGAAGCTGTGTGTGAAGAAAGGTCAACTTTCTTTCACACTGTTATTATGGCATATTTCTGGTGTGTCACCAGTGCTGGGTGGTATGACAGCATAATGTGTGCGATGTTGGCAATGTGGCAAAACGACAGAAATGCTTCTATATTTTATATATATATATTATATATATATATATATATATATATATATATATATTATATATATATATTATATATATATATATATTTATATATATATATATATATATATATAATATATATATATATATATATATATATATATATATATATATATATATATATATATATATATATATTTATATATATATATATATTTATATTGCATTTATATCACTGGTGTTATTCAGGTTTGATATGTTTTGCATGTGAATAGACACTGTGTTGGTTGTTTATGGTTGCCAAGCAACATTTAAACTTGCCACATTAAGACAGAATTCCACTGATGTGCATTCACAGATGTGTGTATTGCTTAGACATATACGTATACTTATATATTGTCCAGACAGTCATATTTACAACATTTGTGTTTTGATAATGTGAAGGTGTAATAAAGTACTTTACACCTGTGAAATTTTTAATTCACGACTGACTGCAGAAATATGCATTACCACATAGTAATAAAATACATAAACATATTTTAATTTAGGTTCCATTTAAACTGAATTGATTGATATTTTATACATAAATATATAATTTCAGTCATATCAAATTACTGTGATGTAATGTATTGGTAATATTACCCACCGCTATCACAAACTAACTAAACATGTTATCCCTCTAGTGAACACAAAGCTTTTGTATATCAAATGGATGTGAGTCTCAGGAGCAGAGCTGTACCTGCTCCTCAGATTGGGCTGAGTCTCTGAAACGCACTGCCACAGATCTGGATCGTCTTCTGTTACCTGTGCCCACATTCCCATAATCCCTCAGAGGGGACGTGGGAAGATATCGCCTCCTTTCTGCAGGACAGCAGACAAACATGAAGAGCTGATGTTCAGCTTACTGCATACTGTACAGTAAATACTGCAGTGTGTGTGTTTTTAAACAAATCTATCACTATATAAACGGTAGTTACACTGCATGTTTAGGTTACCAAGTAACTAAGAAATTAGTTTATTACAGACAAACAACTGTTTATGAACCAATTTATTAACAATGGTAAACTTTTTAAAACATTTACACAACAATCACACATCATATGGTTTGTGAGAAAATGACTCTATTAAAGAGCACTAATAAACAGATGAAATGAAGCACAGCATAAGAATAGGAACAAGTTTATTCATTACAGAAATTTTCACAGATTGTTTTTCTATGACTTATTTTTGATTTTATTAATTTCAATACCGTCCATGGCTTTAAAAGGGGAAGAATATAACACATACACCATCACCACAAATGTACAGACACGTTTCGATCATTGAATCAACAGGTTACAGTCTGAGCCGTACCTGAAGCATTGCCGTCCTCCAGGTCACTGGTGTGCAGCGTGGAGAGGGAGGCGCTCCGCTCCCCGGAGGACCTGGTCAGGCGCTGCCCCTGCAGCTGTTGGATGGATTCCTCCAAGCTCTCCCTCAGCTGGAACACAAGCCATCCTCTCTAAACAAACCCTTATCTGAAATCAGACACAATCCCACACCGCTCTCAGAGGCAATACTCACGGTCGCCATGGCTTCAGCTTGGTCATCTGTGTGTTCCCTGTACTGGCCCAACATCCGATCCACTTTGTTCAGGTTTCGACTTGTGTCCTGCACCAAAGCGCAAGCCTGTAAGTCAGAAGACCCGCAACACCAGACACACAGATCTGATGTCCCTGTTCAGTGAATGCATGCAGTTTACCTGCAGAGTGTTTGCCAAAGTGTCAATTTTGTCTGATATATCTGGTACATGTGCATCCCTGTGAAACCTGCTGTCAGCTCTCATTCGGCTCTCTCTGACCCGGGATCGGTGCCCTCTGGGTCTGTCATAGGTGTCAGATTCACTGGAGGAGGCCATACTGACATAATCCGGAGGCTGAAAATAAACAACAGCACTGATCTGAAATCAGAAACCATCTTCGCTGTGCTGATGCATCATGATCAGTTTGTTTATTGTAATCACACCCGGCAGCGTGTATTCACGTTATTGATCTGTTTACACTGTTGATCGCATATCTGCACAATGAAAGAAAATCTTTGTAAACTCCTCCAGATGTTTTCACTACAAGATCTGACGTTTAACTATCAGGCTAATTAGCTTTCTGACTGAGGCTAGCTCTCTGCTCGTCCCGCTTTACAGGATCGTGTCTGCATGTGTGACATCCAACAAAATAAAGAAATAAAGAGTGAAAAGTACATGAAACGAGTAAATATGATCCGACACCCACCCGTGTGCCCGCTGTGAGAGAGACGGTTAACGCGTGTGAAGAGCGGACGCTCCGCCATCCTCTGCTATGGCAACTTAAACTGGCCGCCTAACGGGAAACAACAAACGCACGGGATCATGGGAAATGTAGTCTCGCCATTTCAGATCGTTCTTCAAAAATCTGAGATGTGTATATATATATATAAACATGCAAACAGTATTAAAATCAAGTGTATACAGACCAGTTCGGACCGGACTAGTTTTCTGTGAGTGCTGCTATGTTGTAAACTTTTAAACCCGATTTTTGTTTTAATTCAAGAACTGGAGTTTGTGGAAAACATGTAAATAGATTACCGACATACATTTTCAGTGAAGAAACTTCAGTATTACAAATTATTATGGAAAGATTCAGAGTCTGTGAAAAAGTCTGTTCTGTACTACTGAAATAAATGTTTTTATAATCTGACCAGTTACTGATGCATGGTCAGATCTCTCCTTCATATCTAGTCTATGTGGAGTAATGGCACCTAATATTGTTCCTTAAGAACTGTAAATTACCAAGAGACCACAAAATCACAAACCAGGCTTCACAATCAATTCACACATCTGTTTTTCATTGGTTTCAGAGAATTTCATTTTCATCAGAAGGTAAACTGCACGTCTGCAGCTAATATTATACTTCTATGAGTCAAAGTTGTCGAGCTTTGGCAGGTCTTCTGTATGTTCTTCCTCATTTGTTTCCTCTGACTGTAAGCATTAATACAGCATGCTCTGCTGGGCAATGAACCATTACACAACAATAAACCAGTCCGAACTGTGGCATAGATTCAGGAAGATGATGGAAACCTTCTCCTTTCACCGGTCACGCTCTGGAGACTGTTAAACCCTGCAGGAGATACTCAAACCAGCCTAAGCTCAACAATCACCGCACAGTAAAACTCACTGAATGAATCTTAAGACTCTGTCCTGGTGATTTTAAGAATCGAGTTGCTGCCAGATAATTGGCTAATTAGATGTTTACATCATCAAGCAGGTGTGGTTAATACAATGGTCATGAATGAATGAACTCCAAACTGAGTGATGCACTTAAATTGTTTTCTGTAGTTATGAACAACAGCACAAATGCTGTTGATGTAGTTTATTATACCTAGAATGTTCCTTGCAGCCCGGGAGTGAATTTAGAGTGAATAAATTACTCAGACACAGAAATCAAATGTTAGAAGAACAGTTTAATCATACATAGTCACAATTCTGCTTCCAAAAAATGAGTTCTTTTCTCCTCGTCTAACATCTGGAAATGTACATAAGGCCACCTGAAAATGTACATGACAGTGTGACAAAACTCATATGTTCATATTTATATAATTGACAATATCTTACAATTATTTCGCTTACAAGTTAGTGGCTGTTCCAAAATACAGCACTCCTTTATACAAAAATAATTCTTGTCGTGTCCTGTGAAATTTCCATGGTAGCAGGTAGGACCAAAGATAGCCCCATGTTTTTTATTAGTGAATTTTTACTTATTTTATTCAACTGCCACATGTCAAAATGACAATGTCAGCAGCACGTGTCACTGCTCCAGGTACATAGAGAGGCAGACCTTTTCCAAGAACGGATTAAAAACAAAACCACCTTGAGATTGTGACGCCATAAAAAGATTTATCCTTAAAATAACGCTTGTTCAAAGAAAACTGTATACATTATATTCGAGGGGAAAGGAGTGATGAATATTAACACATCAAAATGCACATTTTTGCTAATTTTTTCTTCCCCAAAAAGTGTAAAAGACATTCCATTTACAGCATTAACGTTTACAAATGTACAACTGTACAGACGAAATAAAAGCAATCACTACGCAATTTAGCAAGGCCTGTCCAACATCACAACTAGATTTGTTTTTTCTTCTATTAACTAATAAACTTACACTTAATAACTCCACATATACTACATGTATTCTACATTTATTCATATGAAGCAAAGAAACAAAAGCCATTAATATACTAGCCATACAGAAAAGTCGTGTAGCAGAAGACGGCAGCCCAGCGCTCATTCTCGATCGATGCCCCTCTTATCACAACGCGTTTATAACATCCGCTCTGCTCTACACGCTCCGAAGCTGAAAGTCCTGGGATGGCACCACAGACAGGGTCGCTGCCCACTTATCTCAGCAGCTGAATGCTGTCTAAAACTCAAGCGCTGCCCGGCCCCACCCACACCCAAAAAAGAGCAACAATTTAATATTTACTTGTACATAAAGATGCTATACATTTTGCCTAAGCTATTACAAATGTAAAGAGATGATAATCAGTACATAACCATACCGTTTCTAGGGCAGTGTTCAAAAAACTACTCTTGACAGATGTTCACAAACATGATAAAGAAAAAATCATTCCATTAAACATTAATCCAGACACGGCATGCCAAACCCCAACCCAGCCCCCGAAGCCTCACATACCCCCCACCCTTACCCACAAATGGAAAAATGATTCCAGGTTTTCCCGGTCTATCATGGTACAACTCATAGCTCTTTAAAAATAAATGTAGACGTCATCCAGAACAGCAAGAGTGAACCAAGACACGATCTTGCTTATTGATCTTGGTCATTGGGTGTAAGATCACAACCACAGAAATACTTGTCAATCCCAGCTGGGTTAAAAACAAATGAACAACAAAACACTAAAGACGGAGCATTTAGAAAAACAAGCTTGATTGTGAAGAGGTGCACACACGAGGGAGGGAGGGAAAGAAAAAGACCGCTAGTCCACCAAACCACCTCTGAAGCTCTTTGATTGGTTGAGGAACTCAAAGCTAACCCAATGACACAGCAGACAGAAGCGGTCGTCTATGAGCGAGATTCTGCTGACTGCTTCAGTAATTTCATCAGCAGCTTTAGCATGTACCATCATTCTAAAACAAGCCTTAAACGGCCCACCCTTCTCGACTGCCATTAAGAGCTCTGAATATAAAACTAAAGAGGAAAAACGATTAAAAAGGATCACTCTGTTTGGCCTTATAAAGTCACTTGCTGGTGAAAATTGTAAGAATTGTAAGTTTTCAGCAAACATTTTTTTTTCTACAGAGAATTTACAAGGTAAAAAAATGTACAATATATTTACTAGAAAAGAAAAGTAAACAGTCAGTTAAATCATCAATTACATCATGAACAAGAGTGTTGTGCTTTACCCAGAAAACAGCTAACAGACCATGCACTCTCTGGTGGGAGGGCGCGTAGGATGACATCACTGGTGACAACACCAGGGGCATGGTCAGACGTTGCAGCATTCTTAGGTGAAGCCCACCTCATTTCCTTTCTTTTTATTTGGTAAGATCTCTCAAGGGTGTGACAGAGAGGAGATGTCCATAACAGACATGGTTTGAGGGAAAGGGGGCGAGGGTTAGGGGTGAAGCCCCTACATGAGACCGTTGGTGGGGCCTCCGATGGGGCCCAGGTCTGAGCTGCTCTTCATGTAGTACTTCTCCAGCTTGGCCAGGATGTGTTTCCCATATGTGTATTTACGAAGAGTGGCGATATGAGGCCGGATCTGCAATAAATACCACAATCTCAGCATGAAATTCTGTGATTATACGAAAGCTATTCTGACGCCTTTTTTACTGTTTTTCTATATTTTATTTTATTTGATTAGATCATTTTTATACCTTGTGCATGATGATCTTGCGCTGGGCAGGCTCAGCCATGTCGATCATTCTCTGCACCACATAATTGGCGTACTGGTCCTTCATCATGGTGTAGAGGGCACTGTGAGGACCGTCCTTCTGACAGCAGACCTCATCTATCAGCAGGGCCCTCTCCGCACGGGACGAGTGAATCACACACTTCTCCACAACATTACTACACACACATTTTAAAAGCAGACTTGGCAAAACTGAACTTCCACATATAACAACAACAGCTAGAACAACAAGGTGCATTATACTGAAGCACAATCAGTCGCTGGATAGCTTGCTAAAGGCGGTATGCAATATGATAATGCTTTAAGCTTCTAAAATATATTTTAATACAATTTAATCTAAATGTTTCATTATTTTTGGGAAAGCATCAACTTCTGAAAGTGAACAGCCATGTTTTACTGTTACAGTAACGTTTGTGTGCCAGTCTATCTGCATTCACCTAAAACCGATGCGTGTGTGTGTTTGATGAATTGGCAAGGCATTACTGGCAAGTTTCAGAAATGTTATTTTGACATGTTGCCTTTCTGATGAAATTCTGCCGTTATACTGGTGCCATAACGTCCACATAACATGAAAGTAAATGTTGTCAGAGTTGACTGACCTTGCAAATTTATGCTGACTCAGAGCCAGAACCTTCCCTCTGACCTCCGCCACTATTTTGCTCTTGTCTTCAGGTCGCCCATGCTCCAAAACATGCTGAATGACATAGTTTCCATACTGATCCTGGGAGGGAGGGAGGGAGGGAGGGAGAGAGAGAGACAGAGAGGAGAGAGAGAGAGACAGAGAGAGAGAGAGAGAGAGAGAGAGAGAGAGACAGAGAGAGAGACAGAGAGAGAGACAGAGAGAGAGACAGAGAGAGAGACAGAGACAGAGAGAGAGACAGAGACAGAGACATTATTCAACAGTCCAGCTTCAAAACAGACAGTAAAGAATGGCCATTTCAATAACATACCCTCACAATAAAACCTTAAAGAGCTGAAATTTTAAGCTCTTACTGGGGTAAATTCAAAACTAGCAACCCATGGCCACTGAAGAATTAACACGAGCATCTCCTATATTATCTAGGCAATGATTGGTCTTAATAATTGGAATTTTGCACATGACCCTATACACAGCACCCGCTCGAGTACAGACACACCAACAATTAATCTGAAGGTGGCATAAACCCGAGCAAAAGCTCAATGATGCCATGTGGCGTGTGGTTTAAACCCTCCTGCCCACCTTAACTTTGGAAAGATCCCTCAGAATGGGAGTGGTTGTCACTTTTTTGTTTTGGGTTGGTTCATCTGAACATGATTAGTTCAGCTATTAAGGATGCCCACTACAAAGTTGTTGGTCCAATGTGCTCAAGGGTTGTTTCAGTGAAGCAGATAAAGAAATTGTGAAGAAAGCAGGAAGTACGAAAACAGAGAGATTATCGGAAACAATTGGTGGAGTAGGAACAGACCTTAGTCAGAGAAGACTTTATAATTAGTTTGATGCAATGAAAAAACGGCGAGGGTTAGAGATTCAGTCAGAATTCATGATATCTTCCAGGATACTCCAGCCATCTGCTATTAAAGATGCAGTAAGCAATTTCTGAGAAACACTGCTGAAAATTAAAATCAACATCCAAACCTACAATTCTGTGAATATTTGCTACATATCTGATCCATGTACGTGTTGAAAAAACTATCGTGTTTGCACTTCATCCTGGCTCTGTAAACAGGACAGAAATTGAACCAATCCCCCAACACCATAACGCTCGTAGCCAATCAGCAATAGGGGGCGTGTACACCAGCTGTTTGCTGGGCGGAGCAATAAATGGTGTTTTGTTTGGGAGTCAATTTCAAATAAACAGCATTTCTTAGAAACTTCTCACTGCACCTTTAAGTCCACACTAAAACATAAGTACATTAGCAATTTATAAAAGGGAAACGAGTCTTTCTGCAGTGCTGTTAGTATACTGCACGAATGAGGTCAAAACTTCTTCCTGGGTCAAAATGTGCAGCCCAGTGTTAATGTAAACACGGTGCATCTGAAGTGAACGTAAATAAGAAGGACGAGAAATTATATTTGATTTAAAATGTCAGATCTGTGCATTAAGATCTGCAGTGTAAACAGACCTGACACTGTCTATAATGCCATTGGTATTAAAAAAGCAATGCTCTTCATTTCTTTATTACAGGCAGTATACACATTACTTTATTGAACAAAATCCTCGCCAACAAGCTGAGTTTCATTTGTTAATATTTGTATTCCTATTAAACATCTTAATGTTCAGCTGCACACATATGTTTTGCACTGGTGGTATCAGCTACTAAAATTTTGGTACTGTGACCCTCACTAGTGTCAAATGACATATGGCGTCGACTCTGACTGAGGTCTGAATTGTATGACGAGTGGATCTGAGGCAGACAGCGGAGCAGGAGGCAGCTGTGTGAGACAGTGTGAGTGACAGGAACCCTACAGAGCAGAGTCTAGGTGTTAGACACAGGCTGGTTAGGAGGGAGACGAGGAGACGCCAGGAGGTTCTCATTAGGAGGAGGAAGGCGCGTGACTCTGACCTTGAACAGTGCATCGCTGGACACTGTATAATATGTTTTGGGGGTCATCTCCAATGAAACGCCTTGATACTTCTAGATAAAATAAGTGGGGTCAAGGGGTGGGTGATGTTTTGCATCAAAATCATCAAGCACATCTAACTGAATATCCTTCAGAGCCACTGAATATGCTACATTAACATATGCAAAAGATATCAAATAAACATACACAGGTCATGCAGAAAATGTCTTGCAATTGTCCTCAACCCCACCCTCCCCGAACTTCTACAACCCTGAGCTTGTCTCATTGTGTGGCCTCTTCACCCAAAAGTTTGAGCCAAAGGTTAACACAAATGAATCGGCTTGAAGTGACTTTCTACACAAAGCTTCAAGCTTCCATTACTGGATACATTTTAAAAATGAGAAGAGGCCACACAACATGACATTAAACTACAGTAGAAGTGTGACAGAGGGATCACAGCTGTCTTTCAGCATGTCAGTGTGTGAAAGTGGTACCTGTCCCAGCTGCTCCGAGTGCTGGTGGAGTTCCTCCAGGATGGGCAGGGTCTGCTCCTGGGTGCAGTGCTCCAAGATACGCTGGATCACCCTGCAGCCATACGGGTGTGTGGACAAAACAAACACCTATACACACACACACACACACATACATAGTAAACCACGGCATTCTAAAAAAATGGAGGTTGCCGTGATTGTATTTTTGTCTTGTAACACTGTAAAAATGTTCTTGGAGCAAATATAAACCGTGTTTGCACAGCTTTTTAAAATTATGAGTTCCTGTGTTTTGTTTTCGGCCAATCAGCGTACACTAACGTCACTGATAATTTCTAGGCACTTTTTTTTTAGTCCCTGCTCTAGGGAAAGAGCTAATTTAGCTCACCTCAAAGAACTAAAATCATATACCTGTGGTGCGAACATGGTGAAAAGTAAGAAAGCTCCAACATTAGGCATTTTCTTAATTATCGGCATCTAGAGGTGAGGTGACCAAAACCTTGTATGTAGTGAAAACATTTCTTGTACTGTGATCTCTCACAAAATATTAAAATAATTTTGGCTTAAAATAAAATTAAACACAATATGTATTTAATAGCTATGTGGTAATGGCTCTTAAATAAACCACTGAATTAAATACTGAAAAGAAAAGATATGAATATTTTCACTTTTAATTTGGAGTTTGATTAACGCAAGCTGACTAGGCACAATGCAAATTTATTCTTTGTCTCGAGTTGACAGACCCACTCTGTATTTCCTCAGCATGTGTCTGCAACAGTCACATTAACAATCCTGTTTCTGGAGAGGGTGTAGAGATGATACCTGGCCCTGGAAGGCATCAATGATGAACTGAAGAGCCTGCGGTTGGACACACTCGATACATTTCTGTACCACATGATTCCCGTTCTGATCCTTCACACACTTCAGAACATGACCGTCCAATTCCCGAACAATATCACTCTGAAAAACAGATCCATCAGACTGAACACAGCTGTTGTCCCTTATAGATTTTAATAGTTAAATATTTTGTCTCTTTAATCACTTGTTCCTAATTTAACAGATTATGGTTAAATTAGCTAGAAATCTAGTCAAACTTATCCCAAGAACCACTCTTAAACAAACATTACATTATCTGTCAAGCTTGCAGTAGTTCATTAAATTGTGTTCAGGTGTTTTGTTGAAAGAAAGCAAAAGGCAACTTACAATTACCTGCTGGTCAGAGGAGATGGATTCCAGAGCTTTCTGGATCACCCGACAGCCGTACATCTGCAAAGCCAACGGCAACACGTGGCCACGGATACGAGTCGCCAGGGCAAGTTTCTGATCCGCACTGCCAAACTACAGCAGAAGAAAGCATGATGATGGTTCATTGTGGGAAGAGTGTTCTGACAGTCTAGATAAACTCTACAAGAACGTACCTCAAAGAACTTCTGGATGACGTAGTTCCCAAAGACGTCAGTCATGAGCTGGTATGCGGCCTGCAGGATTTCCCCGAACACCATCTGCCTCTCTGCAGGTGTGGCACGCTCCAGCTTCTGCTGGATGAACCTGCACGATGAAGAAAGAGCTCACGTTCAGCAGAGAAATGACAAGCGGTGTATGGAGGAAATAAATCTGTATCAGATTTGGATTGGTGCCAAGAATACTTCTTTCAAGGACTAACAATTTGCCATGTTCAGCTTTTAAAAAACGAATACATACCAATCCTACCTTAGCACCTTTAACTGTTGCCATCTGCTATACTATCATAGACTTACAATAAAGTCCCGTGTGTTTGGGTGGTTTTAAATCCAATTCTACAGAAATGATCCAAAACTACAGTAAAACATGGTCAGGTCAGTTTTTATTTTGTAGATGTGGTAGATGTTTTGTAGATGTGCAGGTGTTGGCACCTGGACCCATGTTGATCTTGGGAGAACTCCACCATGTGTCCAGGCAGATCTCGAAGCTGCAGGTTCGGGAAGCGGTTGTTCCTGAAGTCCTCCAGCAAGCGGCTGCGTCCTGAAGGCATGACATCCGAGCGGCTGTATCGGGCTCGTGGAGGAGGAAAAAGCTGACTGCTGGAGCTGAACAGACTGGAGGTACTACCTGAGCTCCTGTATTTGGCTTCTGCTCCTGGGGCAGCAGAAATATAACGGCCGCTGCCATTGGGCAAACCACCTGTCAACAGCAGGGAGAAGCCCGAGTCTGATCAGAGAGTCTTCAATTACAAAAGTACACATAGAGATTGTCACTTTCTTAGTAAACGGCCCAATGACAAGCAAAGCACATGACTGGAAGAGATAATTGACTTCAATGACCTAACAATACAAACCTACATGTTTGCTCATCTATATACTAAATTTATAAAAAATTTATAAAAGATTATAAAACAATAAACCACACAGACACCTAACAAACCAGGTAACAGTTGATAATAGTTAAGTCATCAAGGCTCAAGGAATTTATTCAGACTAGGGCATTTTGAAATAAACGGGTCTAAAAAGATTGATTGTTTGGTGTTTTTCAAACATCATTTATTATTATTTTTTAATATTCTGAAACGTGGAAAATGTAACAAACGGAAACTTTAACACAAACAGAGGCAATGGACTTATGTAGAATGATTTTTTTTTTATATGAACATTAAAACTCATTATAATTTTGCTTCCTCAAAATACATAGCATTCTGGAATCTTTTAAGTTCAAGAAATTCCCAATGAATGCCGCCAGCCACAATATCTTGAGAAGGGCATTGATCAGTAGGATTTGTGTGCTGATATGTGTCTTAGAGGGCAGAGCACTTGTGCAACCCGCATTTCCAATCTCATCACTTTAACTGAAAGAGCAGAGACCAGTTAGATTTTTGGAGAAGTTAACACACGCTGTTTTCCAGCCCACACTGTTAATAGTTACTCAATGCCTTTAATGAAAAGTCAAAGCCTTTACAGTGGTAAACAGCTGTCACTAGTACTCATGACGACTTCACACTGATGTAGAACCACCACAATGAAAACCATCAGAGGTGTACAGGGAGGAGGATGGATCAACAAAGTAAACCAAAAATCATACCCAGGTGGAGGCTAGATGAGGACCCATGAGAAGAAGGCAGAGAGGGTGGAGGTGTCAGAGGTGAGTGACCAGGTGTCAGGCCAATAGGGCTGGGGGAGGAGGAGTATCCCAGGCTGTTGTAGAAAGATTGGCCAATAGGAGTCAAGCTGCTGCCACCCCCACGCTTATAAAGTTCAGAGCTGGCCAACAGAGAGTCCCGGCGGGCAGTGCTACTGCTGGTGGAACTGGACACTGCAAGAGTGAGAGAAACAAAAGACAGGAAAAAGAAACGTCACGATTAGGTGGTTTCAAATATTCCAATATGCAACTTCAGGCATTGCTTAAAACAATATCTGCTCAGCAGCAGGAAATAAGTTTTTATTAGCAGTAGCAAACTCAGTAAAGTGGTCCAACATTGAGTATTCAAAAAAAAAAAAACCATTTAACTTATATATAATTTTATTTAAATAAATTAGATACATATACTGCTGTAAATACAGTATATTAAGAGAGAACATGAAAATGCGCAGACCTGAGGAGCCAAAGGCCCCCAGAGCAGAGCTGAGCCCCAGAGATCCAGCAGTGTTGCTAAAGCCCAGAGATGTACTGGGCGGAGGTGCTGCGCTCGTGTGGGAGAAGAGCGAGCTGCTCTGGGAGCTGGGTGCCATAGAGCCCGAACCGTAGAATGAGTTGGAGGGCAGGCCGCTGGAGGGTGGAGGCGGAGCCTGCTGCTGGGGCGGGGCCTGCTGGGGCTGCTGACAGCCCATGGACCGGTACAGACCGTTAGCAGGACCAGACATGTTGTTACCCGAACCTGAGGCAGATGCAGCCGCAGCTAAAAACAGGAATCCTCTGTTTAGCTTAGTGTGAGAGGACCAAATGCTTAATCCATTTAATATAAAACCTTGAAAAGATCTGAGCTTAAAGCATATAGGATATTCACCAGCCTGTGCAGCCGCAGGGTTAATGAGAAGTGGGGTCTGGACCAATCGGACGGGTCCACCCAGGCCAGTGCGAGCTCCAGGACCCATTACCAGCGCTCCTGTTTGATCATAGTATGCAGCTGGTGCCAAAACTTGATAACCTGATCAAAGCATCAAAAGACGAAGACCTGGTCAAAACCCTCTTCAGTTTGGCATGGATAAGAGGTGGCAAAATATGACAGACTAACTGCCTCTGATTTTGTGTCACAGATTGAGAACCCCATTTTAGGCAGAAAATCACAGCAGTGCTTGCTGAAATAAGGGCTTTAAGTTGTAAATGACTGAAAAATGCTTATTTACATAATACAGTGACTTGTCAGTTTCTGAAAACTGACAAGTCATTGACAAGTTTTCAGAAAATGAGAAAAATAAAGCTAATTTGGACTGAGCAAGCAGATACTATAACCTGCAGATAACCTGAGATACAAAGAACAGCTCAGAGTATATACACAAGTATCTACACAAGTAATATATATAACAACAGGAAGAAAAGCTCACAGCGCGTCTCACCTGGCATACCAGTGAAGGCCAGCGCCGGATTGGCTGCGGCTGCAGCCAGGGACTCCTGTTGATTCTGCTGGCTCTGGCCGGGGGTCAGAGGTCGCTGGTTGGTCCCTGCACGCATCACCTGGATGGGGGGAGGGAGGAGTTACTTTGGAATCTATAGAAATCTATTGACCTAAAAACATCAACATTCTTCATTCAGATTTACACCAATAACATCCAAATTCAAATTTAAGACAAACATGGAGAAGCCAGACAAAGCATTTTATTACAAGCTCCCAAACCAAAAACACAGAAGGTCCTCAATATCTGATGACCAACTGATGAGTTAAGCAGAGCGTGTCTTTTACAAAGAAATGTTCAGATTACATGCAAACCACATGAGGAACTCTCTACTCGTGACTGAACTTTGAACCCTTTTTTAAAGGATTGTTCCAGGTTCAATACAACTTACACTCAATAGGCAGTATACATGGAATAATATTGACCACTTCAGAAATTAACACCCTTTAGTTTATTAGCTCATAGTTCTGTTTAAACACATTAAAACTTTAACAGCCTACAGGAGTTTTGTTTGGTAATGCAAAACTAGTTCAGTCCATGTAAACAGTATTTATGTATTATGTCATCATGACAACAAACTTAAAAGATTAGCTGTAACTACACAAACAAAATCAGCAAGCAAATAAACTAGTTTTATAAATACACAAACAATGTTTAAGTCATATGGCTATACTTTTAAAGCTGTGTTTTTTTGCCTTGTATACTATCATTACGAGGCAATTTTGATGAGGTAATACTAATGTCACAGGCTGAACAAGAATTGTGTCACGCACCTGTTGTCCCGGGCCTGGGCCTTGATTGGACGGCTGCTGGTTGGCAGAATGATTGGCGGCAGCTGCAGCCGTTTGCTGGAAGAGGTTGGCTGGATACACACCCCACGGGACACCGTAGTACTGAGGAGGGACCACTGCTGGACCTGAGGGAAAACACTCATGTCAGATCAACAATCCCGTTACTCTCTTCACTGCGGAGGATAGAGAGTAGACATGCATGTACCTGCAAGCGTTGCAGCTGCAGCCAGGCCTGCAGCAGTGTAAGGGTCTGCTCCAGGAGGGGCAGCATTGATGATGTATGGGTTCGGCACAAAAGCAGGTGCAAGACCTATCATCCGCATGGCAAAGACAAAGAGCATTAGATTCAAAACAACACAGGTTACGTTAATAGTTTCCTAACTGCACATTAGGGCTCTGAGAGCCCTAATTAAAGTGATTGCCCTGGTTACCCAAACAATGACACAAAAGTAACTCACAGCAAAATTAAACCCCCCAAACAATCAGTTCATCTTCATTTTTAAAGCATCTTAATATCTTTCTGACCTACTAAGATGATTTCAGCTGGATATTACAGGTTTGTAGTGTAACAGTAGTGAAACTGTAGTGAGATGTTTTTTTCTGTCTGGAATCAAGGCACTTAACTCAAAGCTGCCATTGCTGTGAATGAACCTGTGTGTAAGAGGTGAGCGATTACCAAGGTGCTGCTGCTGAGCGGCAGCCAGGGCGTACTGCTGCTGGGCGGCTGTCAGCTGCTGAACTGTCAGGTGACTCGACCTCTGGAACAACTAAAGAAAAAACACAAGAAACATGTTACCATTTTTTAATCCACCACCAAATTTCTTTTCTCCACATTAACTGATAAACCTGATACATTGTAAGGAAAAAAAAGTAATTCTGCCATTCTTAACTCACCCTCATGTGCGAAAACGAACTAAAAAGTTCTAAAAAGTTTACAATGAAGAATCATTATGCATCTGTTGCCATACAACAAACTTTATGTTGTTATCCGCAAGTAATCTTATCATCCACCAGATATTACAAAGAAAATGTAATGCACTTCACGTTTGTTTACTACACGTGAGGGTCAGTGCTGTATTAAAGACAAAAACACTGGTTAGACGCAATCTCTGGGGGTGAAAGATAATTTAAAGCTAATATGTAATATTGCCTTCACACAACATGGAATATACTGAATGAGTCACAAACGGGTAGGTGTTTTCATGAAGCTTTATTAGGAACAGTCTTTGCATGCCGAGAACATTGTAACGATTAAAAAAAAGTTAGCTCTATATTCCACTGGGAAAATATACGGGTTTGGAACAACATAAGGATAATAAATGGCAATAGAATAAAGGGCTGAAGAATAAAAATGAACCATTAATTGCACAGCCCGATATATCCCTCCCTTCCCACAATCCATTCCTACTAAATCTAAAAAGGATAACATCCATGAAAGTCCCACCGCACATTATTTTCCTCAGCTACATATCATATTATAAACACTAAATGCACTGAGAATAGCATTTCAGTTTTTTTCTTTAAACTGTAAAAGTTATTTAGAAATAAAGGTCAATAGACAGATGAATAACATGAGCTCCTAAGCAGCTGTACCTGCTGTTGGTTGTAGTCAAACAGGCCAACCGGCGCACCAGATGAGTCCACCTGGATTTGGTTCCCAGCATAATCAAACGGAAGTGACTCCATGCCCGTTTGCTGCTCCATGCCACCCATGCTCTGGGCTTCCTGGCTCTGGAAGTCTTCGGTGGGGGGTTTGTTTGCAATAGGGTTAGGAGGCTGCAGAACATGTGGGTGGTGCTGCCCCATCATCTCCAGCCCCGTCTGAGTAGGACCCAATCGTTCCACTGCCTCTGTAGGGGATGCCTGGCGACTGCCTGGGGTGGGGCTGTAAGAAAGAAGCTTTTTATCACACAATGCTTCTGTGTTGAGATCAGCCAATGGCGTGCTTTTTATTTTTCAGTTTAGTTTAAGTATGCAGCACATGCATCACCACAAAGAACTGCAAAAATTAACAAAAAGCTGATAACCGTCAAAAATCAGCTTAATATAAAAATCTAAAATGCCCAAAAACCACGTCTGATATCAACCTATCAACCTAGACATACAAACTCTCACCTCAAACTCAGGTTACTGTATCAGGATTCTCAAACAGAGCAATGTTTGAATAGCACCCCTGACCTGGGACTGAACCAGTGAATGGCTTATTAACATTACACTGGGATAAGGGAAGTAGTGTAGGAAAGAAAATGGCTATGAGTTTCACACCCTCTTTTTTTTACACCATAAATTGTTCCATCGCTGATAACACGACATTATCAGAAACTAAATCATATTCAGAAAATGCCAGACTACTGTCAGGCTAAAAACGGTATTAGACAGATGCACAAGCAAGAATAATGCCAGACTTCCTGATGTTGCGCGTGCTATAAACATCCCGCTTCAACTGTATATATAGAAGCAAACTGTTGTGAACATCGCTTTTCTAGAGCATTTATGATGCAGAATCATTGACTGGATCTGTACAATGTGGCTAGTCGCATTAAATGTCCAGCAAACGTATGTAAATGGGCAGAATATAGTCATAGTTTGTGTTTTGTTTACAATAACCTGGTCTATTAAACTTTGTTTAAAAAGCAAGTTATCATACTTGAAGTCTTTGCAGTCGCGGTCAATGCCATTCAGTAATCCTCTAGAGTTTCCTTTTGAGATGTCTCCTTCTTCTCCAACTTTCATCTCCAGGCTTTTGTCCTCCTCAAATGGAGAAGTCTTTTCTTTGGGATCACCTTTTTCCCTGCCATCTGGATCTGTGTCTCCTGCACCCTGAAATCATCATGAATCAGTGTTAATCTCCACATCCATTCAACCACATGACAGTCATCAGCCAGGGAACCCCACACACCCATGATGAGAAAACAAACCCCTGATCCACTATCACGGATTTATTTCTTTGTGGACAATGAAGAGAAGTGTCCAATATAAACACTCCAAAACGTTTGTGTGTGACGGATTCATTCTCACCAGCCAACTAAATAAAAGCTAAAAGTAGACTACTGGAAAAAAAAGACAAGTGTCTGCAGAATCTCATATCTGAATGAGTGCAAGTCCACAGCAGACTTCACATATCTGACATATAGAAAATAAAACACCACGTGTTTCATACTTACTTACATTTTATCGATTAGCCTAATTTGTATTTTAAATTATATTTGAGTGTATTTTAGGTAAATTTGTTATGACAATCAATATTTTCTTCATACAGTTGATACATAAAGTTGGCAAAGTGTCATATTGGCTAAAATAATGCCAACAGACTGACTTTATGGAGGGTTTTCAAAAAGCACCCAAATCAATTAGCTATTTCTGAGTAACAGATACTACCACTTCACTCATATCAATGACATTTAAAAAAAAAAACCTTTGTTATATATAATTTGTGATCAATATGGTAGAAATGTTATAGAGGGGCTCAATGACAGTAATAAAAATATGATATGGACTCACATAACCTCCGTTTCTGTAGCGACCATCCATCTTGTCTCCAGGAGAAGAGCTGAGAACATACTCCACCATACTCACTCCCAGACCACCCCCCTCGGAGCGCGGGGACAGCACTGAGCCGGTGTCTCCGTTACCGCTGTAGCCCTGGCCTGGCCGCCTTTGCACCATAATGGGCTGAGATACCGAATGATCTGCACAGCACAGAAACAAATTCTGTAAATTCTGTTTCATAAAACTCATTGTCATCTTGTGCATCTCACAGACAAACCAAATCATAAGTCTAACTTCATGACCTATCAAAACAACACCAAAAAAACTCACGAGAGGAACCCCAGGTGTGCTCTCTCCACTCCTCGCCCAGCAGCATCCCTTTACGTCCGTCTTTTGCCAATTCATCGGATTCCCACAATTTTTTTGCAGGAAGAAGCTGCAACAGGTTGAAATGGCAACCATTTGTGTACATAATAAATGGGGAAAATAAATATAACCAGAAGCAGCAAATAAACTAAAGCACAAAAACAGCATTAAGAGAAAGTCATAAACCAGTACTGGGCATTTAAGAATTAGGAGAGACTCTGGTTACATGGACTCCTAATAGGAAAACAATTCTATGATCTCTCATCACATACCTCACTCATTCCACGAGACTCCAGAGCCAGAGCTTGAAAATCATAATTCATCTCATCCACAGTCCGGACCTACACCAAACATATTGCATATCAATGTCTGTCAGCTTTCCATGGCTTTCAAACATGAAATGCGGCTGAAGATGCTGCTTTTTTTAAAAATCACACTTTAAAGAGCCCATCAAAAGTCTTGATGAGTTAGAGGACACAGCATATCAAAGAGCCCATGCAATTCTTTTTAAAGAGTCCGTACACAGAGGTCTGTGAGAAAACACTCATTCAAGCTCTGAGCAAGACAACCAAAAGACTTCCTGAAGTTCATTGTTCTGCATTTTTAGAGGATTATTTTGTTTGTGGAAATTATTGCATCATAACAGTCACAAGAAAGAAGTATTACTAAAACACGAACCTTTTTTAATACAGAAGAATCATATTTCAGAATCATATTTCTTAAACTACTGGTTACCAAAGTCTTTGCAGGTAATAAGTTAGGAATAACATGCAAGTCATTATTACAAAAAACTGTAATTTTATTGCAGTAATGACTGGCAGACTTATTATTAGACACTTATTATTTCCAAAAAAAATTCAAATAAAACACTGAGCTGAGTTGGTTTTAAGCACTGGTTTTTGTCTGCTGTGCTTAAGATAGATCCTTACCTACTGAAAAAACACTGTAACTCACTTTTAGATCTGGACTAAAAATAAATACATAAAGCAACAACAAAATTATTTAATCAACCAACCAGTACCAGGACCAACTTCCTGTTTTAATACGTTAGGCCCATGTATGTCTTTGCATTCCCTCACACTCAGGAACCTGAGGTCCCCAGATGTGAGGCACACATCAAATTAGATCCTCCTTAGACAGATGCCAGTGAGCTCTGAATCACAGTCATACCTGATCAACATGGTTCCCATCACCAGTGGGCCAGCGGTGTTTGCTTGTAGCGCAGCCACTCAGCTGCTCCCCAGGCTGCCTTTGAAAGAAATAGCCCACAGTGGCATCATCTTGGGAACGTCCACTCAGTGGAGGCTGAGGGGTGCCAGGGTTGGGATTGGCCCCTCGATCCATCCCTGACAGAGGGTGCACTCCTCCGGGCCCTTGCCCAGCACCTCCTATGGTGGCCAGAGAGCCCCCTGCATGGAGTCGAACCCCTCCAGTCTCCGGTGCACCATTCGCGTGCAGCATCCCGCCTCGCGTCTCCTGCCAGGCCACGTCATTCATACCTAGGATGCTGCATGGAACGCTCATTCCACGGGAAAACCTGGAGAGAAAAGTGCAGTTTTGTGCAGGGAGAGAGAAAGTTAATGTCACATTCACTCACTACTTGGTATTAAAATCACCCTGCTTCTAAAGATCTATGATAACTTAACTGATTAAATGGTTATTCCTGAACTCTTTACTTTGTCTGTTTTTACAGAAGGATTACCACCTCTGAATTATGCAAAACTGCTGGAAAACTTGTTTAACACGTGTGCTACATGAAGAGACCTACAATATAAAAACAAGCAGTAAAGACAGCTCACTACAAAGGTCCTAATGAGACATTTCCTACTGGTAAATAACTAGCCAAAAATACATCACGACAACTGAAACAGCAGCATCCCTACCAGCTCACACATGCATTCGTGGCCTGGTTATGAATCTCTGATGGGAGTGTCGCGCATATAACCGGTGGGCCATAAATGCATCCACAAACAAACCAAATGAAATATAAAGTGTCAGGAAAACCAAGCAACCCCGCTGCTTTCTCCTAATCTTACAAACGTGGTCACACTTCAATGGGTGTTTAAGGCCGCTGACTAACTCGTGGAAATATCACAATAACACAAAGCATGAATGTTTTTGGGTGGACTGTGATAGCACAATGCTAACGGCTAACACACTGATGATGGACGGAGATGTTGGGCTTTATATTACACATAAACCGATGCACGATTGACTTTGATATTGTGGTTAAAGCATTAACGAAACGTTCACGGGTTTATAATAAGCTGCAGTAAGTGATCTCCTCTGATCAAGCGTTGTTGTTGTTTGTTAGCATCGCGGGGCCCGTGACTCCGCCAGCTAGCGCCTCGCTAACATCACAGGGGGTTTGTTTCAACCCCAGAAACGTATTGAATAACACAAAAAAGAAGCTAGAAAACGGATATGCGTCTTTTAAAGAGTAAACGAAAGACTGGAGGTCAAGCCGAGGCTTTGAGGGCTCGTGTTTTGTCGGGCTTGTCTCTGTTAGCGTGTTAGCATCGCAGCCGCTTTGTTGATAAAGCAACACACGGGCCTTCTCCCTTTTAAAAGTTCATTTTGCACTCAACGCCTGCGTTCAACAACAGCGACAGACACTCACACACCTCTGTGAGCTCAGCACGTCCTTATGAGCCCCACAACGACCGTATTTATGGAGAATTGTTCAATAAAGCCCCGTGCGTGCTGACGGACAGACTCACAACATGGTCCCCCTGGCCGAGATCCTAAACAAAAGGGGCGACAACTGAAGCTCTCCCTCCGATATACCCACCCCATCTGCCCCAGAGATACTCACGGGGTGTGATGATGCTCAAGACCGATGCTCCGAGGTGGTGAAGGACGCCGTGTGTGACTTCAGCTGCCGCGGAGATGCGCTGCGTGTGTTTTAATGGTGAGGCGCTTGTGCAGGAGTTTGGGAGGATTGGTGCCCTCCTCCCCTCTGTAGTGTGCACGCACACTTAGGGCGCATCCAACATCGGACCTGCGCACTACCATGTCAGCGGATCACATTTATATTCAGTGAACCTCATGCAAAGCACATTCATGTGAACGCATGGGGTCTGATAAAGTGGTGCAGGTTTTATAAGGGTTTAGTGATGTTTGCATAGGTACGCTCACTTCACTTAAAAGTGCACAGCTTTCCTGTAGCAATGCATCCTGTGTCATCCAATTCAAAACAAACCTACCCTGAGAAGTGTTTAAATAAGAGCACTATCCCCTGTCTCCCTGTTTTAGGAAGCATCTTAAGAAACACACAAGGGTGTGTGTCACAAAGGCTGTGCCAAAAATAATGGTCCTTCAAAAGCTATAAGCTAAATATAAAACATGTAATTACTTCCCTTTGTGCTGTTTTATAGTGATAAGACTTATTTTTATGTGCTATTATTTTAATGTGGCAACAGGAGTAAAAACATACAAAATCAGCAGACATTTGTAAAGTTTAGAAAGGGTCGTAAAAGATCTGCGTCGTTAACTCTTGGTCTTATCTGATTCATCTGATTGATTTCTCCTGCTCTCAGCTCCCTCACACTCATTGGTGTGCTATATTAAGAGCTCACAGGAGGCTATAAAGTGAGCACTACGTGTGAAGTCAGCGCTGCTCCCTGCGCACTACTGAGCAGGTCCGCGTACCGCCGCGCTGATGGCGGCTCTCCGTAAGAAGCTGGTGGTGGTCGGTGACGGCGCTTGTGGCAAGACGAGCCTGCTGATCGTCTTCAGCAAAGATGAGTTTCCAGAGGTTTACGTGCCCACCGTCTTTGAAAACTACGTGGCCGACATTGAAGTGGACGCCAAACGAGTCCAGCTGGCTTTATGGGACACCGCGGGGCAGGAGGACTACGACCGCCTGCGACCCCTGTCGTACCCGGACACCGATGTTCTTCTCATGTGCTTCTCGGTGGACAGCCCGGACTCGCTGGAAAACATCCCGGAAAAGTGGCTGCCGGAGGTGAAGCACTTCTGCCCCAGCGTGCCCGTCATTTTGGTGGCGAATAAGAAGGATTTGCGGAGCGATGAGAGTGTGAGAAGCGAGCTGTCGAGGGTGAAGAAGGAGCCCGTGAGGACGGAGGACGGCCGCGCCGTGGCGGCGCGCATCGGAGCGCACGATTACATGGAGTGCTCCGCCAAAACCAAAGACGGGGTTCGGGCAGTGTTTGAGACCGCTGCCCGGGCCGCCTTACAGAAGAGATCCAGACCCACCGCTGGATGCTTGAAATGTTGCCGACTGATGTGAAGGATGGGTTAAAGTCGCAAACGTATGTGGATGGTTCATGTGGGAAGTTCTTGAGAAGTTCGAGTATCAGTATAGATGTAACCAAAACAACAGCTGTGGTGTTCAAAAGCAGAGCCCATATTAAAAATGATATTAAAGCAGAAAAAGCACCTTTGGTAGTGCACTAAGACACGAGTTTTCAAACTGGAGACCGGAGAGCTGCAAGAAGATTCAAGGGGTCCACAGACAGATCTGAAAGTTGAACACTTGTACATGTTTTGTACGTGTTTTGTACGTGTTTTGTACATGTTTTGTACATGTTTTGTACATGTTTTGTACGTGTTTTGTACGTGTTTGTGGGTGTACGTACAGCTGATGTCTGCTTGTAAATCACAGAACATATCTACACTGTACAGGCTTTCTAAAGAGGTCAATATTTCAAAACTGTCTAAAGTCACTTTGGCCATGCAGGAGATTTAGACTGAGATACATATTACAGACTGCCAGTTAAGCTATTCACACACACACCCTTTAAGTATTAAATCTGATTATTTGAATTGATTTCATTATTTTAGGACCGACCGCTATATGGATTGTGTGATTATGGATCAGATGGGACTGCATGAAAAGTATAAATAAATTCATTGTCACTGGATGACAAACCATTTTGTGCTGAATGCAGCTCTTTTCTGAAGCTGCTCTGTATGTCGATAACTCAGCGTTAGTTTGAGATGTGATCCACCTTTGAATGTGTTCAATGTGAATCTGTTTACTGTAAATATTGCATCATAAGATATCAGTTTCTTCCATCACGCCATGTTAAATTAGAGTTAATTAATTGCATAACTTGTAAAGTGTAACCGGTCTTTAGACCAGAATAATAATATTTAGAAGAATGTTATGTCATGTTTATTGTGTGTTAGACAGTGAAAATATACTGGATGTCTTGTATTAAGTTACAATAGGCCCTAAATGGACCATTTAAAGATGTTTGATTTTGAAGAAAGTATTTTGTTCAAATATTTATTTGACTGCTTATATAAGTGAAGTGAATACATGGGTGGTTTAGTTTAAGAAGGACACTTTTAAGTTTAAAATGTACATTTTAAAATGAGGACAGTTTCTGATATATCTTTAGCTTAGATCATCATCTTATGACTTTTATCACATCTTGAAGACATTAGCGGATGATTTAGAACACAAAAGTGGGACACCTCGACCCCCCCCAACATTTCTGTAAACTAATTTGAATGAAATAAGCTGTATGACTTCCTCAGGGTATATTTAGTGCTAATAATCTATTTACATATTTGGCCCATTTTCCTGAATCAAAAATGTGATCCTTATATCAAACTAACTATGAGCTTTAGGTTTTTTAGCTGTTAGTTTGACATTAATGTAAACCTTATCTTAAACATACAGTCTTATAAAATAGTCTGTCTAAAACTGCCCACCGTTTTTGTTATTTTGGTAAGTTTCAGGAGTAATACCCATCTTAAAACTTTCTGGCTTAGTTCTGAAATGTTCTTCACTGGACTTGTTTGAGATTAAAGCTGAGATTAAAACTTGTAAAGTCTGGGCAAACAGGAAGTATGACAGTGAACTGGGATTTCAAACTGGAGTCCAGGAAATTGCAAGAAGGTTTGAAAACTCTTGTTATAAGATAATAGTGCATTATGTCATGTCATAAATACTGTAATTACAGAGTGTTTACTGTGCTAAAAAAAGAACTGGCTGTGGACCTTACAAAACTATAGACGCTTGCAGTTTTGTTGTTCAACTTTTCACAAGAACATATAAGTGTAAATTAGTTAATGTTGACTCTTTATTAAATATTCATGGTAACAACAACTTGAAAGTATGATATTAATGTATATTGTATGATGTTTACATTTCAAAGCCATTCGTATAATCATTATGAATGCACATATATTTATTAAGAATAGGTCTATTTGTTGAAAAAGTAGGTGGGTTACTGTTAAAAATATTTTAGACAATTTAAAGAAATAAAATCACATATTTTGATTTGGTCAAAGTCTGACATTAGTTTTCCACATTGAAATTATTGTTAGCATTGTGAAGACAAATGTTGTGTGACTTTTTCTATGTGATAAATGATAAAAATCTATAATACTCTATGGCTGTAATAATGAACAATCCTTGGTCTTCATTTGTTGACGTTAAGGATGAGGGCATTTACTTAAATGGGAAAGGTGAGTAAGGATGAGTTAAATAAAACACAAATGGAAAGTTGAGATGGATAAATAGACTGCCTAGATTCACTTGTCAATACTTGATCAATCTGGCACATTAACGTGTGCTTCCTGCAACAGTTACACAAAACTCAAAGTCAAGAGCTTAAAAGGCAACAATATAACAAACCTGGTTCAGTAGCTTTTTTGTGGAGAGCATCATGTACTGAACTGATTGTGTGAGATTAGGAAGACATACAAAATGTGCCGTTCTGTGGGATGCCAGGACCGGAGTTGAGAAACACTGCTTTAAAGACCCAGAAATGGATATTGATGATGTATTTTTTTTATATTCTATATATTTTAGCAAACAGTGAGTCAGCAGACTCATGGACATGAGAGGGGCCGTGTTGGCAGTGACCTCATGTATGTCTGTGAGCTATATTTAGATGTACAGTTGGACTGGAGCATGTGGTGCAGTTTCCGGCTGAGTGACTTCATTGGGAGTTACCACAGAATGTAGACAGAGCGGACATGCACATAATACACATTAGTTCTTCATTGTGAATGTTAAATCTGATCAGGTTGATCAGACCCGCAATATGAGTCTTAAAAAGCTGCTCTCTGATCAGTGATCTCTGATTATAAACAAAGTTTTAAATGTGTCTTTCTGTAAGATTTGTTGTGTAGTGGCACCTGGTGGATGGTTTATTAGATATTTTCCCAGGAAATAGAGACCATTTCACTATATATACACTACCAGTCAAAAGTTTGGAAACACCTGACTGAAATGTTTCTTATTTTAAATATCTTTTAATCTGAAGACATTTGATTAAACGTTAAAAATGTAAAAATACAATTATCATAAATATTTCAATTACATTTTTGTTATTAGAAAACTACAATTAAAAAAAATGTTTTTGAAATAGATGATTTGGACCAAATAATGAAGAAAAAAGCAGCCAATAAGAGCGCAGGATAGAGGGGAGCGCCTTCAAAACTCTTTAAAAATCTTCTCATGATGATTCCTCAAGAAACCCGGTGATGGAAAATGTCAAGAAAATGTTTGTAAATTCTAGACGAAGGGTGACTATATTGAATATGCTAGAATAGATCCTATTTTACCTTATTTTTAATTTTCTTATATTAGTCACAACATAATTCTTAAAGTTACATTTGTGTTACTTCATAGTTAGATAAGTTTACTATTATTCATAAATTTAAAACAAATATGAGCAAAGAAAAAGTGTTTCCAAACTTATGACTGGTAGTGTAAACCCAAGAATCAATGAGGAGCAACAATAATCACGGGTGTTGTAAGTGTCTTAATGCAAAAGGGAGACCATTATAAGAACAGCTTATTATACAAAACACCTTCTGCAGTACAAATGTTTTTATTGGTGCTTCACTGTCATTGCTTTTTAAATACAAGAGGACAGAGATTGTAACATTCAGTTGTTTACTCTGAAGAACACTATACTAAATTAGTCATTTACAAAAACAAACGAAAAAAGAACCGAAGCAGCTTAGACAGGTTGTTTATGCATAACACTTTTAATGAGTCAATCTTGATCATTGTTTGGTAAAAAGTTTAGCTCAGGAGTGTCTTGATACAAGGATCAGCAATTACTCTACTGAAGAAATCCCATATGAATCCCAGAGGAATGTCAATGTCCATCTCTGTGTCACCCACTCTCACATGGGATTGAACATTCTTGAGGGCACCCTTAAGGGTCTTGATTATTTGGTTTACAATGACTTCCAGACGGGCCACAGTAGAATCAATCCAGGCATTGATATCTGCAATCAGTTGTTCTATGGTCATCTCAGCGAAGATGTCTTGGGCCTTAGCTTTGACCGTTCTATAGTAATCTACAATAATTCTCCTAAACTTCTCAGCCTGCTCAATAATCTCATTTAGGATGTTGGAGTTGACAGCATCTGTATAGATGTTGCTTATCCAGGTAGTGAGCTTGTCAAGATCTTTAATTTTGATAGTGTTGAGGAGCTCCTCTGCTTTCTCCACAGTGAATTTTAGGACTTCTGACAGTTTCTGCACATAGGTTTCAAATCTAACATCTCCAAGGCTCTTCACAATGGTGATCATTTGGCTTTGGATCTTCTTGAAAACAGCATGGAAGTCATCTAGCATATCTCGCCCACTGATGATATAGGTGGATCCTGGAACTGTGATTTCTACTTCTCTGATATACTCAAAGACAGCTTTAGAATATTTGCTGAAGATCTCTGGTAATTTTGTGATAGCTTCCTGGATGACATCAGCAATGAAAACACTGATTTTATTGTAGACATCAAGACCAGAGAGTTTCTCAGTGTGTCCAGGAAGCTGGAACTTGGTGTCCCTCATAAACGAGATGGCTGCTTCCAACAGGGCCTGAATATTCTTCTGGTATGCTCTTAGGACGATCACACTGTTGTCGGAAATCTTACTGCTGATTCCTGAAAGATCAGCAGCAGCAATCTTTTCAGCTGCTCTCCTGTACATGACTTTACCTTGATCCTTCATGTGTTCAATGGCAATCTCCAGCTTCTCATACTTCTCTCTGAAGCACTTGTAAGCTCTATTGATATAATAGGTTATTGTGTCTTTTAGACCCCTTAAGGAAGCAGTTTTCTCCTTCAGCCACACAAGAATCTCACGGGGGACCTCCTTGTTCCATTGTGTCTGGAAGCTCAGCATATTTGAGTCCATTACTGCAATGTTGACCTTCAGAATGTCTATGTTTTCCTCAGACTGTAAAGAAAAACAAAGAATATGTTATGATCATGTCAACTTCTAATGTTAAGTTCTTAATCATTACATTAAAAGCAACAGTATATTCTAATATTGTAATAGTAATAAATTCTAATATTCTCTCACAACAATAATAAACTCTTACTTTGTATTCACTAAAAAGTCTTCCTGTATGTTGGGTCAAGCTCTTGCTCTGCAGCTGAAGACCAAGGAGTCCAGCAGATGGGGAAGACACAGACACAGTAAGACCCTCTTCAGCATTACCAGTAAGTTTGTGGTGGAGCATAAATTTCACATCTGGCAGATTGACTTTAGCAGAATTTGAAAAAACAGCCTTAGAGACTTCTGTGTTGTACTCAAGAAGTCCATTATAGCTGTCTTCAAAATATTTATGCTCTACATTCAGGTTGGTAAGCAATTTCATCCCTGAATTTCTGTTTAGTGCGGTCTTGCCACTGGTCTTGCCATTCAAAACATCAAACTCTGAAGTTAAACGAGTTTCAAACTGAGCAACAATTTCATCCTGATTCAGAACCTCAGCTTTGGTATTCATGGTGATCATAGCTGTTTTAACAGAGAACTCATAGGTCAGGTCTCCCATGACAGGGATCATGATTGATTTCTGAACATTGGGAAGGGTGATCTTTGCAAAATAAGGACATTTGGATGTGGTTTTGGAATTGAAGTCAGGTGCAAAAATTGGTATTTTGATTTTGCTAATAATACTATTGATAATCGGCTCCATGTTAATCATCTCAGGGTTCTTCACATACTTAAACGTTACATCCATATCAAAGGTCTGCTGAGGTGTGATCAAGATTCTTTTAAGGCCTGTGTCCTCCCATAAAGAAAATCTTTCTACGTATGGCGTTTCCTTGTTAATTAATGGGACCGTCATTTTAGGAATATCGATTGGCAAGGTCAGAACATTAAGGTCAGCTTCGCCGTTAGCTGATGCAGAAATACGAATTTCCTTCTCAGCATTAGCCATAGTGATGTAATGAGAGTACTTGTACTGATTGAACCTAGCAACACCGGTCCAGCTGGCCTGTTGCACAGTGGGGCTCAGAGTTAAAGACATGTCATTCTGCAGATCAACTTTCCCGGACAGCTTAAAGGGAAGCACCAGCTTGGTGTTCTTCTTGTTCTTGGTGTCAAAGATGATTTCAAATGGCATAGCCTTGAAGTTAACTGAGTTGGAAATGGTTCCCTCAACTTTGCCAATCAGTTCAGCAGTGTGGGACCCACTCAGCTCTATCATGAGGTTCTTTGCATTCAACTGCCCTTTAACTGCAGCAATGCTGTTCTTGATGAATGGAGTTTCTGTCTCAGAATGCACATTAAACTTGATCTGAGTCAAACCAACAATCTCAACATCCATTTTCTGCTTCATCTTGATAAGACTGCTATCTGTGTCACTACTGAAGGTCAGTTTGGAGGATTTTACATTCATCACAATCTCCAAGTCACTTTTGTGGGTTCCTTCATAAGCCAAATCATGAACAGAGTATTTTCCTTTGCCGTCATTTCCAAGGGTGAGGGTAATGATTCCAGACTGTAGCTCAGCAACAGCCTTCTGGGTCATTCTGGCTTCACTGAAGATGTTGGCCACTGGCATGTTCACACTGTGACTGTAGGAGGTCTCCATGGTACCTGAGAATCCATTCTTTGTGCTCAGGAATGTACTGCTGACAAAGTCTGCAGTGTATGGGTCTGTGGTTGCCTTGGCGGTGGTCTGAGAAGATGCTTGGGCTAAAGTGCCACTAATA
This sequence comes from Chromobotia macracanthus, assembly GCA_036877525.1. Classification (NCBI taxonomy): domain Eukaryota; kingdom Metazoa; phylum Chordata; class Actinopteri; order Cypriniformes; family Botiidae; genus Chromobotia; species Chromobotia macracanthus. The sequence continues at coordinate 2,128,386 of JAZGTH010000025.1, forward strand.
GACAAAGATCCCATGTGATCAAATGAGAAAGCCATATGATTGCCTTTTACTGTTTCGGTCAGGGACAGATCATTTATTCTTGGGATTTTAAGGTCAGCAGTGGCATCAAAGGTATAGGCCAAGAGATCAATAGGAGTGTGGAACTGGGAATTCAGGATGGCAGTGAACAGAGCAGACTCATCTGTTGAGTTCCTCAGTTCAGCAGTGGTCTTCAAAGAGTGCTCAGAGGCTCTAATTGCAAACTCACCATTCAGCATTCCAAAGCAGGGGACTCTGCTTAGGTCAGTGGCCATCTGCCTTACTTCATCAGCTAAGGTGTTATAGTCAAAATCAATAATTTCATTGACTCTGGTATATAGTTGTTTTGTCAGCTCATTCACCTGTCCAAAGAATTTTTTAAACAGTGGTTTTATGTCAAAAGATTTTACATAACTTGCAGCTGATTGCATGGATTCCCGTATTTTATATTGCTTCATTAGGTCCACAGCATCATCAATGATCTTCTTTACGATTACCTCAATCTTATATTCTTTTAAAATCTCATCGACTCTGTACCAGATTTCATTTATCTTGCTAATAATGCCAGTTCTTTGGTCCAAATTGTCAAACAATTGCCTAATGGGTTCCAGGTTTATGTCAATTTCTGATACTACTTTTGTCACGTACATGGGAATAAACCTGATACCATCATGAAACATGCTGAAATCAAAATTTTTAATTACCTCCAAAAGTTCATTAATTTTGCTTTGGAGGGTGGCTGTAATGTCATAATTACTATTGATATCATTAAGCATGTCAATGCTACGATCTTTCATGGTAAGAACAGCAGTTTTGATCTCTTCAGTCAGATCAGGGAGCCTCTCAGTGAAGGGGAGAGAAATAACATGACTGTCGCTGTTCTTTTTGTATTTCAGAGCACCTGAGATGGAAAATTCCTGATTGTCATTATTGAAGAAGTTGGTGGACACAGTGTCTAGCAATACAATGCCCATGTTCTCTGGAGTGTTAAAGATATCCAACGTATGGCCAAAAGCGTGGTCATTCAGCTTGGACTCCAACTTGATGTTCAAATTTTGCTGCTGAGGAGTGACAGCACTGGTTATTTCATTCTGGAAGTTAGTTTTAATGGAGTTTTTATTGTTCAGCTGGTGGGAGGTTGAGGTCTTGTATTGATGCTTATATGAGAAAGACTTAGGCTCAGCACGTAGCAGCAGCATGCTGTTCACCTCACCACTGTGTTTTCCGTACAGGATGAGCTCTCCATCAGAATTGAAGGAGCCCTCAATGTCCACTCTGAAAGGTTCCGCTTTGGTCAGGATGTTGCTCTCTAGTCGAAGGGAGGGAGAGCTGAAACGCACCTCATTGTTGAACTTTGAAGACAATGCAACAATCTCAAGCTCAGAGCTCTGAGTCATTTGAGTGCCCAAAAGTTTCCCAGTGCTGCTGCACTTTGCAGTGGCTGTCTGGTCAGCATATGTGATCTCATACTTATGTCTCAGTTCCTCTTCACCAAAGGTTCCCTTCAGAGTTCCAGTAAGTTCCACCTTGTAGAGCTCTGCCTTCATCTGTGCATCATTAATGAAGTTGACACCAACCACCTTGAGATCATTGTTGACATTTAGAGATGCTGTAAAGTCACGTATGTCCACTGCGATGTTGTGCTTGTAGAAGTTGTTCTCATTCAGGAAGTTGTCAGACTCTGAGCGAATGGTCAGAGATTTGAGGGTCAGTTTCAGAGAGTCTGTGTTTTCTATTTTCATCTCCTGAAGTGATGCAATTAAGTTGTTGGAGAGGTTCAGACCCTCTTCATTCAACTTGATGGTGATCCTGTTTCTAGTGTTGGCATTGAAGATGTCACCCTCATACATGCTGTTTAAATATACCTCAGAGCTTGAAAGTCTTCCCTCAACTTTGAGCTCAGCACTGTTCTCTTGGACTGCTCCCTTCGTAGATACAGACATTGCAGCACCAGAGGTTGCAATGCTACCATGGAAAATGTTTTCAAAGGTCACAGAGCTAACCTGAGCATTGGTGGTACATGTAGTGGTCAGACCATCCTTGTTGAAAGACAGGGTGCCCTTGTGGGAGGCACGGTTGGCAGCAAAGTTGATGCTGGAATCAGTATTGAGTTCCACACCCCGAGTATTCAATGATCCAGCAAGCAGGGAGAAAGCTCGGTTTGTGTTGTCATCAACCTCGGACTCAATCCTAATAATGGCTTCCGTCATGGTTGCAGAGAAGTCTACCAGGTGGCGAAGTGTGCGCTCAGCAGAGGTTTGCTGAACTGGGTGATTGACGATGTTAGTGTTTGACTCAAATGAAACTTTTCCATTTGCTGCTGCAGCTTTCATCTTGTTTCGGATTTGGAGAACAGGAGAGCTCACCCTGAAAGAGGATTCAGCTCTTGCCTCTCTGCGTTTGGGCTGTAGTAGGAAAGTTTGGGTAGCAACTGTCGTGGCAGACAATGGACCTACTTTCAGCGATCCATCAAGATTTCCATCACCTGTAATTTCAGAAGTGAGAGAGGCTTGGGCTGTGTACTCTAGGGACATCTTCATACCCAGAGGGCTGGAAGCTTCAATCTTGTAATTTCCTGTTGTCTTCACTGCATCTTTAATTGTGGCTGTTTCTTTTAGGCTGAAGCGTGCATCTACGAGTTTATGGTTCAGAGAAGAACTTAATTCAAACTTTGCTGTGTCCTCTGGCATGTCAGCAATTTGGGCAGCTCCTGCAGGTAACAGATATGGTCATTATTTAATTGTAAAAATGACAGATAAAAATATCAACAACCAATACCGCTCAAACCTAAAATAACATTTATGCATAGGTTTACCTTTCAAAGTGAAGGCAAGAAATTCCACAGGGCTGTTGGCAACAACTGTGTAGTTTGCAATATAGGTGGGCTCATTGACAGTTTTGTTACCACCAGAGAAAGCAACCTCCATGTCGTAGAAATTACTGCTGATTTTTCCAGATACTTCTACCATTCCGAGGAGTGGCACTGAGAGGTCATAGCTGGACGGGATAGAGAAGGTAGGTAGATTGAACTCTTTAGATGGCAGCATTATGCCAATCTGTGGCATAGCCAGATCAGGGGTGGCCATAGTAGGAGGGATTCTTAGATCCTTAGATGTCTTTCCACCAAGAGGCAAGGGAATGCTGACTGTGACACGATCCTTGTTGAACTTGTATTTGAATGTGCTCTCACTATAAATACAATAAAGATGATGTTGATTGGTTATTTCCCATTTGTAGTTTTTGATGTATAAAAAGTGAGAGAGGTTAGCTTAAATCTTACGTGTTCATGAACACCCTCTCAGGCATAGATGGAATAATTAGTTCTGGAATGTTCTCTCTAAGGTTCTGAAGGTAGGACATGTCAGCAGAAATTTTGTCCACCCAAATGAGGTAAGCCTGTAAGAGGATTAAACATGCATCCACATATTTAGCAGGTATATGAAAACTGTTTTTGAATGCTTTGCTTTCATAATTAATTTAACTAATAAATCAATTTGACAAAATTGCACAGAATCATACCTCCCAGAGTTTTGCATAAATGTGACGCAGCTTCATATCAGTCTTGACAACTTTATGCTCCATGATGTCGTCAAAGGCCTGTTGCATTTGGCTCTGAAGAGACGCTGTATTCAATAGCTTGTGGACCTCAGAGTCCATGTCAGACTTGAGCTGAACTTTCATCTCGTCATCAGCTGTTATATGAACAATTTTAAATCATCTTTGAGGTTTTAAGTTTTAAGTGATTTTTTGAGTTTTAATGATTTTTCCCACAATAATATTCAAGAGTGTGTAAAAACCTCTCTAATACCATATTGGAAGGTGATCTTCTGCACAGAGGATGTCTCTGGTAGCTTGATATTACTCTTAAGTTCCAGAGTCAAGTCTTCAGCATGGGTCAGGGTGGCAGAAAGTGTGGCCTCTGTGTTGAGTGAGGGTACAATCAACTGAGCTTCCAGCAAACCATCTTTCATGGCCTCAAGCCTGTTATTAGTAGAAAAGGGAACTTTAGATGATTCATACCACAGGTGCACATTTGAGGTACACATCTGAGTATAAAACCTAGAATTAGTCAAACCTGATTTAATTCTTGTATTCAAAAATGAAATAATGGTGTGTAAAAGGGACACATAAAAATCTATTTGCAAGTGATTTGGATCTGTGCTTACTTGGCACGGCCGATGAGGGAAAGCTGGGGAATGTTTTTGTTGGTGATATCAATGGTGATTTTCTTTTCCTCAGAAGAGCTGTCAGGGAAACCAACCTTGACTCCGGCCTCAACATCATAGTCAGGGATCTCGATGCTGGTAGTTAACATATTCTTGTTCCGGTTGTACTGAACAGCGGCAGTTGCCTCAGTGGGCTCAGCACCTTATGATTAGAACAGAGAAAAATTATTATTCACCTGAACGTACAGCAGAAAATCAGAATATCTCGATGTGGATTGACAGAACATGAAATCTGAATTTAAAAGTGTGGTCATGATTTAAAATGGTTGTTAGGTATACATGCCTTCTGCTCTCAGAATCATTTTTAGAGAATCAACCTTGTGGCTTCCTTCCTTGTTAGAGACCTCGTAGACAAAGGTTGCAGTGTACTCAGTGACTTTACCAGTGGGCTGAATAGTCACACCAAAACTGTGGACAAGCAACAGTGTTCATATAACATCTGATGTATGTTGGAAACAGATGAATGATTATCTTTTTCATTCGAGAAGTTTGACTCCTACCCAGACTCTCCATTGAGAGGAAAGTATGGAGAACTTCCTCCAGCTCTAGAGTTGAGAATACTGATGCAGTAGCTGATGCCAGAGAAAAGAGGGTTGCACAGCGCAATGCCTGTGTTGTCACCTGTGTCAGGCACAACAGTGACCTGGGATTTGGACACCATCACTAGCTTGTTGCTGTTTAAAAAAACAACAAGAGGTTTTCCATCATGTCTTTGTTTAAACAGCTAAATGACCTAAATGACAAGCTTGTTGGAAGCGGCCTGTACATTAAAAAAAACGAGTACATACAAGTATGTTTCAGATAATATACAAAATCTACCTGGCCCTGAAGAGTTGGGTAGTGTCCTTGGGTGCAGGGATAGACAACTTTATCTGACCGTTGCTCATGGTCACCTTGGCATTGAGAGAGCTCTCATGGAACACATCTGTGTGCATTTCCACAGCAGAGGCAACAAACTTGGGCATCTGGATTCCCATGTGGGTGACAAATTTGACTCCCATTGAAGGTGAGAAAGACAGTTCATGCTGTGAAGAGTAAAGCAATGAGTAATGTGTAAATAATTCCATATTTGGCAATGGATCATGATAGTAATCATGTTCTGTATTTAATACCTTGCCAGGCTCCATACTCAGACCACCCTTTACTCCAGGTGCAAAGGTTCCAGACATAGCGAACTTCAGCGGGAACCCAGAGGCTGTTGGCAGGGAGAACTCATTATCCATAAAGATGTAGTGAGCAAAGATGCTCTGATCTCCAGACATCAAGGCCTTTGCAACCTGAAATGAAACAGGAAAATATATATATATATATATATATATATATAGTATTCTAGAATTTTAGACAGCAAATCTAAAATACCATACACATTTTAGCGTATGCCATACATAAGCATAGCGTTTTTTGATATATAAGAGTACTGCATATACATACCCAAGCAGGTGAGAACTTGAGGGCCTGAATGTATGTGGCCATCCTGTCCACAATGGCTAACAGTTCACTGGTGCTCTTGATGTATCCCAGCTCATGTCCCATGATCCTCAGGTAAGCCATGGCCTCTGGGGAGTCCTGGCTGTACAGGTCCTTAGCAAGCTTGTTGAAGTTGCGAACCATTTCCCTTACGATGTTCTCAGGAACCTGTCAAACACAGTCTTAATGTTAGCCTACAAGATATTTTTGCATCAAATGCAATGACATATAATGCCAGTCATTTTAGTTGGATTAGGCATTGGATAGCAGTACCTGTCTCTTAGTCTTCTCTGTTCTCAGAGGCTCAACCCACTCCTGCAGAATCTCATTGATTTTATTTGGCATCTTGTCTCCAGCCCAGTACATTGCTTTGGAAATGGTGTCAGGGAAGAAGCCATTGCTTCCAAAGATAGCCTCAACAGTTGGCTCAAATCCCTTGCCCTCCATGCCAAACTTGGTGATGGAAAACACAAACACAGGTAAAAATAAATAATTTGAATCACAACTATTGAGTTTTACAATTAATTAATTACAAGTATTTTAATAAGGTTTGCACAACTTTCCTACCTCTATGAAGTCAAGGTTGAAGCCAAAGGCCTTCAGGGTTGTCTCAAACATAACTTCCCTGGGCAACTGGCTGCTAGGATCAAAGATGATGCTACCCTGTGTGCTAGAGCCCATGGCCTCTTTTCCTGGCATAAATGCATCCATCTTATAGTTGCGAGAGAGCTGAGTGTAGTTAGAATGGGTAAGCACCTCGTTCTGCATTACCTCAGCTATTCTTTTGCCCAACCTGGAAGGGGAAAAATTACAGTATTAAGGAGAGGATAAAGAGTAATCTAAAGAAAACTTGTAAGTTGGATAACTAAGCAAAATACATACTCTTGAATTTCAGGGTCTTTGGAGTGAATAATGTTGTAGACATGGGAGGCCACAAAGGACTTGACTTGAACATTCTGATCCTGGTTAAGGATCTTTTTCACAACCTCTAGGTCGCTTGCCTCAGGCTTTCTCATTAAAATGAGATATGCGGCCAGTCTTTTCTGGACAGCACCCTTGCCATAAAGGGCAACTCTCTGAATGTTGGAACGGACCTGAGTAAAAAGAGAAAGCAAAGACTTTGGAGTTTTGGTTTTCTCATTAGGATAGTTAAATAGTACCTATGAATAGAGGTGCATCATTGACATAACACACAGTTAACACACAGCTCAAGAACAATGTAAATTCTCAAACATGTCTGCGGACACGTACATCAGGAGTCACAGACATGTGTCTTAAAGCCTGGATGGCAGCCAGCTGGACAGACAGGGTGGTGGTAGGCTGTCTCATGCACTTAAGCAGGATGGTTTTCAGATTGGGATCAGCTGTTTCCATAGCCTCACCCATGTTTCCAACAACCTAAAGGGGACAGATTAAAATAATATAATTTCTCTGAATTGTGTGAATTAGAGAAGGGCTTTTTTAAAAGGATTTGCTCAGGCATACACACCCTTAGGGTCATGTAGGTCAGTTCCTTGTCTCCAGAACAGTCAGCACCCAGAATGGAGGTGATAAAGTTGTGTACCTCAATGATCTCAGAGGTGAGCTGACCCTCAGCTTGGAAGTGCCTAATAAAAGACACATTCTTAGCTACTGTGGAAATACACAGTATAAAAGTACATTTTTTCTGTTAAGTAAGGGATTTATTTAGTTAAATGTGAATCAGACTTTGCTGAAAAGACCAGCGTAACTGGTAATGAGGATATGTTGTAATTGGAAGCTGATATCCTCACCAGGCTTCTTAATTAGCTTAAGTAACACGCCTAATTTTCTTGCCACTAGCTTGTAGGTAGATTGTGTGGGTAGACCTGCTATGTTTTGCTGGTGATTATCATAGCCATGTTGTCAGCAATTAATTAGTACTAACCAGCATAAATCTTCTGGACATAAAAATCATAAAACATTGCTCTATGCTAGTATTTTCAGCAGAGTAGTTAAAAATAGTCGGTCTGGAAAGTTTACAGTTATTAGGAAAAATTTGCTTACCTCCTTACAACATTGCTGAGAGCATACATGACTGGTTTGCTCTGCCTGGTCTGGGCAATCTCTAGAATGTCCTTCACCAGGAGGCCAGTGGGGCTGTGCATCATTCCCAGAGCATAGACTGCAGCATCTATCTCAATGGCATCAGAGTCAAAAGTCTTGAGGATACTGAACATGGAACTTCCGCACTCTGGGGTTCCACACTGGGTCAGGGCCTGCCAGGTCAAGAGCTTGTCTTCCTTCACCATCTGGATGGTAGCTTGCTTCAGGACTTCAACCTCCAGGCCGCGGAGCTCAGACACCATCTTCTGGAAGGTGCTTGCCCTCTGGTTGCCATGTGGTTGTTCATGCATGGATTTCAGTTCTCTAAAGGTCTTCAGCAGAGCATCTGAGGTCTGGATTGGGGTCATATCTCGCACAGCCTCCAGAACCAAGTTCTTGCGATCAACAGAGCCTGCATAAAAGAGGGAAGATGATATGTAATTAAGTCAGTATGATAAAATACATGCACTATAGTTTTTAACTCTGTAAATCTAATCTTTAATTCATAGATTCACACAGAAAGTGAGAAAACCTACGGGGAGCAAAAACTCTATCGTTGATCTTGCTGGTTCCTTGAAGAGTTAGGGTTTGCCTCACAAGGGAAAAGATCCCATATTCATTTCTGCAGACAGGGAACCAGAATTTAATTTCTAGATATTCCACTTAAATACACACACATGGCATCGGCAACAGAAAAGTGATGTCAGTATCACTCACTGGTAAGACAAGGGAAGGAAGATATGCTTCTCTGTGCATGTGGCTGAGGTCATGTGCTTCTTCTGGTTCTCAAATTTATAGTTGCAGGACTGGGTGCTGCCAATCAGCTTGGACAGAGGGTATTGCTGTTGATAAACAGATATAATTTATATAATTAATATAGTAATAACAGATCTAACTTTTTGTCCTGGCCAGTCTATGTGCTATCATAATTTGTCAATATTGATTAGAGATGTCTTGTCTAATTGTTACCTAATTGTGTAAACATATTAGGTAATTAGTGTAATCCCCTTTGGCCAAAATTACATTTAGAATAAGAAAGTTTATGAAATTACAGTAATTATAAACTAAAAATCCATGATTTCTGTCTTTCAATACAGAGTATGATGCAGTGTGAACATCTCACCAAACCAGTGATGATGGCGAGAGGGCTGTAGTGGCTCCTTTGAGTTTTGAAATGATCACATCCAGACAGATCCCTGGTGATGGTGACATCAGTGGCAATATCTTCCCTGGTGTTGACTTTCACGTCAGTGGCACAGATTCCATGGACAGTTGCCTAGATCAATGAAATAATGTAATCTCAATTGAGTAAACCTTTTGAGTAGCAATTCAAACACTGTTACAAATCTCCTTTCAGTCAATGGATTAAAGATCTTATGGACCATCTAGCATTATACTGGTGGATCTCAAACTGTAGGCTGATCAGGGGAACAGAAGGAAAATCACACATACAGGGCATAATTTGGGTACTTAATGTATTTTATTGTTTTTCCAGTATAATGCAGAGAAATGAAAAATCTGCATAAATAAACAATAAACGCATTTTCTTTCTTAAGGGGAAAGACAGCGCTCTAACTATCTGTGCAGGCACAAGTCAGAACATCACAAACCCAAAGTCATAAGAACTTATATAAAGTTCTTATGACTTTATATATTAACATCAGACATGCTAAAAAAGTTGTGGTGACGACCCCTAAATAGTGTAATGATTGAACATCCTCAGCTGTCTAATGCGGCATAAAATTACTTCCATTCACTTCATCTTTTCCATTCGTGTCAATCCGGGGTTTTTAAAATGCACCCTGCAACCACTGCACACTATTTAAGGCGGAAAATTGCGTGAATTGGAAAGCAGGGCATTTCTTTCAATCAACATGTCTTACAAATAAACAGAGTAGTACACAGTAGTACACGCAACATTGGCTGTAAGTTATCTTGTTTAAAGTAGTATTCAGAAACGTTGTTGATAATTAAAGGGCCTGTTGCCTTTATAGGCCTATAGTTCTATAAAAGCCATAGCGAAATTCATTTATAAATAAATGATAAATAAATAACACTTTCATAAAATCATAAAAATTATGAAAATAAAAAAGTACAGGTAATATTTTATCATGAAGTTTGCTCAGGTCAAGATGACCAAGTTCTTCAGGGGAACTTATTATTCCAGATAAGAAGAATCTGATCTTATCTGCTCAGTTATTAAGAAGTCCATGATGACATTGCCTAAGACTTAAATTAAGACAATCTCATCTGTACAATGTATAATAGAAAAACAATTAATCCCTTTATTGATTAGGAAATGAAAAGTAATGTTTTTGTACCATGTTTTGGCTCTGCTCCTTCTCCATGACAGGCACAACAAGAGTGGAGATGATACCCCTCTTGAAGTTCAGGATGTCAGTTTCATCACCCTCAGGGTAGAGCGTCACACCCGTCTCACCTTCAACTACAAACTTCAGTACGTTCCTGCTCAAAGAGAAATGAGAGCCATTGAATCCATGTTGTTGCTTGTTGTAAATTATTGTAAATTATGGATAAAATGTCAGTTCCAGGTCACTTTTAAAAAAAACCCTTTTAAAAACTTATTTTTAATTCAACGGCTAGTTCATATTTCACCAACTGATCCACACAGGTGGATCTGTGTGTTAACTCTGTTAGCACTTGTTGAAGCTGTGTGAGCCAGCCTGATAACCTTTACTTTTAAAAGCAGTTTTGGAATATAAATTACACAGGATGTTTGTATAATTTAGCTCCTGAGCTGCTGTGCGCAAATATCCTTCATTTTCAGACAGATTCATTTGCAAATCTAGTAATATTCTAATCTAGGCCCCAGTTCTCACTAACTGTGAGGTGACACTCAGACATACTTCTCCATGGCAGCTTGGAAGATCTGGGCTTCAGCAACAGGTTCATAGTTGGGTGCCCCATCAGAGTTGAGTCCTACGACCTCTGTCAGAGAGCACTCACTAGTGCGCAGCTCAAAGCTGCATGCCTGGGGTACATCGATCTCAACCTATGAATGGAGGGGAGTTATTTACCTTGAATAAATCTTAGATATATTTTATAAAACAGGGGGAAAACTAGTATAAAAAGACAAAGCAGAGTAAAACTAGACCCAGACTGGAATATTATATTGAAAATTTGAGATGTGAGACGTTATTTCTTAAATATGTAAATGTACCTTGCAGGAGACTTTGGGGCCATTCGTGAGAGGGGAGGTCCCCTTCACACCATTCTGGATCTCTGCTTCATACTGATACGTGTATTTTTTGTAGATCTTAAATCGTTTAGAAACTGCACATCAAATGAACACAAGGACAATGGCAGAATGATATTTCTGAAACAATGAGCGGCTGTATGATCACTACTTCATAATGATTATCATTGTATTGTTTTCTAGTCAAAATGTCCTTAACATATTCAACACAAAATAGATGAATCTAATAAGCACACGGAAAATGTAAGATATTTAGAGAATATATATTCAATATATACCTTGTCACATATTTTTCCTAAAGGTATTTATCAGATACATCTAACAAGATTTAATGGTGCTGTAAGGACACAGTTTTATCTAATCAGGGTAAGCATTAAGAAATCTGGACTCTGACATTTGGACTCAGTTCAGACAGGCCCAGTTCAGACTGGTGATGACATTTATTACAGGTTCAAAGTAACTGACAACAAGGAAGGTACAGTAAGTCCAGTAGATAAAGGGTACAAATAAATAGTAGGGATGCTTCTAAATGTTTGAGACTCTAATACAAATAACATTATTTCACAAAAACACAGGAAATAAAAGTACTTACGATGACACTCTGGATGAGAATTGGACTCAGTCTCTTGCTCTGGAAGTCATGACATAATGATATTTTTAAAATTGATACAATAAAAAACAACTTTAAAAACTGCATAATACACGAAACAAAAACGTAATGGCATAAAATCATGCTACAAGGGCAAAATGATATACACTGTGATATAACAGGATGAAGTGGAATTAATTCAGTGAATCTACAGTTTTATAGATTTTATAAGGTCAGGTTTTATATAGGTTTTATAGTTTTACAGAACTATTGTGAAGAAAATGCACAGGTAGGTTATACTTACGAGCCAAGGCATAAGTGCCAAGAAGCAGCAACAGACAGAGCTTCATACTCCCCATGCTGGGACAGAAGAAGCTCAGAGACTAAAGCGAGTCCTCCTTCACACTGAGACTGATGCTGCTCCTCTGGCTTACACTTCTTATACTCAGCCACCTTAGGGGGTTAAGCAAAGGTTACAACAGGTCCAAAGTTCTGTCAGCCAGTGTGGCAGGCCAAAGGCAAAGACAGTTTCATAAACAACACCCAAGACTTGCCCGTCAGCACTGGGACTGATGGGCCTCACTGATTGCATTGACATAACATCAGCTACAGCTGTTAGTCACTCTAGATTGATTTTTTCTTTCATGCAAATCCTGACACAGGCTAAAGGTTATTTATGGTTTTGTCTGAGGACCAGACAAGCTGACTTGATAAAACTGTGACTGTGTCTTTTTGTAAAATCTGTGTTAAAACAATTTTTTTCTGAAATGATTTCATCAAAAAGATTTTTATATTAATAAAAGTTTACATGCATAAAAACCAAGTATAATCTTTCACAGAGCATCCAAACACGTTGTCAAAGCTGGCTAGATTAAATCATAATAAAGCAAATAAAGAGCTGAAGAGGTTTGAGGGGACTGCACTGCAACAACTTGTTTTGTTTTCCATTAATGATATCTGAAACATTCTTAGATTTAAAACAAGATCAAAATGGTGTAACGCAATAAGACCCTCTAAATTTCCTTAAATTAAATTAAACTACCACAACAACAATGAATAAACCATAAAGGAAACCAAGCCAATAGAAAAAAAAATACAAAGCAAAATAACGGCCTCTACGGGTGCTGTGTCATGATACTGTATTCACAGTGAGCAGCTGTTTGGCGTCATACACGTTCATGTCATGAATATTAACAGAACTGGAACACTGCACATTGACCAATCAGCATCCAGGACCAAAATGCAGTTTTATAAAATCTCTCTCAGTCTCTTAGATGGACGTCCTGAATAAAATCACATCCCAGCAGTAACTACCATGGAGTATACTGAGTCATGTTCTAATCACAATTATTGCCAAGGAACATGTCCTCTCCCGATTTACAACCTTTATCATGTGAAACCAAGTCAGTGTGCAAAAGTTCACAGAACATTTAGGATCCCACATGGACTGTGTTCAGAATTATCTACCCCTAATTATCTACAGTAACATTAGAACTGAACCTGGATCAGTAAATAGGTAATAAAACTATGTGCTGACTTGCTGAGAATGTTATTTAATTTCTAAACTTAAAATGTAATTTATCACAAGTCTCAAAATGTTTTATTATATTATTATTATTTTATATATTATTATTGTTTTATAACACTAAACCTTTTAGAATCATGGTTTCAAAAGCTATGTTTAAAAGCTATGTTTATTCAAATGGCAGCTTGTCTGATCAGAAGCTAACATAACAGCCCTGCTGAATTCTGTGAGGCAGCTGATCAGGGCGACTTAAGACGTGTTGCTCTCATCATTTGTGTCAGGTCACTGAGAGAAGAGATAACTTAATCAGAGGACTACACCATCAAGAGTTACATAAGAGCAGCTGACACCAAACACTGAGAAGCTCTCTTCTTCTGCAATGCAATTGTTTCCTCTGAGAAACATATCCACATATCACGGCATGTACAGGACAAGCACATATCAGTGTTTTTAAGTCTAAAACAGAATGTGTGCAGCGGAACAGGCAGTGGATATTACCATCCAATGCTTTTACACAGACAGCAGGGAAAGAGCATGATTAGATCAGCTCAAATTCAATCAAAAAATGTCTACACTGTATGTGAACACAATGCATAAAATATCTTAAATAAAAACACAATTTCACATTTTCAATTAGCATAACATTTAATTAGCACGTTATTCAGACGTTTTTGTTTCCAAACACAGTGAATGAACATACATTTGAAGGAATTGTTCACTTAAAATGGAAATGAAGTCAATCTGACTCACTCTCATACGATGTGACTTTCTTTCCTTTATGAAACACGTTTCTATTTTATGGCAGAATGCAGTTGCGTTCAGAATGAAAGAATTGGGTTTCTTTCAGTTCAGTTCAGTGTAAACTGAGCCACATGACACAGGGAGTTTTATTCATGTTTGTCCACACTGGCTCATGAATGGAGCTTAACCTTCATACTGGAAGACTCGCTTTTTTGTACGCTTTCAAACAAGAGTTTGTCAGGCAAACATTAAAAGTTTTCTTTACAAACCTGTTTTCTATTGAAAATATGAGCTTATTACTGCAGTTTTATACATTTATTTTTCATTTTAATTTAAGGAGTCCCTTTTAAAGGCATGTTGGCATGTTTTTCCAGAAACAAAAGTCTTTTCACATCCTGATAGCAATCACTTAAAAAAAGTTGTATAAAAAAATATTATATATATATAACTATTATATATATATATATAATAGTTAGTTTAGTGTAAATATATACAATTTTCTCAAACCCCTGTAGAATTCAAACCTTCAGTAAATGTGTAAATAAATGCATGTAATAATAATAAATGTGTAAATGAATGCATGTAATAATAATAAATGTGTAAATGAATGCATGTAATAATAATAAATGTGTAAATAAATGCATGTAATAATAATAAATGTGTAAATGAATGCATGTAATAATAATAAATGTGTAAATGAATGCATGTAATAATAATAAATGTGTAAATGAATGCATGTAACAATGATAAATGTGTAAATGAATGCATGTAATAATAATAAATGTGTAAATGAATGCATGTAATAATAATAAATGTGTAAATGAATGCATGTAATAATAATAAATGTGTAAATGAATGCATGTAATAATAATAAATGTGTAAATGAATGCATGTAATAATAATAAATGTGTAAATGAATGCATGTAATAATAATAAATGTGTAAATGAATGCATGTAATAATAATAAATGTGTAAATGAATGCATCTTGTGTGGAGGAAAAGGAGCAGATTGGGTCTGAATGCAGTGGCAGGATGTCTGCCTGTAAGCAACATGTGTATGACATGGAAACTGCCCGATTATTTATATTTCTGTCTGTATTTATGATTTATGTTTGTAAACTCTTTCTTTTAAAGAAATAATGCATTTCTCCACGAGGTGATGCTGTTTCCCATGACTATCAACCACACATGTGTCAGTCCCCATGAAGACAAACACGGTTAACAGTGCAAGCGCGGCTCCAGGTGCCTCAGGTGTTCAGGTCACCTGTACAGCATGTCCTCATGTGTCTGTCTTCAGAGTTCATGTCCCCATCTGACGGCCCGAGCCCGGCTGAGACCCGCACGGGTGACAGTGTGTCCTCCCGTCCTGTAGTGGTGCATGAACACTTAAACAGGCCCCATGTGAAGTCTGTAGAGAATATCCTGCTGTGAACTTCACAGCTGATATGTGTTTGTTTGTTTCAGTCTTATTGAAACAAACACTGTAAGATATCAAAATATGGCAGCCCAACAATAACACAATAAAGACTGGAGCAGGTAAAGGACAGTACGACCTTTTAATAATCCCTCACAATCTTCACATAATACACACATCACCGTATGAAACAAAGCCACAAATGATAGCTCACTACGGTTAATATCTTTAAAATATAAATACAATTAACTCTGTAGTTAATAAGCAGCTGAACAGCATTAATATAGCATGTTGCATGTGAAAGTCATACAGTATTTGTGAGTATGAGTCTGTCCACGTTCTGAAGACAACAAGAAGAAATAAATGCCCTGATGTGCATGACCGTCAGCCCAGATCTCCCCAGTATATACTGCAGTACCAACATGGCCCATATTCATCAAGTATTAATGTACGTCTCTGACTACACACCACCCGTGATTGTGTGTAAATTTTCTTTGCCACTTTCACAAAGGCACAGACTATCAGACTGATGACAGAGGAGAGAGTAACCATACATTAACCTGCCCGATTACATTTACTGTCTGAGCCCAAAGCACTTCTGTAATTCTGAGCAATGATTAGATTGTACTGCTTGATTGAATAGTAAGAAATAGCGAATCTGATTACATTTTATTGCTTATTTGTTACTATCACTTTGTGTAGGGAGACAAGCATTTTGGCCTATATTTGTTTTGATTATTCTGAAGGCCTGCTTGTCATTGGTCTACAAAAATTTCGAGCAAATGGTGAAATCCTTTGGTGGTCATAATCAACAGATTTCAGATGATGAAAATGTGTTTATAAAGATGAGCGATTGTAACTAACTGAGAGTGTTTTGCAGTATTAAACTTACAGAATAGTTTTAATAACTTTTGTGTTAAACGTTTCTCATTCTTTTGTCAATATTTCTGTTATGACATCATACTTAAGAGCTTCACTTTGGTTCTTTAAAGCACTAGAAGTACAATATTTTTAGAAAACAGTATTTCTATAAAGAATTTTTAGAGAACTTGTGGTAAGAAATTTTCTTTTGGAACTGCTTTGCAAATTTAGTTCTGGGTTCATTGCAAGAACTTGTACATATATGGTTCTCTAAAGATCTTGACAATGAAAGGTTCTTCCAAGGTTCTCATATGGCATCAGACCCTTTTTGGTTTTAATCTGAACCTTTATTTTTAAAAATAAACTAGACTATATTCTTTTATGTTTATCTACAAAGTAAGCTTCTGTTTGTCTTTCAATTTATTTTTTCAAGGTCCCTGACATCTTTCGAAGTCCTTTTATTCGATATAGCAATCCATCAATAAACTCCTGTGGGAAAATAAACATATCATTAATTATTCTGAAACTACAGGCATTGGTGTATTATGTGCTATATACTGTATATATCTCATTCATTTCTTCATACCTCTTTTGGTTTGCCACAGTCCCGGAGAAGGTCCTGTAAATATAATATTACTGCTATATTAAAACAAACTGTCATCATAATTAGTGATGATCCATTACTTCTAAGTTGATGTCATTGGAAAAGTTTAAAAGAATTACAATCTTGCCCCCTTTTTAAACCTTTGAATCATCTGTTGTAACAGAGTCACTGTTGTACTCATCTGATTAAAAATTGACATTTTTAATGTTTTAAGACTCAGATTAGTAAGTGAGAACATATATATATATACATATACTGTAGTGTCAGCAACTTTCGTACCACCTGCAGTTTTGTTCTCCGCTCACAGTCGGAAAGTTCCAACAGCTCATCAATGTCAATCTCCAGCTCGGGAATGTCATCTTCCTGGAAAAAAACAGTGTGACACTGTCACATCATTTGGTGTGAAAATGTATTTTCACAAATACTTGAAGTGTGTAATTTTTGTACCACAAACAACCGAAAGGAACTGCAAACATTATAATAGCTGTCATCAGCTGCAACCAAGATAACACAAAATGTATGACTGCTAATTACAAATGTATTTTAATGTGAAAAGCAGCTGCTCTCTTTGTATTAGGAACTAAGTTAAATGTGCCTGTATCCACATTGTGTCTTTCTTCAAAAGCCATAACCGTGCAGAGAACAACTGTGTAGCTTTACAATAAATACACATTGTAAGTAAATGCCAATGCAGGCAGAATACTAACAAGCTACAAAGGAGCAGCATTTCTCAGCCTCACAATGACATGCACACACAGTTCTTTTTGTTCTTGAGTTCACCAGGCTGAGCATTACCCAGCATGCTCTCTGCCTCTGTTCTGTTCAACCCATCCCTGTGTTTGCACACTGGCACATTGATGAAACACCAATCTACAATCACAAAGACGCATCACTACCAGTGTTAATAATGTAGAGATGAATAACTTGGAGAATAATGTTTTTTAATCTCAAAATTTCAACTCTGGTAATTCATGACATCTCATAATGATGATATACAGAGAATCAAAACAGCCTTAAAGTATGCATGTGAAGTAAAACTGTTTATGCAAAAATGTATATCTAGCCTTTCAGGATGCTGAAACAAACAAAGAAAGCAAAATTTTAATAGTGCCACAATGGCTTTTACTTATAGCTGTCTCTGCATATATAGGAGAAAGTTTTGTAGCAAAAGAAAATCACAGACTTCACCTTTTCTGTTTTTTATTCTTTTAATCTTAATTTTAATTTTTAACTTCAGTTCAGTGTTCTAGGCATTTTTGAATATTTTTATTTGCACACTCATTAACTGTGTATGTGACAAATACAATCTTGAATCTTGTATGTTAACATGAATGTTATGGGAAGAGGTCTTCTTCTGGTAGAGTCTGCAGAAGTTCTCCTCAGCCTCAGGGCAGTAATGGTTATTTAATGAAGGCAACAGACTGTCATAACACCAGCCTTATTTTTTTTGGCAGCTATGCCAGAATAACCATCAACACAAAAAAACAGAAAGGTTGGAAATGGCTTAAGCTTTCTTGTGACTCTTAATTTTTTAATTTCTTCTGACATAAAACTGATCACAACTGATCAAAACTGATGTCATAAATAGTAGATTTGTATGAATTAGTAACCATTGCCTTGTGGTTTACTTTACAAGATTTAAAAAAATCATATTAAGAATAAATATTTTAATTTCTGTACCACTTCTGTATCACCAAATTGAATGTTACATGTTACCATGTAATAGGTAAAGCTATTTTAACGTTGAAAAATGATTTCAGCTTTTATTTAATATTTTCAAATACATTTTTGTTACCTTGTAAAATGCAAGATTTCAAATTCTTCCTTAGGACGTATAATCATTGTTTCCATTATTCTGGGGCCCTCAAAAGGAGCTGTGCTTTCTGCTGGCTCATTAACAGAACAGGATGAACATGTGAATAAACCCACGCTCTGTCATGTCCTCCACACACTGGAAGTTTCATTCACAGACAAAGAAACAAGTATTTCCACCAGACAATCAGAGAAAGAAATTCCCAGGACCAGCCAGGGAGAAGAGAAGCACTGTGTGGACTACTGTTCGTCATTCATTACTGTACGTCAGCTATTACTGTATATCATCCATTATTGTACTTCATCAGCTTGTGTCCAATATTATATATTACTGAGCTTCAGTGACCTTAAAAACTGTCCTTAACAGAAGATATTTATATTATATTGTAACACAAACTCACAAAACAGAATTTTATTTAAATTCAAAATAATGTTCATAAAAGTAATCTAAAATCTCATTTGTTCTTCAGCAGTTTTGCTAATGGCTCAGATATGTCAGTCAGCCAGTGATCAGCAGACTGGAGCTGCTCAGACTTTCTATGTAGTTTGCAAGAGTAACTGCGGAGGTTATAGTGAGCATGTTTATGACAAACACAATAATCACTAATCCACAAGCTTCTTTGTAGTCATTGTGCCCCTGACTTTGCATCATTATGGGACAGTCAGTGGCAGTTTTCATAGTCTAAGTAGGTCATCTTTTCACAAGAGCCTTGCTCATCTATCTATCACAGTTCTTGTCCCAGGGGAGGAAACAGGGTTCAACTCATGTAGTTCTTCTGTCATGTATCAGTTGTCTCTTTCAGGCTCTCATATCGCCACTCTAGTAGTCTGAAATAACTCTCACATCAATATTAAGTCAACACATATCTGTTTTCATAGGGCCACAGTGGAGATGTTGTAACAGAAGGTAAGTCTAACAAAACAGAGATTAGCTGCAGGGATAATATCACTTTCATAGATGACCATCACCTTCCTGAGGTGACAGTACAGTTTAAAAATAAAGAATGTAGGGGTCGAAAACAATTTTGAGAAATTAATAAAGTAAATTAAAGCAGTTTATAATCTGATAACTCCGTGACCATAATATTGGAATTCAAATGACAGAACGGTATAAATTAAATGAGCAGATTTTCTACAGTACGTTGTAACAACAGCAATGTACTTTGTCCTAATTTCCACGGCTTAGGATAAGCAGCAGACTTCTATATATGTAGCAAATAAATACTGGAATACTGTATTATAGCACACAGTGCAAACAAAAACACAGAGTTACAAACATTATAGCAAAATATATTTCAACACTCCACAGTCGCCCTGCTGTCCGGTCATCAGTGCCTCCCTCCAGTGAAGTGACGTGCCTCACCTCACAGTCAAACAAGAGATGCAATTGACTGTCGATCCATTCCTCGATGTCCAGCCTCCGCTGCAGGTCCTTGCGGTCGTACTTCACAGTCAGCTTCCCGATCCTGTGATGGGATTCACCGTCTCCCTCCTGGACTGGAGTCTGGAACATCACTCTTGGCTGGTTCATGCCTGTGAAATGCTGTCACTGGTTTCTGAAAAGACAGTATGAGAAAAACTTGAAGACAAAAGCCTCTCTCTCTCTCTCTCATCCAGCCCCCTCTCTCTCTCTCTCTCTCTTCTCCACCCTTCTCTCTCTCTCTCTCTCTCTCTCTCTCTCTCTCTCTCTCTCTCTCTCATCCAGCCCCTCTCTCTCTCTCTCTCTCTCTCTCTCTCTCTCATCCAGCCCCTCTCTCTCTCTCTCTCTCTCTCTCTCTCTCTCTTATCCAGCCCCTCTCTCTCTCTCTCTCTCTCTCTCTCTCTTATCCAGCCCCCCCTCTCTCTTTCTCTCTCTCTCATCCAGCCCCCCTCTCTCTCTCTCTCTCTCTCTCTCTCTCATCCCTCTCTCTCTCTCTCTCTCTCTCTCTCTCTCTCTCTCTCTCTCTCTCTCTCTTATAGGAGCTCCACCTCCCCTCATTTACTGGAGAAACCAAGTGCACACACATGAATCATTATAACATAAATATCACATAAAAACACACAAAGCAAAAAGATCAGACCGCCGAATAAATTCAAACGTTTACTGTCTTAGTAACATAAACCAAAAATGGCTAAAGGGATGTGAAGTGATACCAATGATTGAAATTACAGTTTGACAAACGTTAGTCAAATGTTACCAAATAACTGTTACCCAACCTCCAAACGTCACCCCAACACGCAGGTCAAAGATCTTCTGCTGAATAAAGACCTTTATGACAGAAATACATCATGTGCACTGTAAGATGATAAATGTCACAGATGAAGGATGAGTTGCTTTTTTAACACAGAGAAGGTAAACATTTCGTTTTATGAAGCTTTTTTATGAAGCTTTATGTGTTATATAATGCGGTTTTAAACGCAGTCTACGTCACTTCCTCACTCACAGGTAACACACCTGAGCAGAGATCAGACCAACTTTAATGAACGACTGACTGAGATCTTTATACCTCACTTTGATTTGATCTCTGAGGGTTCACGTACTTTTGGGGACTCCACACACACTCCTCTCATCCGGATCTCTGGACACTCATCACAAATGAGTCCGCGTCGCTTCGTCTTCGTCTTCTCGCTCCTGATCGCGGCTGTTCGCGGCGGAGGAGGCCGGAACAACACGTCTTCAGCGGGCCTCAGGTGTGACAAAACCTTCACCGCCGGCCGGGAAAACTTTGTTCTGGATACGGACGAGTCGATCAAATACGGAGCCGCTTTCCTCTCCAACCCGAGCGCCGCGACCGGGGACGAATGTGCCGCTGCGTGCTGCGCGGACCCGCGGTGCAACCTGGCGCTTATAGAGGACGAGCAAGAGCAGCCGTCCGCCGGCAGCTGCTTCCTCTTCAACTGCTTGTACAAGCAGAAGTACGTGTGTAGGTTTATCCACCGGCAGAAGTTCAGAAATTACATCCTGGATTCAGTGTACGAGCACTACCTGAACAGACACACAGCTGGTAAGAGTCAAGAGGGTCTTGCATTGCTTTGAAGCTATTACATATCAACCCAATGCATGTTGCATTTGGAGGCAGGCCTGTAAATCTGTACTGTGCACAGTGCATTGACATATTGTCAGGGATGCTTTATGCAAACTGACCAGTATCTCATTGAGTCTTGAGGTGCAGGACAAAATGGGTTCAGATCTATTGGGTTCACTTTGAAATCCACAATCATATCAAACTTCTGTCCTCAGGGCATTCGATTCAAGTATACATTCATGTTAATATAGGCATAAATGTTTCTCCTTCATAATAAACACTCCTGCAATGAACACGTTTAACATGTTGAGACTAAACATACTGGAGTATAATTTAATGCTGTGTACACTTTTGTTGCATTTTTGTGCAAAAAGAGTCAGTGCGGTACAATTATTGTTGCAGTAAAATCACAATTAATTATTACAAAGCCCTAAAAAGACTCGAGGTCTCTGTCAACATTTTTGGTTTCATTTTGAACATGATGCGGTGAATATCAAGTTACTGTAATGTTGTAGAAACATAAATAGCATGAATGCTGTAGTTTGGCAGAAACTGTCAGCGTTTTTGTAAGAGTGCAGAGACTGATGGTATTCACCTACATTAGTTTTGTCTGTAATCAAGCAAGGTGCAAGTAAATGTAATTATACAGATCAGTCATGTTATTTACATTCTCATCATTGATCTCATCACACAATAACCAAAATCTGCGTTTAGTCATTTTCAGCAGTGACTCCGTTCTCTTTTATTCTGACTTTTGTTTGGCTTCCTCCAGACGAGAAGGACAGACCTCCCATTGCCAATCCAGGGCCGGATATAGTGGTGCAGCCTCATGAGGAGGTGATGTTAAATGGTATCGAGAGTTGGGATGATAAGAAGATCATCAACTACACATGGACCCTCGTCCGGGGAAATCAATCTGTTGTGATGAAGGTATTACATCTGCTTTTGGGATATGAGCAGTGACTATTATAATATAATGTGGATGACCGTGATGCAGGTGGTTATATTGTTGATGAGATTAAATAAGATGGTGTTACGTTATTGTTTCTTTGTCGTCTTAAGATGTAATTTAGTGGAATGAAATGAAGTTTATTTACGGCACGTTAGCCATCATGTAAATTATTGCAGAGATTTTCAGCTGGTTTGGCTTCAGGATCTAGATTTTATCAATTGGCCAGTTAACCCAGAACCAACATTGTTTATTGCACAAAAGTAAATAAATCAACATTTAAATCATTGTTATAAAAGTCATTAATATCATTAACGTTATATCATGTATTAATATTAACATGAACAATGAATGTTCAACGATATGCACAATAATTAACATGATATTGGCTGAATTTGAAAACAGACAATTTTGGTTTGTAAGTGTGTAGACATTAAAGAAATGCATGCAGGCTTGTTGTTGTTGGCACAATCCATGTTTGTGCTTGTTGCAAGTGAACTTGTATTTGATACAGTCTGGATCACATTACTTTTATCTTTACTGTTTAGCCTGTTTATTTTACTGTCATATCTATTCAGTATTATATAGTCCGGTTATTGCTTCTCTCTGTCATCCAATCAGAGCAGACATGCCTCCCACCAGTTAAAACCCTCCACTTTGTAGCATGATAAGAATATTCTCCAAAATATTTTGAAACGATTGCTCCACAGAAAACGAATCTGCGGGACCAGATGAGGGTGTCCAACCTTATTCCTGGTGTTTATGAGTTCAGACTGACGGTGACTGATTCAGCGCACCTGTCTGATTCAGCTCAGATCACAGTGCTGGTTCTCACTCCAGAGCAGTCGGCACGTGAGTATTATGTGTGATATTTCTCTTCTGGGTCAGCTGGCCGGTTTAATCATTACAGATCTGGTGACATCAGTGAAACTTTGAATCATTTTGTGTTGGTCACTATGCCAACACATCATTAATCAACACTGATATATGACAGATTAGTAAATAATAATACTAAGTTACAGTCTTTTTGGGCTGTGGTTTCAAGCTCAATGTATGTACAAGATGCTAAGTGATTGTTTTTTGTAACATAAAACCAATTTATTTTAAAAACAGCACAAATATGCTTTTTAAGCATAAGATTTCACAAAAAAAGTTTAAATGATAAAACAATAAAGATCTTTAAATTTGAAAAAAATTATTTTGGGACTTTTTGGCAAAAGTTGATGTCATGTAACCTGGGCTTGCTCTGCAAGTACACCTGTATGAATCTGAGGGAAACTCATTTATTATATCATCTGAATGTCTCAAAAATGGAAGTTAGTTCTAGCATCATCAATGCAGAAATGAAGGATGTTATGTGTGTGAATCGTAGCGTAAATGAGGATTTAACAACCACTGGGTCATCAGGTGATAAAACGACTGCTAGGTACTGTCTAGTCCTGCTGCTTGTGACATCCGTATCTGGTTCATGATCGTATTGTTAAAGCCGCACGCTTTTTCCTTGAGCTTGTTTAAATCTTGTGTATGCTCGTTGGTCTTTATACAGTATGTGTTTGTTGTCTGTTGACTGTCTGTTTACTGTTGAGGTAAGATTCTGAATGTACGTAAGATTTTCTTCCCTTGAGTTGTAGACTGAATTATTTCCAGCTGTGTGGAGATGCTGTGGGTTTCTGGATGATATAAATGAGTCAAACATTATTGCAAACAATCCCAATTCTATGTTCATTAGAATCTTTGGCTAAGTATTCAATAAAATAAATTAAAGTACAAAAACATTTCATTTTACAGTTAATTAATCTGAATGCAGTTAACTTACCAACAAACTGATTTTCCACTAGGTTACTGTTTGACTCCTAAGAAGGTGGGTCCCTGCCGAGGTTCGTTCCCTCGCTGGCATTACAACGCAGCATCCAGCAAGTGCGAGAAATTTATGTTTGGAGGCTGTAAGGAGAACAGAAACAACTATCTCTCTGAAAAGGAGTGTCTCAATGCCTGTAAAAACACTACAGGTAATAAAACAGATCTCACTGCACAGGCTGTAGTGAAGAGAGAAACTCGTTTTATGTGGATTTGCGTTAGTTCAGTTCATTTTATTCAAATTAATCCTAGGTATGTTACACACCTTGACTAAATGTCTGCACATACTGAAATGTTGTCTGTCTGCAGCGAAACCTGGCAGTGATGCAAGAAAGGGGCTGAACGAAGGTAAATTTGCTTTGGATCTCCCCTCCGCTAAATATACCAGAACAAATCTCATGAAGTCAAGAACCCCCGGAATTAAATGCTACATGAAGACAAACAAAATGTCTATTTAGCAATGGTAAAATGTATTCAATGACAATTAAAAGAAGGATTCATTTTCTTCACACAACATAATAAATATATATATATATTGATTTTGGGCTGAAACATTTCTGCTGAAATTCATACACAGGGTTCTGGTGTTTTTGCTCATCTCATTTTGTGTTTCTGTGCTTGTGTATGTTACTGTGTGTGTGTGTTGTGTGTGATGCAGACTGCACTCATGCGTGTGGTGAAGACCAGTTTAAATGCTCCAGTGGCTGCTGTGTGAAGAAAGACTTTGAGTGTGATGGGCAGACACAGTGCAGCGATGGTTCAGATGAGGACAGATGTAACAAATGTGAGCATAATCAACATCATAAACAGTGTAGTCACACACACACACGTGATGTACTGAAGATTTGTCATTTGTCTTTGACTTTACAGTGGAAGAGGGCCTGTCTCGACTCCTTGTCTTTAAGGATGAAAAAGGTGAGTTTTACCAAGTGCCCAAAATAATGTGTGTTACACACCTACAGCCTGATTCACACCTTAAACAAAAGTTCACCCAGAATTCTGTAACTGACTGCCATGGTACACAAAAGAACTGTATTCCTTTGTCTGAACTAATGTTTTTATATACGTTATTATTTTAATATATATATATATATATATATATATATATATATATATATATATATATATATATATATATATATATATATAAAAATATATATATATATATATATATATATATATATATGCAACCCCTTTCATTTTGTTGATGTTGGTACAGCCCATTGCACTGAGCCACCAATCACAGGCCCGTGTCGAGCCAGTTTCACTCGTTGGTACTATGATCCAGCTAACAAGAAGTGCCATCATTTCATTTACGGCGGCTGTGATGGCAACAACAACAACTTTGAGAGAAAAGATGTTTGTATGACGAACTGCTCTGGGGTCACAGGTATGAAAGCTACTCAAGTTCTCTGTGATGATGGGTGAAATGTCCAGATCTGATGTGTGTTTCTGTCTTTATAGAAAGTGATGTGTTTTCAAGAGGATTATACAATGTAAGAGGTGAAGAAGAGGAACTCGGGGAAAGCCAGTCAGGTAAGCTTTGATTTAAAATGTTATTAATATTAGTGTAAGACTGTGTCCACATTAATCCAGATAAATCTGAAAAATGATTTTCTCTACGTTCTGGCCTTCTGTTCACACTGTGATGGTGTTTTTGTCCAGCAAAAAAGTAGAAAACACTCTCAACCAGACAATGGGGACAACCAGAAAATGTCATTATTTTTGGTCATCATTGAAAAGCTTTTGCAATAAAAAGTTTTCCTTGAAAAGTGGTTGTGCTCTCTGTAAAATAAATGTCAGTTGTTTGATATTGTTTTTTTAATGCAGCAACATTCACACATTAAGTCTGGTTTAAGCATTTAAATGTCTTTTGAGGTCACTGTATGTGTACAAGATTTGTCTGGTTTTCTTTCAGCTTCTGTCACTTTGGCTGTGGTTTTGGGCTTGGCTATCTTGGCTGTTCTGGCTATGGTGGGATGTTGTTTCCTAAGAAACAGGAAAAAAAATCGCCATCTGCAAGTGGCCACCAGTGGTTCAGAGTAATAATGGTCTACAACAGCACCTTCACAAAGGCATGACATCTTAAAAGTGTTTCATATCTGTCATCTTTCGCCGTACAGTCTGCCGTTCAGAATGCGTCCGGGACGTTGGGAAACTCACATTAAAGGCAATAATTCACAAGTAACTCAGTTAAGGGATCCTGACCTCAGGGTGAATTCAATTGATATGTGTTTAGTCGCTGGACGGGGTGTTTTGTCTCAGG